>JAFMOD010000550.1:1429231-1446755 GCA_019802435.1 Corydoras maculifer | reverse complement strand
ATCGCACTTTTCAGTTTTTTATTTGTAAAAAAATTGTTGATTCATGTATAACTTTCATTCCACTTCACAATTGTATACCACTTTGTGTTGGTCTTTCACATTAAATTCCAGTGAAATATATTTATGTTTGTGGTTGTAATGTGACAAAATATGGCAAAGTTCAAGGGGTATGAATACTTTTGCAACCCACTGTATGCTAGTTTACTCTGACTGCACCTCTGTACTAATTGTATGTAGATCTGTGTTAATGCACCAATATGAACTGTCATGAAATCCATCCATTCATCCAATATCTTCCTCAAATACACCTAGGACTGGGCACCAATCTATCGTAGGGCACACTCAAACTCCCACTAACTCACACATTATTATAGGGGCAATTTGGAGCAGCCATTTTAACTCGAATTCATATTTTTCGACTGTGGAAGGAAACCAAAGGACTCAGAAAAAAACCCATGTGGACAAGAGGAGAACATGGAAACTCTACCCAGATTGGGATTCGTACCTGGGTCCCAAGCACTGAGAGGTGAACATGCTAACCAGTGAGCCACTGTGCCAACCACGTCATAAAATCTTACAATAAAAATCAATGTACAATTTGTAGAATCCTCTAAATGTTACTAAATATTGGTCTAATCAAGGAATACATTCCTAATCATGATTTGTGTATAAATTTCCAACAAATATGACAAATAGTGAAGGACAATATTCATGTAAATCATTTTAATGATGACTTTAAGTTTATCTGTCCAAAAGCAAGAGAGAGTATCAGCATTTGATTCTGCTCAAAAATCAATTTTTCATGTTGACTGTGAGAAAAAAGTCTGAAGAGTTTTGAACTGCACTCAAATTTCATAACTTTTCTTTCATGGGTTTTTTTTATAACCTGTATATTAGTTGTAACTTTAAATGTAGGTCTGTGTTACATGACACATGTATGGTTTACCTCTTTGAAGAATTAACATAACTTTTGGGGTTTGTAAACACTTTTTGGTACAACTAAGTTAATATTAGCAAATCTCCAAAACTTTCATCAGTGCAAGACCTAGTGCAGAAATCCTGCTGAGGGAGGGACATTAATTAAAGCATGTGTGACATTCGTTGTGACATAAGCCATGCTGTCTTATACACAGAAGATCAAAAGACTACAAATAAATATTTCAAAACTTAAAAAGACTGATAAGAGCAAAAGAACAACATGTAGTTGTGCATGTACCAGAAATGAGAAGCAGCACAGCTGAGGTAAGTGGCCATGTTTTATTTTTTTGGTTTTTTTTTCACCAGTTCTGATTGATTAATGTTGCTGGTGTGGAATGGCTTCCCTGGAGAGCTTGTTGGATCCTCTATGACATGCAGCAAATTTTACAAGGGGCAGCGGTGGGCTTGAAAGTGGTGGGAAGAAACAATCCCAGCCAAGAGATGGAGTGAGAAATCCATCAGGAATGCACTTCTGCTTGTTTCATCCCCCTCCACCACAGCTGTTACTATAACTCTACTGTAGTTTTCAATGTTTCAGCTATCTGTGGACCCAATTAGGGGCTTGTTTGTAATTCAGATGAGAATTAAATGCAAGAAAAATGATTCTCTTATTTTGTTATAGGAATAAAACTTTACCAGATCTTACCAGCTAAACTGAAAAGGCCCAAGATAGAATGTAGGTAAGAGTTAATTAATGCAAAACACACAATAATGAAATTATTGTTTTGAATGAGCATCATTGCTTTTAATGGAGAGGGATTATGTTTTACTACATATAATTAATTCCTTGTAGATAAAGGTGTAGATGTTAGGTTTAACAATGTTGGTGTGGTGATCTATGAGAGTCTGTGCTGCCACTCTCTGTAGTTAGTACAGAATGCAGCGCTGATATTATGTTATTCTCGGGATCCCTGGGTCTGCCCAGTGCCCGAAACATACTTGCTGGATGGGGAGGATTAAGCGGAAGATAATGAATGAACGAATGAATGAATGAATGAAAATAGACAACTAATCTTTGCACATCTGTACATGTGTGTCCTGAACTGTTGATGCTGCCTGGCCACTCAAGGAGGTTGATTCCCCCACTGAGCCTTGGTCAAGGGTATTTTTTCTTGCCACTGTTTCTTTAGGTTGCTCTTTGGGGGTTTCAGGCATAGAAATTTGTAAAGTTGATTTGTACTATTATACAAAGCGCTATATTAATAAATGAACTTGAAACTGAACTGCCAAAAATACATATGTTTAATAAAACTACACCTTTTTTATTCTTTTTAGTTGTAACAAAAGATATTCCTTGATTGTGACATCAGTCCGCAGCAGACAAACAATTATGCACACACTCCAACCAAGAGGCATTGTAGTTTTTCCAATTCACACCTTGTTCAGGAATTAATTTTGTTTTTGTTTTTTTTTTGCTGTTAACAATATTGTTTAACAATATAAAATGCTTATCAAGTTAACCAGCGGGCAGCACGGTGGCTTAGTGGTTAACACGTTCGCCTCTCAGCTCTAGGGATTCCTGGTTCGAATCCCCATCTGGGTGGAGCTTCCATGTTCTCCCCGTGTCCGTGTGGGTTTCCTCCGGGTTCTCCGGCTTCCTCCCACAGTCCAAAAACATGGATCAAATCAATTGAGTTCTCTAAATTGCCCCATTTAGAGTGTGTCTGTGTGAGTGAGTGTGTGCCCAGCGATGGATTGGCGCCCTGTCATGGGTCTATCTGCCCAGCGCTCGAAACGTTCTCCCCTGGATGGGCATGGGGAACCCCACCGCGACCCTAATAGAGGATAAAGTGGGAGATAATGAATAATGAATGAAAAAAGTTAACCAGCATCGTACCTGTACACGAGCTTCAGTAAGTTTGGTCCTTTGGGCCAGTTCCTCTCGTGTGTAAATGTCAGGGTAGTGCGTCCTTTCAAAGGCTTTCTCTAGTTCTTCCAGTTGCTCAGCTGTAAAGGTGGTGCGACTGCGTCTCTGCTTCCTCTTCAATGGCAGATCTGGTTCTGAGTCCACATCTGACCCATCATCCACACGACCTGTTATGGGCATAGATGTATTTTTACTGCAGTTCTTAACAAATTCATTTATATCAAATATTACATCATGACTGGATCAAGAGACAGTGTTTTTCCAAAATTATTATTTATTGTTTTTCGAAATGGATTTTTTCACAAATATCCATTACAAATAAACGTTACACTTATGAGATGATGCACTGATGGAGTGTGCAAATATGTAATGTACCAGAAATGTCTAGAAAAAACTGTTATTGTATATATTTATACTGCATTACCTGCAGCTGATTTTTTAAAAATATTATTGTAAATAAATTGTAAATAACAGATGATACTTTGGTTAATTAGTTGTTTATGTCTTTACAATAAAAAGAAATGTAAACCAAAGTAATAATTCTCATTGTATCTCATTATCTTCTGCTTAATCCTATACAGTGGGGACAAGGGTCACCGGGGGTTCATCATGCCCATCCAGGGGAGAATGTTTCGGAAGCTGTGCAGATACACCAAAGACAGTGCACCAATCCATCGCTGGGCACACACTCACTAACACAGATACACATACACACTATGTATGGGTAATTTAGATAGGGGCAATTTAAAGCATCCAATTCACATTAAATAATGGAGATCCTGAGGAAAACCCACATGGACACAGAGAGAACATGAAAACTCCACCCAGATCAGGATTCGAAGGTAAATGTTGAGAGGTTAATGTGCAAACCACTAAGTCACTTTGTAGTAATTAAAAAACAAATTCTGCAAGAAATTTGTAGTTAAAAAATGGCACCAACCAAAACCAAAAGTACAGTGAACAATTGCACAGTTTAAGAAACAGCTCACTAAATGTAACCTTGTAGACAGAAAAAAGATAAAGATATTTTTGTACATTATGTGGTGACATCTAAAGCTTTCATCCATCCCACATAAATAAAATGATATATATATATATATATATGAGCTTTCTAAAACCATTTCTGCCTTGAATTTATTCCTTATTTATTTCTAGTTTGGGCAGCACTGGGCTGATCCTCTGAAAATCCCCCTGGCAGCATTGGAGGCCCAGTGTTGCAGATGCAGGCCTTAATCCAGGCCATGACTTCCCCACAAATTTAAGCCATTCCACATTAGGAACGCTAGCTCCTTATTGGCCAATGCTGCCGGGGGCTTTCTAGGCTGCTTCCTCTGAGAGGGGAACTGATTATGAGGGAGAAGACAGGCCAAGAGTTGCTTGCTAGCAAATGAACCTGACTTAGTAAGTGATAAAGTGATACCTTATTCATAGGAGTCATCACTCTTCTTTTTCTTTCATTTACCTCCTTTTTAATTCTCTGTTTATCTGTTTATCCATCAACCAGAAATTCATTATTTTACAGTTACTTTCACTTGAATAGCCATCCTTGTAAATCCATGTATAAATGCCCATTAAGAGCATAGAGGTTTGGTTTGTTTGTCTCTCCTCAGTTTGCTCTGGTTGAGTAATATTTAGCCTTTGCTTTTAATGTTTATGCAAATAAAAAATATTTTTCATTCTGGCTGTCAGTTCAAAAGAGACTGAGCGAGATTTGTTAAGGATTTCCGGGCTCATAATGACAGCCTTGAATCATGTGCTCTAAATCGGATAGCAGTGAAGGTTAAGTACGAGTACATTAAAGAAAAGACAGACATCACAGTGGCTTAAAGAGAAGATAGTGAAAGCTGGATGATCACAGTAGTAAAATACTAACTGTTAGACAGTGAACTGTAATCTTGACATGTTAATTGGTCTTGTGAGTTTGAGGATTTGATAAATCAGGCCAAATAGACAATGATACATCTTCCACTTTGACATTTCTTTTGTTTTATTGGTAAAGTACAAATGCTGTCTATTTTTATATAATATATAAATATCATCATTGACACTGCATATAGATCTGATGTCAATATTTTCTGTAATTTAAGTGGATTATTCATTCCTGGATCAAATTTGTAATCATTCCAAGATAAGCAAACTTGTCTGGGCTTTGTTTTTTTCTCTGGTGAACCATGTGGAAACAGGTCATTAAGAAGCTTGCTTTGTAAAAGAGCAAATACAATAAGGCTAAATAAGAGCGCGGCTTTCAACTCCGACTTCGGGCCAGCACTGCAGTTTAATTAAACAAGGAATTATGGGATTACACAGAGATTCTCATTAAAGGCCACTTGAGGAGTCTTCTGGTGGCTGTCTTTTTGTCTCCCAAAGCTCACACTCCACAGTTCTCAACGGATTACATGTGGCCGTAGGACATGAGGTTGCATTAATTAAATCAATTCCACTGCCTTTTCTTTTTACTGTTTCCTTTACCCTCAAGTGCCCCTTCTCTAAGATGCTGAGGTAAAAATATACTCATAGACAAACACAGGACCCCATGCATGTGCCAAATATCCCTTTGTTGATTTTCGGAGAGATTGCAACAAAGTGCTTTGCCTTTAACTCACCATGACAACACTTGAGGCCAATGCAGAAGTCTGTAGCTCACTCTCCAAAGGCACCTCCAAACCCTGTGGGTTGGCTGCAGCATTCATTTCAAAGACAGCATGGAATTTATATATAGTTTTCAACATGCTGTTGGATTTCAAATGAGGAAAAAAAATCCAAAAATATCCAGCATTGCTTTGCATCACCATCATACATGGTTATCATGGTAGATTTGGTGCAGTTCAAACTCGACCTCTTATGGTTTGTGAATGCTCTTCCTCAATGACTCTGTTACTTTTTCAGATACTGAATAAATACAAATTGCATAAGCAAATGTATTAGATGTCTGATGTCTTTTGAGATGTCTTTTATGTCTTATGAGGATTTATTTTGCCAGACCTCTATCTGCCCTGGTCAAAAAATGTCAGTTCTATCACACTGATGTATTACCGAACAAGAGCATCACCCCAACTTGTTCTGCTGCACCACATAATAAAAAGAGAATAAGTTTGACAATGGTGCCTGTTAAAGGTCAGTCTCTATCTAGCCGTCTCTCACTCTCTCACTCTGTATAATAAGGCTAGGATTATGATAATGAAACAGACACTAAGGCATCCCGAACCTGAACCTCTTTGTGTCACAACGCAATCCTGCAAATGGTATGCTGGGTCCCATCACATGATTGCTTCTCAGATATGATGAATGTGCTACAGCATAAATGACATGAGGTTAAACATATGCTGCATCTGATAACTAGACACCCAGGTCTGAAACAAGGTACATGTGATTATATGTTTATTATGAAATTCAATTGAGAGTGCTTCTTAAAGCTTTTATCGGCTTCTATAATAATGAGACACGACCTGATTATAACAAAGCGACAAATGTAATTCTGTTTAAGAGTTCAAATAACATTGATAAAATTCTCAAGTGTTTATCGTGAAATGAGAGCATAATTAAGAATTACTGCTCTGGCTTTAATCACTGCACATCCTCCAGGGATCAGTGCTTTGCCATGTGTTTATAGTGTAAATGAATGAAGACGGCTTTAAAAGGTTAATAAATTAAATATGAAGAGTCATTATAGATGTTTAACAAATAAAAAGATGAAGACAAAACTGACTCTTAATATATCTTAGCAAGTGTATCAAGCTTTATCATATTTTCACCTTTGAATTCATACAATAATTATATGTTATATATATACACTTGTACATAGAGTCATTTTACAGATAATGTGTGTTGTTGAGTGGTTATTAACATTAGGGTTCATGACCTGTTAAAAGTCCAGGATAGTGAGTAAGGCTAAAAGTCATGACCACCCAACATAAGCTCCTATCTTCCATCGTCCACATCAGCCAACAACACCAGTGAACCAGCAGATGGGATATTCATCATCACGGCCACACTCGGCCCTCTTTTACATTTTCTTTCTCACTCTCCTCTAAGGCTCTTTGGCCAGCTAAAAGGCCTGAGGAAATGTGGCATGCCACAGCTGCACATTCCTGAAAGGGCAATGCTCTTAGCACGTTGGAAAACATTAATACATTCATCTTCATCAGCCCTGGCAGTCTAAACAACATTATAGTTTGTGTTGCATTTAAGCCAAATCTCTCTGTTGGTGCTGATTAACAAATCAGAGTAAAACCTTGATGCCGGTCAACAATACAGCAATAATGACAAGACAAGGAGCCTCTGTCATCATGTTGCAGACATTTACAAAGTAAGTTCTTCTTCAGAGCATCCCATGTTTTTTTTTTGAAGAGGTAATTTTAATGAAATCATTTGTGACATCAGATGACATCGACTTATTTAAATGATATCGCCTTTAGTAATGGCTACGTGTATATGGGATACGCCCTATTTTTATTTATTGTATTTACTATTTTTCCTTTAGCATTAAATCCTCACAATGGTTTATAATCAAATAAATAATTACACAATGTGCCAATGATTGTTTTCTGGACATTTTACCAGCTATTTTTTAAAACTGAACATAAACATATTTATATAGGAGACAGACAGCCTCTGTAATCCAACAACAAAGTATTACATTTTTTGTTCACACCTTTATCTTTATAGGTCAGCAAGAAAGAAAGAGAAAGAGAACTACACAAACCACTATTATAATCTCTTATCTCTGACATGCATCTGCTTCAGAACAATCTCTTTGGTTTAAGGGTTGGAATTAAGCCAACCTCACAATTCAAGTGTCTGTTTTAAAAATATTTGAGATATTAGAACCCCGAAGGACTGAAACAGCATTAAAGCAGCAGAAAGGCTGCAAAATATTTGATTATGTTGATGCAAACAATTATATATATATATATATATATATATATATATATATATATATATATATATATATATATATATATATATACCCCCCCCCCCCCCCCCCCCCCCCCCCCCCCCCCCCCCCCCCCCCCCCCCCCCCCCCCCCCCCCCCCCCCCCCCCCCCCCCCCCCCCCCCCCCCCCCCCCGTGACCCTCAATGTAGTCTGCTTTTAAAAAAACAGACAACAACAATAAAAGTAAAGTATCAGTGGCATCTCACTTTGAAATTTGAACATGACATACCAATTAAACATTGTATTTTCATAAACTTTTTCAATTCACAGTATCTAAATGTCAGAATAAGTCACTCTCTCTTAACAAAAACTGACAAATAAATAAAGTATTTTTAAGGCTGACATTCCTTTAATCCAAAGTTCATCGCTTTCTTTCGACAGAATAAAAGCACATCTTTAAAAAAGATAAAGTACTGAAGAAAGTTAAAAAAGAAAGAAAAGAGGGGCGGCACTATATACTCGGGTTCCCCAACAAACAATTAGATCCTTTTGCTTTGTGTCACCATCCACAAAAAAAAGTATTTTGGGGAAAAAGAGGGACTGTGAAAGCAAGGTGATGGGTGATGCTCTTTTATAGGTCTTGTCATGTGTTTGAAGGCTGAGTGGTCTTTTTGTCTATTGCTTGTGTATGTGAGCATGCTCACCTTAAACAACAGAGAGCCTCGGGGGCCTCACTGGCCTTTCAGGCCCAATAGAGGCAGCACCTTAGGGGGCCATTTAAGCTTGAAAAGAAGGCTGAAAACCCTGCACAGCTCGGTGGGGCATCAATAAATGCTGACATATTGACTTTCTGTGCCCAAGCGCCACTGGAAAGCGCTGCCTGCATATTAATCCATTAAGAAGCTGGGGTGAGGGCCGGCACCACAGGGAGAGGGTCTGGCAAAAATGGCTTGTGTCTGTGGATTTTGAATGTTATGGAATGTGGTGACCACATGTTCGGTCTACAAGACAGTTCAAAAGTGATTTAGAAAGTTCCGAGTACATTATCTATGTCTGGCTTAAATGATAGTATGCCAAATGATTTTTGCAAATTCCAACATAGACCTTTGCCATTTCATCACCATCTTTTTAGACGAACATAAAATTGTCTGAATACTTTATTCTGCTTCATGCTTTAATGCTGAGAACTAAGAATTAAATTTCTTGACATTGCTTTGGGCTACATATGAGAAGATAGAGGGATTTTCTTCTGTTCACTACAAAAAATAAAGAACCTGATTTGATGAAAAATGCTGAGGCAGTCATGTGAAAACTGGAGAAAGTTGTAATTCGGTTTTTACCTGCCAGCATAGCTTAGACTACAGGTGAGGAGCAGGTGTCCTTTTACTACAGCCTCAAATTCTCTTTTTAACGTTGGATTCATTTCCTATGGTATGCTTGTTAGTAATCGAGGTCAAAAGTAATTAAATGGTTGGGGTTTAATCAAATTTGTTAAAGGAGCTCCAGAAAAATTCACTCTACATGGATGCCTTAATTTAAATTCACTTTAACACACGCCTCAGAAAGACGGAACCAAGAAATTAAGGTTTTTTGAAACACGGAACATGTTCAAATTTACCTGTCAGTAATGGATATAGTCAGAATAAGTTCATTTTATTTCACCAAGTACATTTTTACATATTTCTGGCACCACTGCCAATATATTTTTTAACATGAAGAGAAATGCTTCCCTGAGTATGAGCATTTGTAAATTTGGTTGTCATGGTTGTGTTGAATAAGTTAAGATCCTTTGTAAAAATTTGGAATTTATTTTATTGTTTTTTTTTTATTTATTCAGATACTTGGGGAGATATTTAATTCCAAGTTATCTGAAAAAGAACTTTTCGAGAAATTCATTCTTGAATTACATAATGCAATTCTTACACATATGCAAATTATTAATCAAAATAAATAATAATTAATCGAGGATATTAGGGTTAGTCTCAAGTGTTCTTTTTAATTACAATTAAACATATCTGAGAAAAAAAGGGGAAAACAGAGGAGAAAAGGAAATAAGTAGTGATAGAAAAAGGGGCAAATACAAAAATTAAAGGAAGAACAACAGAATCAAAGTGAAAGAATTAAGGAAGGGCAAGAACGAAGTAAGAAATGACTATAGTGAAGAGATTTTAAACTGCCTGAAAGCAAAATACTGAAGAGGGAGAAATCAGATTAAATGCTGCCTAAGAAGAAATTGAGAGTGGGTCCATAAATAAGCTCATTAGTTTAAAATGTTCAACAAGTGCCCAATTAGAAGTCACACCTCATTTGTAAGTTGCTTTGGATAAAAACATCTGCTAAATGATTAAATGTAACTGTAAATGTAAAATGTCAGTGAGAGTTCAGTCTTTTTCACACTGCTCATTGGCTTCTAACATAAGCTGATTTAATGTTTCTAATTTGCAACACTCCTTAATTTATAGCTTTTGTAATCAAAGATGTAACAAAAATAATAATTATAACCCTGAATAAATCTCAGTGTGTAGCCTGTGCTATAATATGCAGTTGTTTGTGGAGGTAGTTTAAATAAATGCGGTATATAAAGGTAAATATCATGTCATACTTATAACCAGCACACCAAATTACATTTTATTTTATTTATACATCCTTTCATTTTATTTTAATTTTATTCATTATTAATGACCAATGGTTTTAAAATGTTGCATCAAAAGAGCCATTGCTTGTCAAACAAGTCATGCTTTCCATAACAACTCAGTTTAATCCTACTATTCCAACCATGTGAGAATGCTGTGTATTTGTAATCTTGGGGCTCCTTTTTAGCAGTTATGTTCCTTGTTAGTTCATAAGACTTAATGGTGGAAGTCTAAATATTCACAATTTTTTTTTTTTTTTTTGCTTTTCCAAATTGGTTACATTAATGTGAATTTCATACTTATATGTAATGATATCAAATGCTAGAGTACATAAAGGGAATAGTCATTCACTTATTACTTATTTAAAATGATAAAAAATAAGGCTGTTCCTTTTTTGCTCTTGACCATATTCTTCCAAAATTCATGACACCTGCTGCCTAAAAGGCAGGAAAAATACAGACATTTACTTAAACTACACTAATGCACTGGTTAGTCACACTGACCATATGACCGTGCATCTTACAATCCCCCAGTTGCAGACTCATGTTAATGCAAAGAGGAAAAAAATACTCATCTATCTAACAAAAAGCCATTCCTTTAAACATCCTCTTATCTGCTGTGATCATGTTTGTTTGATGGAACCTATTCAAAGGTATTCATGCACCCTCCTTAAAGGCACAATAGCAGTCAGTTTATAAACTGTCTTTTTGCTTGCATAAAGGCTTTGTGCTCTTTTGTTTAGTGCTTCTTAATAAACTTTTGGATGAGTTTATAAGGATGCCTAAATGGTCAGTGTAGGGAAGCAAAAGCACACCAAACAAAAGGACAAAAACTTAAAGGTTTCGCCTTTCTTCCACTTAGAATGACTATTTAACTCAGCAGAAGAGGAAAGAATAATCCACACTATAGGAAAATGGCTGGACAATTGTAAAACAAAAGGAATTTAAGAGAAAATTTGGTGAATGAACTCACTTTTAATTTCTTAAAATGTTTGAATTGGAATGTTGGAAATATTATAATTTGACTGTATAGTCCTTAAGACTTCAAACATTTAAGATGGCCACTCACTGTGTGTGCTATGTCACTTACAATATAAGATTATATATATATATATATATATATATATATATAAATAATATAATTTTTTTATTTTATTTTATTTTATTTTATTTTATTTATATTATAAATAATAAATAATAAGCTATACTGTTTGATGTGTCAAACCGTTTGTTAACTACACTACACTACACTTCCAGTCTCTGTTTTATTGTTTCAAGATAAAATAATAAAATTATCCACGTAAAATATTTTGTTTTTCCAGTCACACACCAGGTTTTACATGTACTGAGGCAGAGCCTTGCTTGGCCAGTCTTGTGGAAGAACTGCCTTTTGTTAACTGATCAGCGTCCCATCGTCTCTACACTTAAGAATCTCTGCATTTTGTCGGTGAAAATGAAAGAAGGATTAACGACTGGCTACTGCACAAACCATGGTAAAGGAGTGGGCCTCGACCCACCCGTGTACCCCCCCCCCTCACCCTCATCCTATTAAAATAACCTTTCCACTTTGGTAACTCCTCTTTTTGGTATATTTGTATTCCCAAAGAGACCATTAATGCTGTTAAAAAGCGAAACGAACAATAGGCTGTAAAATTAACACATTTTGTCGAGTACTTTGCGCTTCTGTTTAGATTGCTAGCTTCTGTTCTGGATTAGGAACTGTTTATTCAATGCCACATTATTTTTAATTATCATCTGTTATCCAGTAATAACATTACATGGCAATCTTATAGCCCCAACCTACACAAAACCTTACATTCTGTTTGTTTAGCAAAGGTTTTATTGATTGATTTAGTCAACGATCAAACTCAAACTAAGAGTATTCCTAAATATGTCTAGGTAAAACAAACAACCCAAAGATAAAAATTATATTTTATAAAGTTCCAATTCTTTCAATTAGTCCATGTCTATGCCAACATTATAAAACAAGTAGTTCCGGTCCTTGATTGGCTGAGCCGTTTGTCCAGCCGTGACATTACTGACAATAACACACGCCTCTGACTGCTTCACATCAATGCGTGATATACAATACATTATTTTTAATAATAAATTACAAATTTAAATTTGATGAACACTAATCCTGTTTTGGCTGTTTTTGATAAACTGTGTACGATAATTTGACCACAAGATGGCAATGTTTGACTGTTGGCATCCTGGTACTGAGCAATCAGGGTTCACTTTAAAAACCGGACTAGATTATATAGCAGAAGACTAGTTTATGCAAATTTTACATTCAATAAACACATTTTTTTCATTATAGTGTGTTTTAACCCTATTATAAAAGAAATAAGGCACTGGAGGTTGGATATTATTGTGACTAAATCACAGGAGAGAGGTGTAAGGGCACGCCCTCTTATGCCTCATTAGTTTAATAAACATTCATTCATTCATTATCTCCCGCTTATCCTCTATTAGGGTCGCGGTGGGGTTCCCCATGCCCATCCAGGGGAGAACGTCTCAGGCGCTGGGCAGACAGACCCAGGACAGGGCGCCAATCCATCGCTGGGCACACACTCACTCACACAGACACACTCTATATGGGGCAATTTTGAGAATTCAATTAACTTGATCCATGTTTTTGGACTGTGGGAGGAAACCGGAGAACCCGGAGGAAACCCACGCAGACACGGGGAGAACATGGAAACTCCACCCAGATGGGGATTCGAACCGGGAATCCCTAGCGCCGAGAGGCGAATGTGCTAACCACTAAGCCACTGTGCCGCCCTAAATTAGTTTAATAAACAAGCTATTTTAAATAATAGATATTGAAGTTTAAAATGCTCCTAACATTGTGGATTAAAAATTGACATTTTCATGGTGTCACAACAAGTGGTTCTAAAAAAGCAGAAATACCCAAAAATCAAACAATTTAAGCCTCTCAGTTTTCCCAGGCAGTTTATCTCTGCTCTATTTCCAGCTTTGTCTCTCAAAATTAGAAGAAATCAATTTGAGTGAACAAGCTGCAGTATCTGCACCAGGTGAACAGGTCAGCCAGGCTAGTAAAAAGCATAACATGGCACATTGAGACATTCACTGCACAAAGTATACACTGCACAAAGTATACACTGCACAAAGTGTACACTGTTTGGAAAGTATGAACTCTGTAACAACGCAAATTGTTACAAAATGCAAATGATTTTCAAATGTATGTGCACAGGGATCAGGAGTTGATCTGTGCGACAATGGGTTATGCAACTGTCAATCTTTAATTACAAGCTTAAAAATGTATTAAAACATTGTTTAATAGATCTGATTGTGATGAAAATTTAAATAATAAATGCCTCAGATGCATGTTTTTAAATGACTGAAAAAGCAATAATAATAATAATAATAATAATAGTAAAACTTCCTGATGTTTAAATCATGTAAACTGTCATTTGAGTACAAACAATCAATAATCAATAAAAGCAATAATACTGCCCACAAAATTGTCTTAAAAGCTAACAATATCATTTTTGTCGAAAATTATTTGTTTCACGAATAAAGTAGATGTTTTGTTGTTGTTGTTTTTTTAGACACTCAGTAAACATAATTTCATAGCTTTTAAATATGATTCATCAATCGGGACACCTATGACACGTTTTATGTTAAATGGATTCTGAAATAGATATACAAATAATAATAATTATTATTATTATTATTATTATCATTATTATTATTATTATTATTATTATTATTATTATTATTATTATGACAGCATGTCTATACATATTTCCAGGGATAATAGCAACGTTGTTGAGAAGATATTATATTCTTATTTCGGTGAATTATACTAGCATGCAGCGGGGATTAACCCTAGTTTAATACTGATGCGACTCTGGTGGATGTGTTATCTCTGCATAACATTTGCTTCCTTGATTTTAACCCAGAGAAATAGTTGCTAAAAAAAAGTAAGGCATCGAGCCGAATAAGGTTATTAATACAAAATAGCGTCAGTATTTTTACGAACATTTCATTAAATAATAATATTTAAACTTATATGTTTATTCTTTCGACGAACGTATGACATTCTGTCTCATAAAATATTATTTTTTAAGGCAAGCATGAGAACCAGGGCAGTTATTCTAAAATTACCTTCTGCTTTACACGTTTATTAACAAATGGATTAACTTAAACGCGCGGATTAATTTACTTTTGTAAAATTACGGTTAAAACAAATATCCTATTATCACTGGCATCAACCAAATTTTGTAACTGACTCACATTAATCTAGTGTTACTTAGTAACAGGTCTCCATCTGTCTATAAACCAGAAGCAAAATGATTTGAGGTGGTTACTCTTGTTTGTTTGTTGTTTTTTATATTTATTTTTCTTTCAATTTACTTGGTTAGTTAATAAATAAATGAATAAACGAAAGAACGAACAAAAGACTATAATAAGTATAAATATATTGCCCGTATGATTTGTATGTTATTAAAATGATACATTATAGAAAGAATGTCCTAATAAATTATGCTAAAAAGTGCAATCACTGTAGTACATTTTATTGAAATGTATAGCATATATATATATATATATATAGCATTGTACTAAATTTACTTTGCCTGTACGTGGAGGTATATTTGATATTTGATGTGTGTACATCATTTTTTCAGCAATCATGAAATAAAATATATAAGACATTTGTAACTGCGCAGGAAGCTCAAATTTGAATATGTCCCCAAGGCTAGCTGGCAAGAGGCGTTAAGAGATGAAAGTGGGGAGAAATAAAAGACTCAATTTAAGCTGCTTTAAAGTCCTTCATCAGAACGTTTGTGTTGATGATTCGGAGAGCGGAGCTTCGCGTTGCGCCTACGAGCGATTCCACCCCTGCCCAAAACCAGCTCTGCTTTCATTACGAACTCTAATAAGTTTAAACGTTAATAAATGCCAGCCGGGTGGTGCAGCGAAACAAGCCCGAAGAGCAATGATTCTCACGAAATGCATGAAAGAAGGGCAAGTGGGCTAAACAACAGGCTTACAGAGTCTACAGGAGAAGATGGTAAAATGCTGGCTTTTTTAAAGAATCATTTTTAAAGAACAATTATGTACATTAAATAAATGATCATTCTAAATTTAATCATTTATCTTCAGGTGAAACAGCAGGAACAGCGTTGTGCTCAGGTTTAACCCAACTCTTTATTTTAAAGGAACCAATAATAGACTTAATAAAGCAAAACGAATTTGACAGTTTCTAAAATATGAATTGAAAGGGTTCACCAAAACAAACTACCAATACCAACACACTTTAACACATAAAAAACTACACTGACAGACTTATAGCAGATTTTCATAGTACTAAGCATTATATAAGAGCATTATATAAGGGCATTATATAAGGATATTTTTTTCTAAATGTCGAGATACATATTCTTAAGTATCTAACAATAAGGAAGCAACAATCCAAACGGAGTAAACGAATTATTCCGAAATCAAAGCATCTGTCAAAAGTGAAATGTACAAGTAAGTATGAAGCCTCGTGCATCCTCCAGATGTTTTGGTATTCCGTGATATTACAAAACTCTCCAGCAGCGGGATGTAGGCCTATTGAATAATTCATTTCCTTTTTGTTCTTTTCTAAATCTTTTGTTTAAAAGTTTTATCTGCTCCTTTTTGGCGGTTTGAATGTGAATGCACGGGTCTCTCCCTCGTCTCCACGCCTAGCTTTTCGGTCTCGCCTTTGTAGAGTAAATTCTTTATTTTGAAGCTTTCATTGGCGGGGGGGGGGGCTCTATTGGAGTGAAGTTCATCTTCAAATTTCACAAATGACTGTCACGGTGCAGAAATCCGTTTTCTGCGCTCGATCGAACAGAGCGAACCATTGTGTTGTGCGCAGGTCGTGTTATTAAAGTGACCCGCAAAGGTTTTTAAATACGAAACAAATGCTATTATTACATGTTCGATCCCTGAAGCAACAAAGGTGAAACTAAACACATACAGCCATGCAGAGATGTATAAGACAGGAGAAAGGTGACCGTCGTTAATGGACCCGGAGGTGAGAGAGTGAGGGGTGAGAGAGTGAGAGAGTGAAGGGGTGAGGTAGTGAGAGCGTGAGGGAGTGAGAGTGTGAGAGTGTGAGGGAGTGAGAGTGTAAGAGCATGAGGAAGTGAGAGCGTGAGGGAGTGAGTGAGTGAGGTAGTGAGGGAGTGAGGGAGTGAGTGAGTGAGGGAGTGAGGGAGTGAGGGAGGGAGTGAGTGAGGTAGTGAGGGAGTGAGGTAGTGAGAGCGTGAGGGAGTGAGTGAGTGAGGTAGTGAGGTAGTGAGAGCGTGAGTGAGTGAGATAGTGAGTGAGTGAGGTAGTGAGAGTGTGAATGAGTTAGGGAGTGAGGTAGTGAGAGCGTGAGGGAGAGAGTGAGGTAGTGAGGGAGTGAATGAGTTAGGGAGTGAGGTAGTGAGGTAGTGAGAGCGTGAGGGAGAGAGTGAGTGAGGTAGTGAGGGAGTGAGAGCGTGAGGGAGGGAGTGAGTGAGGTAGTGAGAGCATGAGGGAGGGAGTGAGTGAGGTAGTGAGGGAGTGAGTGAGTGAGGTAGTGAGAGCGTGAGGGAGTGAGGGGCACATGGCGGCTTTGCAGGAGCGCAGTGGTGTCTCTGCAGAATGTAATTGAATTTGATCTCCACATCGGTCATCTGTCAGAAGCCAGTTATGGAGGGAGCATTTAAGCAGCGCCGGAGGAGTTTGTTGTATAAAAAAGCCAATATAAATAATTAAGTGGCTCGATCAACCGGCTGAATGACAACATAACAGCAAGACAAGTGTGCATTATTGTTCAGTGACACCAATGAGCATTTACAACAAGGCTGTAAAATGAGGCTCTTTGTGTTAATGAAACAGATTTTTCACAGTTGCTTAAACACATCAAAAAGACAAAAACCTGATTTTACCTTTTTCACCGAGTATGCCGTCAATGCTGTGCTTGGTCTTCTTCTCCCCGCTTTCATCCTTTCGATCACAATCGTCCTCATCTTCTTTCTTACCAAATCGGGCGCGAAGCACTCGACTGATCGAACTCACTTTTACAAAATACAAACGTATTATTATTATTTATATCAAAATATTATAATATTTAAATTTCACAATATATATAATAAGAATAATAATGCTTATAAAAATTATAATGACGGTCATAACAATAATAATA
>JAFMOD010000550.1:1411731-1426731 GCA_019802435.1 Corydoras maculifer | reverse complement strand
GTTTTGATTACAAAGTGCGCGCGGAGCCCAAAGAGTAGTTTAACTGGACAACTTTTTTTGGCGCAAGGTGCAAAAGGGAGGTTCCTGCGCGCCGATAGGTTCGGCAGGCTGTTCTTTTATCGACGCGGACCGAAGGAGTGCCGCCGGATTCAGGCGACCAATCAGAGCGCAGCAAGCTGCCCGCACTTTTCAGTCTGCCCACAAAAAAAATAAATAAATAAATGGAAACACGCGACGAATAATTACACAGCAGATTAAAGGCAGGGTGGCACAGATTTTACTGGATGGCTATAAACAACAGAAGTAATTTTATGATCGGATTAATTACAAAACAGCACACCGGACACAATAATGAAACAGCTTAAATTATAACTTATTGGAAGCACTATAGATAAAAGAACAACATAATCATAATGGTATCTGCCTACAAGTTACATTTCACCACATTTCAACAGTTCTGCTTCCTGGACTATTAGACTATTTAATTTGGAGCTTTAAAGGAAACACGTACATCTGATTCATACTGCTAACTGAAAACGTTTATTAACAATAAGGCAATATATCATTTCGATTATCATTAGGATATTGAAATATAGCTCGTTATCTTCCTTATGTATAAAATATACAACTCTTCATTAACACCAGCGAAAAGAAATCTAACAATACATAATCTTATTTTTGCTCAACCTCTCAAATCCTAAAGAAAAAGGAGCTGATTGCTATGTAGTTACTGCCATGATCTACAAAGAAATATTATACACGTTATATATTATACACTTTGATGTCCTTTAATGTTAATGTTTGTATTCCTATTACTGTTTTATTGATTATATATTTCGTGTACGTTGTGTATTAATGATCAACTGCGTATAGCACTTTGTTACAACTTTTGTTGTTCTTAAACTGTTTTATAAACAAAATTGAGTTGATTTAAGTTAAATATCAAAATATATTGCCAATATCTAAGTGCCTGCACAACAAATTATAAATGGGTAATAATGAAATAGATAATGACGTAAATCTTTGACAAATATATAAGCTGTTTTTAGCAGATTTTATGACGTCAAAATGTCATGATTTGTGCCAAGTGAATTTTACATTTTATAAGATATTATTTACAGCAATAAATTATATTTTGAATGAAAAACACTTCTGACAAGCTTCATACTTATATTTGCTAAAAGATGCCCAAGTAAAATATGTTTAGGTGACAGCCATATAAATATAAAAATCCTCATCATTATAATTAAATGTAAAATATCACCAAATACATACGGGTTTAAAATCAATAAATGAATACAATGACAGGTTTAAAAAAAAAAAAACGACCCAAATCAGCAAATGCCTTCTCTAAACTCTGTAATCTCTTACCTATGTGTGAAAAATGTCCTCAATTGCGCGATCTCGTTTAATTTAGATCAAAATAGTCGGATTACATGAAGTTTTGCTATTTGAAGGTGCATAATTACATGCAAACGTTCCTCTCTATATGGTGTAATATACTGTCTAATCCAAAGCACAGTGTTGCAACTGAGACCAGAAACAGGATTCCCCCCCCCCATGGCATTTATAGAAAATAAGAATCCATTAATTTAATTTAAGTTGAATGGCTTTTGTAGAACTTTTCAGTAAATATTAAGTAAATATCCTGTAGCTGTAACTTTATACTGTTTCCTGACTCTTAAAATGGAAATGGAATTTCATACAGTAGATATTTTCGTTATTTAATTAATTAATATAATTTTGAAAAACAGGCTGTTTTGAAACTAATGTTTGAGAGATTGGGTTATTGGAAAATCTCCTGATGACCTTTACAACGAAAATAACAATTACAAGAAACTTTTGAAGCTTGTAAGAAATTACAGCAATTAAAGTTATCAACTCGTTTAATTGAGTATTTTGACATTTAACCTGAAATGAGGAGGTGTTATCAAAATATTGTGTAAAGTCTAAAACAGCCAACAACGTGTTAAGATCAAAAGGTGAACTATAAAGTTTTTAGAAATGCACACATGGTTCAGATGAACAACAGAAACTGGCAGAAGTCACCAGTACATGGTTTAACTTTCAAGGAAATTCAATTTGAGAAAATTTGACTGAACTGTAAAAAAACATGGCCCTCAGATAATGTAACTAAAACTTTTACTTTTTGTTTTATACTGTACATAGTTCACATTTAAGGATGCAGAATTAAAAACTGTTTATATCATCTTCTAACCTTATTTGGATTATACATTTTGACTTTAGAGAGCCATTCACCAAAAATGTATTTATTTATTCAGTTGGCAAAAAGAATGCATATGTCATTCAGTTACAGGACACATTTTGGTGTCACATCATCCATCAGAATCTAAATGAGGTTGATTTTAGTGTAACCTCAACGTTATTGTTCCTGCGATAATCAGTGGTGATAGACAGCTTTAATTATTTGAATATTTGCTTATTAAATTACATTTAAGTAGTAGCAGCAGTATAAAATAAGAATGACTCGCTGATTGGAAATGTCAATACCCATGGTTTTAATCTGGGGCATATGTGGACCACAGGAGTGGTCGGCCAGATGGAAATATGCGGATTTAGCCACATCTGGGCCAGAATGTTTGATCCCCAGGTGTGTATTTTATTTTGTTCTGTGTACTGTCTAAATTTTCTACCCAAATGAATGCCTAGGTTCCTTTTGTAAAAAAAAATCTATCATGTAAGGGTATCAGTGTTGGGTCTATAAGGTGCATCCATTAAAAACCTTAGTAAGAAAAGAATGGTGACTTACTGAACTGTTGATGCCACACTTTGTAAATAATCATGTAAAGGTTTAAAAAGAGCAAGTTTCAATTCACAGTACATAGAACAAAAATGTAAACACAACACTTGTTTTTGCTCCTATATTTTATAATTTAAACTCAAAGATCTAAAAATGACCATTTTCTCTCAATTGTTGTTTAAACATATGTCTAAATCTGTCTTATTGATCATTAATTCTTTGCTGAGAAAATCGACCTAATAGGTGTAGTATATCAAGATTCTGGTTAGACAGCATGATTATATTTTATTTGCTCATAATTATTATGCTGATTAATTTTATGCTTTAGGCTGGCCACACTAAAAGGCTACTCTAAAATCTGTAGTTTTATCACATAGAACAATGCCACAGATGTTGCAAATTTTAAGGGAGCATGGAATGTCAACAAGAGCTGTTGCCTATGAATGTAATGTACATTTCACTACAATAATCCATCTCCAAAGATGTTTCAGAAAATTCAGCAGTACATCCAACCAGCCTCCAGGTTTTTAGTGCCAAAGACAAAACTGAACATTCATACTGTTATCACGAAAAGTTGCAAAAGTCAACATCTGTCATGGTATGAGAATAAATCAGCATAGGTGGCTCACACCTGTGTGATGTTATATATCATAAGTAAGATTTCCGAAAGACACATGATGAAAAATAGACGTTTCCTTTTGAGTGGCTACTCTGACACAAAATCTGACTGAAGTTTAGATCCTGCTTTCAAAAGTTTTCACAAAGTGTATTCCATACATTCAATAAAGAGGAGAAAATGCAAACTATTGCCATAAAAGGAAAGTCACAATAGAAGAGTGCGAGAGAAGGAGACAGCCAATAGCCATAATACAAAACCAATAGCAGGTGCATCAGATCACACAAAACCTGCCATCCTGATGTTGACTTCTTCATGACACCTTTAGCACAAACGAACAGCTGGAAAAGGTTACAGGATCTAAATCATGGTTCTGGTAATGGCAACTTGTCGCCATAGATCACTGCAAGCAGAGTAAGGAATGTGTGTGAGGTAAACCTTATTACTCTCATCACGTTACAAGCATGCAATACACACATGTATTCATGGTTAACCACATGAACATATACTTGCATTACTTCTATAACATCATCCAATTTCATAAAACCTGTCACAAAATGACTTTTTATTTAACAATAATAATAATCATAGCAATAACTTACCAAAACTCGTAAAGTAAATATATTAAGGTATTACAAAATGGTTTAATACATTTAACCTTAAACGTAGTAGCTAGTGTATGCTACTAAAACACCAGCTATTTATTTATTTAAAGAAAAAACAGCATTGCTTAAAATGGGAATTGGACTGGTGCCACACACACAAACTTGTACGCATGCACACACATGTAAACACACGCCAGCTTGCCCCGAGAGAAAACCAAGCTAAACATGCTACTCATGTGCACAACTCAAAACAGAACACAAAACAGACTTTGCCTGATCTATGCAAGAAACCAATCCAGGACCTTCTTGTTGTGAGGTCAGAGTGCCATGTACTGCCTTCTTCTCTACTCTGCTATTACGCTTATTGTGTTTAATGTTAATTGTGTTTCACAAGCAACCCCCGAGGAGACAACAGCCGATAAAAGCTCCAGTCTGTTTTTAATATCTATGTAAGCTTCAGATACTTTTTGAAGGGTTTTACAAATACAGACCATTATTTGCAAACAATAAATCATATAAATATTATATAATATATATTTGGCTGTGTTTCAGAACAGAGTAAAGCAAATATCAAGAAATCTATAACATTTTCTGCTCTGTTAACCAATCAGGTAAATTGGTGGAAAATAATTTATTATATTATACTGTAAATGTATTACTATCAAACTAGTTAATACAATTCCAGTTTTACAAACACTTGACATTCTGCAATTGAGTTTTTTAAAGATATTTAAAGCTATTTTAACACCATGCCTACTAAGGCTCTGTTAAGTTACAGTTTTTTGTAGTCCCATTTAACATTATATTGACCTTCTTGAGTCATCCTATTACAATTTGGCATTTATAAATTAACAAAGCAGGCAATAAAAATCCAGTAAGGCATTAGCTTCTGTGACAGTAAAGAAAGAGAAAGATGGACATCTTCCAGCTTTTGAGAACAAGTGCATCAGCAAGCTGCTGAAAATCTATTAAACCAAAATGATGAATAATGAGCAAGTTTACAAAATGATGGAAAATAAGTTACTGAACAATTATATAATACCTCAAGTTACATAACTCCGGTCATATAATGAGGCATCCAGATAAGAACATTATAAGACATATTATGACAGGATTTGGAGGGAGTCTAAAGATGTGAAAGACCAAGAATACCCTGAATGAACAACATCAAGACATAAAGTAATTCATTATTTAGGATACTTAAGAAAGATGATTAATATGTCAGGTGTGACAAGAAGTAAAAGTTACAATAAGCATTTAAACATGAGAATTTAAGGCCAGACAGCACTGTGGTGCAGAGAAAAAGCCCCATCACCTGATGGATATGCTTTCAAGAAAGAATGGTTCCTGTATTTGTGATGATGCATGATAACCTCACATATCCCCACCCCCAAAGTTTTGCCTGCATGGGTTTCCTCCGTGAACTCCAGAATTCATGTGAACTACACAAATTTCCATCCATTATCTTCCGCTTTATCCTATTTTAGGGTCGCGGGCGGGAGGGGGGGGGTTTCCCCATGCCCATCCAGGGGAGAATGTTTCGGGTGCTGGGCAGATACACCCAGGACAGGGCATCCATTCTATCTCTGGGCACACACTCACTCACTCACTCACACAGACACTCTATATGGGGCAATTTGGAGAACTCATTTGACTTAATCCATGTTTTTGGACTGTGGCAGGAAAATGGAGAACCCAGAGGAAACCCACGCAGACACGGGAAGAACATGGAAACTCCACCCAGATGGAGATTCGAACCAGGAATCCCTAGCGCTGAGAGGCGTACGTGCTAACCACTAAGCCACCGTGCTCTACACAAATTTAAGAAACAAGATGTTTCCTTTAAAATAATCAGTTGTGTAATAATATTATTTATGAGTCAGTCATATCTTATTTAACTTTCAAACATTAACCATGTGTTTCCCTGACAAGTTTCCCTAGACACAACAAGGACTATAGATGTGAAAGTCCCAAATCATCACACAGTTTCCCTAATTATGTTGGCATGTGGAACAGTAGACACACATAATGACATCCATATTTTTAAAGTGCCAGCTCTCACTCTCGTGCTTCACAACTGAGACATTAAAAATTTGAAGTTAAGTTTGTTTTGTGCTCTCCCAATCCTACCCACACTATGACAAACCTAAATAAAGTGGCTGACACATATAACATATGAATTAATCAAACATTCAACATATTTTCTTAAAACCACACCTCACTTCACCTGAGGCTTAGAGTCCATATTAATGTGCATGGGATATAGGATTGCTGAGTGCTCTTAAAGAGTTATTGGCATCAGCGGAGCACCTTTGAGAACGGACCAAGTTCTCAATGGCATCAGAGGAGCCTCCAGGAGGTTTGGCAAACACCCTCTGACTGCACAGGCTCCTGACTCTCCGGATCACTCTCCGTTAGCTACTGGCTCTATGAAACACAAAACAAATAAACTCATACAATGTGAAGGTTATTCTATTAGGTGAAGGTTATGTATTATGACTTGACAGTTTATGGGATGACAAATAATGTTTGCACTAAAGAAAAATTAGGTTTTGCTCATTACGATCATTAGTAGTCGTAGTAATATTAATAGTAATACAAAATTTATTCATTGCATGTCGTTATTATTCATTCAGATCATTGTTATATCCTTAATGCTTGTTAGATCCTAAATATTAGTTTAATATCTATATAACATAAATATTTATAAAAGCAAACGAAAGCAAAAGCACATATTAATTTTTATTTAAAGCCGAAGTCTTTCAATAGTGTCTGCAAACATTTAGTCATTTAGCAGATGCTTTGAACTGAGCAGGATTGTGAATGTAAATCATGCTGAAATCTTTCACGTATTGAATTAATTAATTAATAATAGAACTTAATATTATTAAGAAAAGTCCAGATATTAATTAAATAAAACAAAAACATTCAGCAACAGCTTTGCAACACAATATATAAAACAATTTAGAGCAATGTTATCCAGAATTCAATCTTCTACTGCCATCTGCTGGACAAAGATAAACATCTCTGCAAAGGGCATTACACCATTAAAATAATTTATAATATAAAATTAGCAACGTGCAAAATAAATAGCGAATCAAATAAATCTTTTTATTCTACTATGTTATTCAATATTAGATGTTAAGTGTTAACAGTAAGTGTAAATATGTGAACAAACCCGTTTAAGAAACAAACATTATATTATATATAGGACATAGAAACTCAAAAAAGGACCTTGTCCATCCTACCACGGTATCATACCCAGGAACGTCCAGCTGTAAGGTTAAAGTTAAATACTGAGGCACAATGTCATACTCAATAGTCGCTTCAGCTTGCTCTTTGGGGGTTTAATGGCTTTTCATTCTGTAAAGTTGCTTTGTGACAATGTACTTTTGTAAAAAAGTGCTATATAAATAAATTGCTTGAACTTTAACTAGTCCAATTAATAAAAACATTAATCTAAGTATTTTAGTAAGTAAAAAAGACAAACTTTGTTCTGACATTTGTCACCGTGGTGTGCTGGAATTCAGTGGAAGTGAGTCAGGCTAATGAGGGAAGAGTTTAACAATCTGCTCATTATTACGGCTCAGGACAAACAATAGAGATAAAGCCACACAGCATCCGTAACGGCCAATGTGACCTCTAAAAACATCCAATAAACTGATAAGGTAGTGTGAGAACTGGTGAGTTCAATAAACCCAACAGGAAGGATTTTAAAAAAAAACAATTATCTGCAGAGTTGTATAGTAGCAAAACAAGCTCCATTAACAGAATAATATTTAGAAATTACTGAAAACAAAAAGCAGGTGCCTGACTGAATAATCAACTTTTTAAAAAATAAAATAATGAGAAATGTCCTTGTGCATACATTCCAATATCTGTATAAAATTTCAAGAAACCAAACTCTCAGGGCTCTCAGACTTATAAATAAATGATTTTATTTTCTTAAATAAATCAAAGTGATATGAAATACTACAAATACTGCATGTAAAGATAAATTCAGTGCAGTGTGACAACAATAAAATATTAAGTGATCATTAACCTTCATATGCAAATAAATAAGACATGGAGGAATACAGTTTTAGCTCCGGTTACTACATTGATAGCAAAAATGAGGAATTACAATCTTGTAAACAAGCATGAAGTCACTTGACAGGCTTAATCACCTAAGAATCTGTAAATGGGTGGATAAATACACATGTACGTGATAAAGTACAAATTGTGACAGAGGTACAAAGAACATTGACCTTTTCCCAATCAGTTCAATTGGGTGGCTTGAAGCTGACAGACCACGGGTTAACATCGGCGCTTGAGCAGCAAAAGCATAGAAAGATAATGATTCACATTTATTGTGGCATGTTTTAGTATAATCAGATCCTCCCAACTGTAATAGCAAGTAACTAAATTGCCCTTGTTTGTTAATCATCCTCTAAAGAGGACATCAGACCAAAAACAGTACTTTGCTCAGATTATTTTTAGTACTAAACTTTTATTCAATTATACAATTTATTGTTATTTATTGTTGTTCTTTTAACAGCTTTAGCCTAAAGATGAGCTCTGCCCAAATGTACAGTTGAACAGACATTATTCATTCATTCATTATCTCCCGCTTTATCCTCTATTAGGGTCGTGGTGGGGTTCTCCATGCCCATCCAGGGGAGAACGTCTCAGGCGCTGGGCAGATAGACCCAAGACAGGGCGCCAATCTATCGCTGGGCACACAGTCACTTACACAGACACACTCTATATGGGGCAATTTTGAGAATTCAATTGACTTGATCCATGTTTTTGGACTGTGGGAAGAAACCGGAGAACCCGAAGGAAACCCACACGTTCCCTAGCGCTGAGAGGCGAACGTGCTAACCACTAAGCCACCGTGCCGCCTTGAACAGACATTAAACATGAGCTATCAGTTGGTAAGTGCAAATACTGTGTGTTTGATCAGCAACGTCATCATCGGTACAGAAAACACATGTAGTGCAGATTAATCTAATTGCACCTAAAATCCTTTTTACGAATAATGAATTACAGCAGTCCTAATGGGCCAAAGTTATGTTCTGAGAAGGTCCTTGTGCTAATACTCATACTTAAAATGCAATCAAAATCAAAGTAACCACGGCTGAGCAAAGAAATCAGTATAAGGCCAGCTTATACCAACCAGTGTTTTAGATAAACAATTGCTCAAAAGTGTCAAATCCTTCAAAGGGAAATTCTGAAAACACTAAAGTAAGCGGGAACAAAAAAAAAACATGCAAGTGATGACTTGAAATAACTTACAATGTCCAGCATATACAAACCTGACCTCTTTATACTCTGAATTCATGATGAGGTGACTGTGTAGTGCTTCATTAAACTTATCTGAATACTGTAGCAGACAAACTCTGTCTTGTAAATAAATCGAATATTTGAGCCGAGATTGCAACTTCACTTGAACTTAAAAGCCACTCTGTGCAGTTTTTGCATCCGACTCCTTGAAAAATCTTTCAAATCTGTCCAAGTAGCCGGGCCTTTGAGGAAGGAGGAAATAATGAGTGGCACTGGCTTTTTTTCCATCCTCCATAATTGGCAGTATGCATGGCATGGCCGGCCAGCTCTCACAGTCGGGGCCAGACTGGGCTTTACTCACATACT
This sequence comes from Corydoras maculifer, assembly GCA_019802435.1. Classification (NCBI taxonomy): domain Eukaryota; kingdom Metazoa; phylum Chordata; class Actinopteri; order Siluriformes; family Callichthyidae; genus Corydoras; species Corydoras maculifer. Next base: position 1,417,118 of record JAFMOD010000550.1, on the reverse strand, counting down.
TTGGATTGGGAGCAAAGCTCTGAGTGGGGGGCATCACTCCATTAACATAAATAGGAAGACTCTTGGGGCTAGGAGCACGTGGGACCCTGTGGAATAAAGGCTGTCTTGGGGGAATTTCAGGTGGTTCATCTGCATTTCTTTCAACACTTTTTCTGGATTGGGAAGGGATAGGAATTCGGGGAGGAACTTCAGGCTTCTCTTGTGCATAGGGACTGATAAATGTAGAAGTTCTTAAAGAGGATGCAGCACCCAAGTGAGATCTATGAAACTTGCTCTGGGCCTCATCCTGCCGTTTTTGACCGTTTCTTTCTTTTGGCAGTACATGTTCTCTCTCAAAGTTGTGTTCGCTTGGTTTCACTTGCTTGTGCAGACCATCATAGAAAGAATAATTGATTTGTCCATAACCTGCAAAACTCCGTCTAAAAGGCACTTTGCATTGGAAGGCTAAGGATTTCGAAGCTGCTTCTGGCACCAGCAGCTGGGTCTCACTGGTGCTGGAAAAGAACTCCACCTCTGTGTCTGTGCCTTCATCTGAAGACAAGTCCCCCATGTCAGGAAGAGGAGGAAGAGGTTTGGAACTTTTCTTCTGTGAATACTGTTCATAGACAGAGAGCTTCTGGAAAGATGGAACAACCTGGTCTCCTTCAGGTGGGCTGTGCTTAGTGGTTGCAAGGAGTTGCACATGATCAGAAGGCTTTAAAGACTGACATTGGTGTACTGGGTTATTGTCGAAATTTGAGTCATGCTTCCTCCCTGAAAACAAAACAATTATATGTTCAATATACCTGATTAGAAGTAAAATTGTCCATATACAGCATTTTGGATAAGAATTAATAAAATGAAACCTCTTCAGAGTTCTAATATCAACCAGACCAATAATATTTTATATTAATTATTTTAACAATTTGACAAATTCTGTATTTAACAATTTAATTGTTTCTTTTGATCAGGTTTTTGTAGATTTTTAAAAATTATATACAAATTTTTTACATGCAACACACACATACAATGTACTGTACATCTCAATAACAGATTTCCACACTCAACCTTTGTAAGTACAGTCCAAACACATTTTCTTAATGCAAAAATGTAATTTTTTTCATACAAAATTATGAAATACTACATTAAGATTTAGGGAATCAGCAGAAAAGGGTGAAAGGCTACAAATCACTGTAAACTGTGCCGTGAAAAAGACAACGACAGACCTCATTCAGTAAGCACTACATGATGCTTGATGTAACTTACTAATGTACTGTTTTCACTCCTATTATCCATCACAAGGAGGATAATCAGATTACAGTGGCCACAGACTGTTCAGCAAATTATGTCTTGGATCAGGTAAGAACAGCCAAAAATTCTCCTTAAAATTAGTGTTCACTGTATTTTTACATGTTGTGGTAAAGGGTGGACAACTACCGATTAACAGACATGGTTTATTTAACTATGCTCATATAGGTACAATAGTCGTGTGTTTATATATATTTGTTCATATAGAGTAAATCTGATTCTGTTATAGCTATAGTATTTGATTTTACAATTAAGTAGCACTATAGTTCCACAACTTTAGTCTGTAATTATATTTGATATTTCCCTTTACTGTGTTCTCTAAGCACCAGCACCACACTAATCCACAGCTTTATTTTTCATAATATATAGTTATATATATTATATATAGTTATATATAGTAATATTTTTTTTTCAGCAGTCATCAATAGTGAAGTTAGCTACCCTTAAGCCTAAAAAGCCTTAAAAAAAAGGGGGGGGGGGGGAAACTGCTTATCAGCCAAGTAGGTTTCCATAACCTTGTAAACTTCCTGAAAAACATCCGCCTTAGGAACAGAACACACAGTGACCAGACTGTGTGATATCCTCCCCACTGCCCCCACTCCCCACTGCCTCCCACCAGTGATGGTGCAATTCACCGTCATACACTTACTTTCAAAGACCTCAGAGACTGAGCTTTGCCGATGTGTTTTCAGGATGTGATATGTGGAGTCAGCACCAAAGAAGTACATGCTGTAAAACATAAATGAACAGATAAATAAATCTAGCAGCACAACATGACCAAGACAGCAAATGTGTGAGATAAACATGTTATTAGGCCAGAGCAATGCCAGAAGTTTCTTGAATTGTTAACTTTTTTGTATAAGGACATTTCTAAAGATAATGAATTAAATTTAAGTTTAATAAACCAATTATTATTACTACACTTTTTGGTTTTAAAATAAGATCCTTTCTATATTTTTCTGATGTATAATTTTATTATAAGGCTGTGCACTGGCCATATTCTTATACTTCAGTCTTTACAAAAATTCCAGGAAAGTTTTAGCCAAATGATATTGATGCCTTCTATATTCTAGTACAACTGCAAACAAAAGCTTACATGCCTAAATAGTTTGTCTAACATAATTCTTCTACAGTAGCCAAATGTTACACCCTAAATTAACACTACAGTATAATTTAGTTCCCTTTTCAGCACTCACCCATTCATGCCATTATTTTGATCCCAGTATGATCTGGATAAAGCCATACTTTAGCAAAAACTGAAGAGGCACTTCAGAATATTTTTTCATGTAATGCCATCTGACTAGAGAATTTGTTATCCAGCCATCTCCATCCCCCAGGCAAACCAACTCTCCATTTTTTTAACCTAAGAGAAGAAAAACACAAAGTAGAAACAATAAAAACCTTTGAAGAATGTACATATACATTACACAGTGTGTATGGCAGTTTGGTACTGTATCTGTCTATATGGTATTTGAAAATGAAAAAATGGACAATGAGTGTAGAAACAAGGTGGTCTACCTACTAAACTTTAGTTCAGTGTAAACCTGTTTTTGTGCATATGACCGCAGAATCCTGATGGATGGTTTATTGCATTTTAAACTAGTATATTTTGTTAGCAGATTATTACAAAATGATGACTCTTTTCAAATATCTGCTTTACAATTAAGTCTAACAGCCAGTTTCTTCCTGCATAGAGACACACCACACAACTCAACCACAAGACAGCAAGACACCCATGACACAAGTATAATCTTAACAATAACACATCTGTATTAACAAACATACCCACTTAGGCCAGACAGTGCTGGCATTTTTACGTCAGGACCTGAATATAATGAATGAAATACCAGATGGGCATTCTGTTGCGCAACTCACTTATGAAACCCATCACATGTTTTGCTTCAGTCTGAACTAAGAGGGCTGGCGCTATATTCATTAATTCTGTAACTAACCAGGCCATTGTACATAAACGCAGCTACTTCAGGCATGAATAGGGCTTTGTGGTTATAAGAATTCCTTTTTTCTACCAGGAATTATTTATGCATGAGGTCAGGCCCATGACAGGCAAGAGTGATGTATGAACACACGTGTCCATTATCACGTCCATCCCAACGTAAAACAAACAGTCAGGCTTTAAGTCAGCTTGACTCAACACTATGACACAATACAGGAGGGGCATCTGATATGGCAATCAATAACTCATCATCTTACAATAAAATATTCAACTTGTGCTTTATCAGTGGGCTTTACACAGAAATTGTAGTGGTGATAATGTGTCAGAACCATGCAAAGCCACAATGATGCAAAGAACATGAGCACACCCAGGCTCAGGTTAAGTCTGACATATTAGTATGAAAAAACTACTGTATAGATATTCTATTATCTTTAGTTAGAAATCATAACACATCATATATGAATGCATTTAAATATATTTAGTTATGTGACAAATATTAAGTCAAGTTGACTTAAGGGCCATGTATTGTTTTCTTCCGTGGAATGACACGGACAATGGGCATATTCATTCATACCTGGCTTTTGTCTCTTCAGCCAAACGCTGACCTCATGCATGCATCCTTGCTGATTTAAACGGATAAGAATTGCACTCATTACTCAAATAATAAAGGCCCATATCATAATGTAAGGCTTATTTTATACCAAACAAAGTATCGCAGGTGTAGCAAGTATTAAAATATACTATAAGGAAATACCTTCCGTGAACATAAATCAATTTAGCTTTCAATAGGAAATGTATTTATAGTACCACTTCCACTATGTGCAGTAATTCAGTAGTTGTTTATTTGTTTGATATCAGACTTTTACATATGTGTGAAACGCTATTTGAATAATCATAAGATATTGTATGTTACTATGGTGACATTTCATGCAAATAATTAACATGAAAAAGACATTTTTGTTTTAAGGACAGATCAAGAATAAATGTGGTCAAACCAACAGAACACAGGACAGAGAAAACTGAGCTTAGATGATATGGAAAAAGGAACGATGTGGTCAACTCGCAAAAAAAGTTTGAATCCTTGGTGGGCAGCCAAAGTAAGTTCTGTATTGAGCTTGTAAGTTCTCCCTATGTCCAGGGCGTTTTAACACATCTTCCGAGTAAGCACTGTCAATGCCAAGAAACGAACAAAGTAAAATAAGAGTAACTATAACCCATTGATTTGAGTTTCAAAAACACGGTGTCATTTGTATGCCACAATGGTTTAAATCACCATGATTCCGGATATGAAAATCTACAAATATGCTTAAATAATTACCATTATGAGACCAATGGCAGACATTTACACAGAAACAGATTGTACTGACAAAAGCAAGTAACAAACTGCTTTGTACAAATGAAGGAAACATTGTCTTGCTTAATGCTGTTCTTATGCTCTCCCTTACTAGCTTTGTTTTGTTTTTTAGACCTAGGATATTCATCTTTTCACTCAACGTTTCCTGTAGAACCATTCTCTTGACGGTTTAAGGAAACCGAGTGTTAGAAAAGGCTTCGAGGTCATTCGTTTATCTACAGGAAAAGCCTTATCCTAGTCAAGGTTGGGTACTCGACTACACCAGGAATGCTGGACCTTGGAAAGTGTTTGTTTTCACATGGTCCTAACATTAAACATATAACATTGTTCACAAATATTGGCAACTGTGGTGAACATGAACAAAACATGCAACAAAGTGCAACTATATGTATATGTTATAAATTGTACACTCACACCATAAACACACACACAAACACACACACATATGTATATATATATATATATATATATATATATGTATATATATATATATATTCATTCATTATCTTCCGCTTATCCTCTATTAGGGTCGCGGTGGGGTTCCCCATGCCCATCCAGGGGAGAACGTTTCCGGCGCTGGGCAGATAGACCCAGGACAGGGCGCCAATCCATCGCTGGGCACACACTCACTCACACATACACACTCTAAATTGGGCAATTTTGAGAATTCAATTAACTTGATCCATGTTTTTGGACTGTGGGAGGAAACCGGAGAACCCGGAGGAAACCCACGCAGACACGGGGAGAACATGGAAACTCCACCCAGATGGGGATTCGAACCGGGAATCCCCA
>JAFMOD010000550.1:996929-1405397 GCA_019802435.1 Corydoras maculifer | reverse complement strand
ACTCAGGGAAAAGGGGGCTGAATAATTTTGCACATCGCACTTTTCAGTTTTTTATTTGTAAAAAAATTGTTGATTCATGTATAACTTTCATTCCACTTCACAATTGTATACCACTTTGTGTTGGTCTTTCACATTAAATTCCAGTGAAATATATTTATGTTTGTGGTTGTAATGTGACAAAATATGGAAAAGTTCAAGGGGTATGAATACTTTTGCAACCCACTGTATATATATATACAGTATATTTATATATATTTTTCCATTAGCTATATATAGTAATGTGTATAGGCACTGGTATGATAAGTAATTATTAAATGCATATAATTCTACAGCAGTGAATTTAATGTGAATGATGTAGTTTTCCAGGTTATGAAATGTACATAATGCTTTATGTTTAATCAAAGCATTCTAGCAGTTGTGTGAAGCTGAGTGAATGGGATGTTGAGTTGCTCTGTCACGACAATGTAGGCGTAGGAAGGTGGGAGTAAAAGTCAATTCTATGGAAGCTTCCAGTCTTTCACAGAACCAGCTATTCATGTCCTGTTGACACAAAGTAATGTTTTAATTTTTACTGTGTTCATGAGCTGGACACCATTCAGTAACTGGACTATGAAACATAGTTCAAACAGTTTTAAACAGTAGGAATACTTTTGACAACACAATGTGAGTGTAACCATCAGGGCATTAATACTACATTATTCACATATCCTCATTATAGTTATGGGGTGTACAAGGACCCAATCCTATTTGCTGGATAGATCATTAGTCCATTATGGACAAACACATTTGCAAACATTCTAACTGTTGGGCAATTTAGTATTGCTAATTTACCTGATGTGCATGTTTAGGGGTGGTAGACAGAATTCCATGAGACATTCCTCACAAACATATGGAAAACAATACAGGCATAAATACACTTTAAAGAATTTGAGACACAATTTGGAGGCTGAGGGGGTATATCTTTAGTGGGCCAAAATCCCATGTGAAGGGTCAGCTCATTTCCTCTCTATGGGCCTCAGTCCCACACACAGCTGCTAGTGCCATTGATCATGCATAACTTCCTCTTTGGACCCTGTCAAATTCATAATATTGGCCTCATTCGAAAGTCATATGAACAAGAAACAAGTATCATTTTTTCTTTTACAATCATTTTGAATTAAGATAATCTTACAATGTCACAATGCTATCAACAAAATAAATATATATCACATGAATGTGGATGTTAATATATGTTACATAGAAAAAACAAATATAGAAGACCCATGTGGACATGGGGAGAACATCCACCCAGATCCGGATTCAAACCTGAAACCCCAGCGCTGAGAGGCAAACATACCAACCACTAAGCCATCGTACCGCCTCATATAGCTACATAAACATACATACACATTGGTCCACATACACATATAAGCTGAAAATAGACTAACTTAAAAAAGCAAAAGTGTAAGCTTTAACTGAATTCAGGGCTAATAAATAAATAGGTAAATTAACTTATATAAAAAGTAATTATATAGGGAGAAGACTACGTAAATTAAAATTAGGGAAATGTGTATTCACTCCATTAAATGTCTTTAAATTGTGAATGAATTTTTTGCCTAAATGTAAATCATTTCAGATGAAGGTACATACTCTAACATACTATGGATGATTTGGCGGGAATTATTCCTTCACCTGTCCATCGCACGATAGAGCTGAATGAAGTTAAGGTGGTTAAACCTGACTGGGCTGCTGAGTAGCTTCAGTCATTATTGTTCTAATACGCCATGATGGCTCAAACCACCCACTGCATTTTTCCATTGAGTAAGCTGCTTTGTAATCAGCAGCACCAATCAAGTTTTAAGGGTGGAGTGAATGACACTAGTTGGTCCTTTCACTTCATGGCACAATTAGATCAGGAAGCTATTGACATGGCAAGAAAAACTGAATTTTAACCATGAAATTAAAAGATACAAACAAATTATAAAGAACGAATGATCTCCAGCTTCTACAAGTACAACCCTCAGACACAAACACGGGGCAATAATACTTGATTATTGAATAATACTGAATAACCTTTTTTATTTGTTTTATTTAAAAATTATATGGCTAGCAATGCACTTAAATACTAGTTGTAAAATACACAAATCTATAATGTTTAAGTATTATTAAACTTTGGATACTCTTTAGAGAGACTGCTAATTTATTGGAATAGAACATTAAGACAACAAAAGAAAGTTTACCCTTAAGGCATTTTCCCAGAAAGCCAGAGAATGTCAAATACATTGTCATATGTGGGCAAGGAAGTAACATAGAAAAAAGTGATTTAAAACAAGTGACTTCATGGTCAATAGCCACTATATAAGGCCAGGTAGGTGGGGACCTGGAAAAGAAAGGCACAATTAAGACTGTTTGTCTAGGATATAGAAAAAGAAGGATGGGCAACTCAACTAACCATGGTTTCAGGCTAGAGAAATGGCATCAGGTTTGCACAGTCAGCAGGGTTTCTTTCACAGTGGATTTTGAGGCAAAGGGCAAGACCATCAAATTGTTTTTACTTATATAGTCTAGAATATAGAATATAGTCAGATTTCATCAGTTTTATCTAGGTTATGTAAAATATGGATATAGTGATTCTTTTGTCAACCTTTTACAGTGTTTTTTCTTCTGCATAACCTTTAACAAAAGATTTACCAGATTTCTAAAAGTAGATAAAAAAAAACTAAATTACACGAACAAAACTTTTTATTTTAAATTAAGTAAAATATTCATTATTTAATATCACAGTGGAAAGTTATTCAGCAATATGTTAGTGTAATTTTAGCCTATTTTTCTATACAGCTCAGTTATGTGGGAAAGTTTCCCTACATTATTTGCTTGCATGTTTTGCACGTCTTGCAAATAAGTTAATTTAAAACTATAAAATGTCTGAATATAAAAGAAGAGTCTTGCCAACCTGAAGACTGATGGCTCCAGTAAACCCTGGCTTCTTGTTTAAGTTGCCTGACTCATGTACCATAGCATACAAATAGTCAAGACCCACACTGTGATCAAGTTCAAGTTTCAAGTTTCAAGTTTATTTGTCATTTGTACTACATGTTGGGACATCATGACAAGATGAGTCTAGTTAGAAAAATTCTCAAATTCCACATAATCAAATTGTACTTTTTGTTATCAGCTTTTGGGTTGCTGGTTTATCCTATCATTATTCTATTTATTCATCAGTTTTTTCATTCATAGTTTTATTTACTGTTAATGTGAAGAAGACTTGTCAAATCTTATTTTCAGATTAGTAAGAATTAATTAATAGTTTTTTTAATTAGTTTATCTATAACTAATAAAAAAAATGCAAGCAAAGCAGAGTGCTGGTGTGTGAAAGCAATTACTGTATGTTTTCATTCATTGGTCATTGGCAGGAGTTTGTTTTGGAGATGAGCTGCCTCCTCTCTTCCATACACCTCATGGCCTACATCCGGTGACTCATGTTCACTTGGATAGGCGTGTTTTACAATAATTTTGGTGGTAAAATTTTTATTGGTCAAGATTAGAGTCAATATATACTTTCAGCATGAATCAACTGAGTAAAGATCAAAAAACTACAGTTTTAGAGTTTTAAATCAACAATATAAGGCTTACATAAGGCTAAATTTAAGTCCTCAATTAAGTTGAACCTACTTCATTTTAATCATAAGGAAGGGCCAGATGCAATTATCTGCAATTAAATCAAAGTCCCAAAAAAATGGACATACTGCACCTTTATTATAAAAGAGTTTTCTGTTTAGCTGACACACCTGTAATTGGTTTGCACATGAGTTTTTTTTTCTGCCCTACCTTTCATTCTCATAAAATGTAATCTGACCAAAATAGAAAAAACTACCGGAATAATTTACAGATGAATTTTTTTATTGCAATGCAAACTAATTTCCAGGAAGTATATTTGGTTACCTACTAAATAAAACAAGTTCATTAATTACCTTAATAAATTACACAACAAAGACAAAAACAATTACTAGATGTCCTACATCATCACTAAATAAGCCTATCCTGTTCCTCACAGTCATATAAGAACTATGCACTCTGAAGTGTGTCAGTGGAGAATGCAGGTGCGGTGACATCTGCCAAATGAATGCTTATAAATGCAAGTGGGATATTAACTGATCTCTTGCGTGTGAAGGTATTGTTAATGTAGAAAGACCAAAAAAGTATGAGCCTAAAAACATAAAAATACAACAACAAAGAAAATGTAACTGCTCAAAAAAATCAATATTGTAAAAAGAGACTATGAAAGGCAATTTAACAACAGACTAAAATAAGCAACACTGTTGGTTAGACCTCTGATCTTCTAACCAGAATATACCAAGCAATTTATACCGAGCATTGTAAGCAATGGCTTTAGAGTTGCTTCTTGCAGATGCTGAATGTCTCAGCATTATGGACAGAGTTGGGAAGATCACTCCACCATTTAGAGTGGTAAATGACATCACAAGCCGTGAGCAGTGAGCTAACACCAGCAGTGAGTAATCAGAATGTGGGTATAAACAAAAGACGCAATCAGTAGACTAAGTGAATGTGTAGAACATTAAGGGTGTAGACTTCAGACAGAGGCAGGTGACAGGCCATGAAAAGATTTGCATGTTAACAGAAGGACTTTCAACTGATTACTGGAGCTGAACAGGTAACCAATCACAGTCACTGATGAAGAATTAAGGTGTGTGCAGTTTGCTCAAAGGACATTAGCAGCAAATAGGAATTTATTTATTTTGTTAAAGCAAATAAAAAGGGAATTGTAGTTAACGAAATGTGATGAAATAAATGCGTGAACCAAAATTTTATTATTTGAATCAGAATATAAGTTGCAAGCTATGGATATTCAAAGATATGGCTCAGATCACAAATGCAGTATATGATGGCAGAAAAGCAATCGTGTTGGTTGTCACCTAAATTAGTGTCATCGTTTTAAAAGTGGAACTAAGACCACTGTAGATGTTCTGTAAATTCTGTCCTTCAGCCTCACTTTCAAATGTTCCACTACATTTTGGACAAATGTAACACGCTAAATTACCAAGATAATTACTAAATTATCGTCTTGGGTGAGGGTCATCTGTTATATTTTTCTACATCAGGTTCCGATAACGGGCGGCACGGTGGCTTAGTGGTTAGCACATTCGCCTCTCAGCACTAGGGATTCCCGGTTCGAATCCCCATCTGGGTGTTTTCATGTTCTCCCCGTGTCTGCGTGGGTTTACTCCGGGTTCTCCGGTTTCCTCCCACAGTCCAAAAACATGGATCAAGTCAATTGAGTTCTCTAAATTGCCCCATATGGAGTGTGTATGCGTGCGAGTCTGTGTGAGTGAGTGTGTGCCCAGCGATAGATTGGCATCCTGTCCTAGGTGTATCTGCCCAGCGCCCGAAATGTTCTCCCCTGGATGGGCATGGGGTTATAATGAACAAAAAAAATAAAGGATAAATAACAGTATACAGACAACAGTATACTAAATACCACGCAGTGTGGTTAACATAGCAGCCTATGTGTTCAATAGCTTAATGTTTTTGAGAACAAAAAATACAAGATACTTTGTGTGAAGTGTGTATGTTCTGCCCGTGCCTGCGAGGGGCTCTCTGGTTTCCTTCACAGTCCAAATTCACGCAAGAAGTTGAAATTGAAAATACGGTACTTAAAATCTCTCTGGTGTAAATGTGTGAGAGAATTCTCTGTCTGATTGTGTGCCCTGTGATGGACTGGTGACCGGTGCATGCTGTTTCACCCCACGAGGAATAGGCTTCAGCAAGTTGTAGACCTTAATCAGGATAAAAAGCTTAAATAATAAGCGATTGAATAATTAAGTACACATTACTGAGGTGTGAGCAGTAAATTTAATGAATTGCCACAGTGAAGTTTAAAGGTAAAAGCATCATTGACAATAAAAAATGGATTTATAAAACATACAGCAAAAGGTTAGTGTCTAATTATTCTAGATGTCTATCTGTAGATTAGTTCTTAATAAAAAAAAAACTAACAAAGGATTTTATAGAATAAGATTGACCTCTCTGGGCAATAATATGTTATGGCGACCTAAAAACAGATTTGTTGTTTTGTTTTTCCACACAAAGCATCAGCAGCATTACTCTCATTGCAAATTGTCCTTTTTCACAAAGTAGCACCTTCATTCTTTACTGTGCATAACATTTCAACTGTGTTATTAATGAGGTAATATTAAAATTATTCACATTTTACATAAATGGCTTTATGTTGCAGTATTAAATACTTACTTTTCTCACAGTATGTATTACATAAAAGAACAATTATTGTTGTTTCTCAATGCTGATAAGTAAATAATTAATTATTAATTAGTCCTTAATTAGATTTAAGAAGAGAAAATAGTGTTTAAGATGTAAAAAGAGATTATCCCATATGTAAAGTCACAGAGTATCCCGAATTCTTCCTTGTTTTTTTCTAAAGGAAGACATTTAAAATTGCTTCCAGTTTTCACCTGCTAATCACAATCAGTAGCACAATACACAACTCTGTTCTCAAGACGGGCGCGTTCAGCCTCAAACACGAGCCTATGACTCGCCAAAGTTTCCATTGGTCCAGACAGGACAAGATGCGGGTTTCCACTCTACAGTATAAAAAATAAAAAACAGATGTACAGCAAACATTCATGTAATGGCTCCACTAATCAGGTGATTTTAAAAAATATATTTTAAGATGAGGCTACAGGGCGGCACGGTGGCTTAGTGATTAGCACTAGAGATTCCTGGTTTGAATCCCCATCTGGCTGGAGTTTCCATGTTCTTCCCGTGTCTGTGTGGGTTTCCTCCGGGTTCTCCGGTTTCCTCCCACAGTCCAAAAACATGGATCAATTGAGTTCTCCAAATTGCCCCATATAGAGTGTTTGTGTGTGTGTCTGTGTGAGAAAGTGTGTGCCCAGCGATAGACGCCCAGAGCCCAAAACGTTTTCCACTGGATTGGCATTGGGAACCCCCCCGCGACCCTAATAGAGGATAAAGCGGAAGATAATAGAAGGATGGAAGATGAGGCTACTTGGTGGCTTAGTGGTTAGAACGTTTGTATCCAAATCTGGGTGGAGTTTCCATGTTCTTACCGTGTCATGTGGGTTTTCTTCAGGTAATCTGGTTTCATCGTACAGTCTAAAAACCTGGATTCAAGGTAAATTGGCTGCTCTTAATTGCCCCATATAGTGTATGTGTGTGTTTCTGTGTGAGTGAGTGTATACCCAGTGACGGTGGGTGTATCTCCCACAAGCCCGAAGCGTTCTCGCCTGGATGGGCATGGGGAACCCCCTACCCCACACAACCCTAGTCATGAGTATAGGATTAATCGGAAGATAATTAGATAAGATATTAAGATGATAAGAGACTAACATGGTGTTTACTGTAATTCCTGCTAATTACAGCTGATTGAAAATTAAAACACATCATCTGATGTGATAACGGTAACTAACCTCAACAGCTGAAATGAAGGCCTCAATGAGGTGATAATCTGCAACTCCATGACTACTAATAAATGTTTCAGGCACATTCGATATGTTCACGGTATGCTTTGAACATGTTTGAGTAAGGAAGTCAAATACTTTAATTTCACACCCATCATAGGACAGCTCCCCCTGTGGAGTAAATATGAAAGTAAAATTAACTTAAAAACAACAAATAATGACTACAATGTTTGGAACTGTTAAATGATAGTCATATGATAAATTATAACTTACTCTGCTGCCATGGATGCTTGTTTTTCGCTGGCAAATCTCTTCTGTGAATGCTACCATGGTGAAAGAAGCAGTAAGCCCGCCTTCAAATTCCATATTAACAACCTAACATAACAGGAATTGAAAATGATTTCCATTGATGTTATGACAATAGATTTCAAAGATAAAAGTGTAGTATGTTAACCTGATTTGAGCACACATCATTGTCACATTCATACACACAGCGGCCATATGGACCTGTTTTCAAAGCCTCAGTCACAGATTCTATATCAGGAAGAGAATTTGAGCACACAACAGACACTGGCCATCGCACCCAGCCCTGAAACACAAAGTAGTAGCATTTAAAATACAGTTACAAAATGTCCAAACCAATATGGACACCCATACAGGTCTGAGCAGAGATTTAAAATCCCTTCTTTTATTGATTTTTCCCCTATGCACAAATCAAGACAAGTAAAACATGGTGGAAGAAAAAGAATGTGAAGAAACAACAATGTGTGTTTGGAAAATCTGATCTCAATCTCACCACACACGTTTATTTTAACTAGAAAATCTTGGAAGAGTGGCGACCATAATAGTTCACTGGAAAGGTGTGTAGGGGGCAGTGTATTATTGTACATGTTTAAACAGCATGTGTGGTAATGAGGTATCCACATACTCTTAGTCATCTAGTGTACACTCCTGGATTAAAAAAAAAAGCCAAACCCATGATTGCAAAATATGTAACATATTAATATAGGTCATAATTTTTTTTAAATAACATTGACATTTTTTTTCGTTTGATGTCTTTAAATATGGGTAAACACTCATTTTGAGTGTACTAACTACTAATTGCTTTATTACCACTCAATTACTACTAATTACTTATTGATTATTTAAAAAAATGAATTAACTGCAAGGGTTAAGGCCCATTTTACCTTCTTAACTCTGTCCAGATAAATCTTGTTGGCTGAGTAGGGACAAGTTTTCTCAACAGAACAGTCCAAGCAACGATTTGCTGCCCCTGGTGGCTGAATACAGGCTTATTCTTAATCAAGGGTATTGTTTTTGTATTGGTGTTTTTTTAGTCCTTTCATCACAAACCTTGTTTTCTTTTCGGAAATGGCTCAGAGATCCGAACGATGAAACCTTTAAACATCTAAAAATTAATGAAAATGACAAATGTGTTAAATAAAACTAAAGACTTATTCTAATTTCTATAATTTCTTTTTTATGAATAAGCAAATACAATGTGAAACTGCACACCTGCGTCCTCCGGCCCAGTGACGAATCAGGTCTAAATCATGACAGGATTTGCCTAACAGAGAAAAACAGCTTTCTGTCTTATTTCTCCAGTTTCCTCTAACAAATGAGTGCGCAAAGTGATAGAAGCCAACCTAACAAACATAGAGTGATTATGTGTACAAACTGTAGAAACTAGTACCATTTTAATTAAACAGAAAGCAGATCTTACTGGTTCAAAGTGCTGGATATGAATAACATCACCTATTGCACCACTGTCAATCAGGACCTTAAAGATTTGTGTTCAGTTTCACACATTAAAACCAGGTACAAAAAAATAATAAAAAATGAAAACAAAATGTACACAGTGTATTTACTTTTATTTTGCTAATAAGAGGGTCGTATCGAAGAACATGGCACACTATTAGTATCACACCACTCTGAACGCAAGTGTTAGCAATCTCTTTGCAGTCCTCTAAAGTCACCTGCAAAATAATAAATAAAAAAGAAGTACCATAAACATTTAAGTTTTTACATTGTGTATGATCATATTAAATCATTAAGTACTGTTACACCGCTTTACCATGATTTATTCACAGTAATACACAATCTCAAGTGACAAATTGGTTTTATAAGATGATTATAAATAGACTATTATTTAAAAAACAAGGTTTAATTTATAAATGTTTACTTAAAACAAAATTACTAATAAACTGGTTACTGTAATGTAATATAATCTGGTTTTTAAAGTTAACAATAATTGCTAAGTAACACGTTACCAGCTTATTGCTCATAAGGAATCAGCTCACTGTTTATATTAATCTATATTTCTATATATTTCTATATATTCTATATTTTATGATACATGATTTTGAAAAATTCAATGTACATCACGCATTGCTACGAATGTGAAGCGCTCAGAGGTGTGCATTATTGTCAATGGCCGCACCGATGGCTCAGCCAAGGTCCAGAACCACCCATTTTATATTATACATTATACTAGATGCAGATGTAATTTGATCGTTATAATATTTTTTTTACTGTGCAAAACAACTGAAACAAAATTAACTTGGCATATTCTTGATCCATTATCCTTAAAAACAAGTTAAATCACAAGAATAAAGGTGTTGAATGTGTGAGCATACTTACAGCCATTGGTTTCTCCAGGAGAATATGGTAGCCCATTTTTGCTAAAATAACTGCAGGTTCCTGTCAACATTAATAACAACATTCAACACCGACTGATTTAGACAATGTGGATTATAATCCTAGAGAATTAATCCACACCGACAAGCAACAAATTATGTAACCTTCATCAACTTTGACATCAAAGAGCTACATGAAATACAGCTTCCATTTGCCTAAAGAATTTTCTCAAATTTCTGGTTTTAAACCAGTTTCCACAGCTTTCAATAAATATGTAGAATAAATAAAATTGACTGATTGAGGCTAAATATTAAAAAAGATCTCTGTGAAAGGCAAACGCTTGACAACACTGTCCAAGTTCATTGCTATTGATTAGATATGCTATTTAATATATCATGAACGTATTGAAAGTCAGATTGGGGCAAATCCAATAAAATGAAAAACTAAGTAAAAAAAACTAAAAGTGTTCAATGCTAATAAATTATTTTGGTAGAACGTTGATACATTTTAAAAAAATTGCAGATGTGCATTATGTTAGAGTTTGCCAACCTTATGAAGCCGATCAGGAGTGCAAATAAATACAGCATCGGCAAACTTCTCCCTCTCTGTCAAACAAAGCCAATCTACAAAAATACCAGTTGGCAATAAGTTATTAATAAATTTAAATCATAAATTGTTCTGTATAATAATTAGCATTACCATCAAATACATTTTCATCAGGAATTTTATAAGACTCTTGGAGCTTTTTTCTTGCAAAGCATCTTGGATCGGCAACTCCGACTACCTATCATGGGGGGCAGAACTTATAATTCCACTTTTTTTCCACAATTCCAACAAAAACTAAGATTATTATTAGAATAATTTTTATATATTACAATTATTATTATATATTTATTATATACAATTAATTACTATAATTAAAAGTCCTTAATTGTGATCAATACACTACAAAACCAGAATAATTTACGACATACTTGCAAACGATCAGGGTGTAATAAAGCATAGTCAGAGTACGTCTCACCGCGGCTCCCTGCTCCAACCACAATAATTTTAACTGGTGATGGCATGTTAACACAAGCCTACAGCGTAAAGATTAAGGATATTAGGAAGCAGATACAAAAACATTTTGCAGATAATATTAGTCATATGTTTCACTTTTGCCTTTGGTTTTACATCTGGATAATGACAGATGTTAACGTCATAAATTTCATGCATTTTGGTAAAAAATGGATGCATATATCAAACATTAAAAATATTATTTTAAACATGTATTATTATTATTATTGTTAGTATTAATATAGTTATTGATTTAAACTTAACTAACAGAAGAGAATGAAAAATTTAAATGATTGAATGATTAAAACTAATAAATGGATTTTAGGAGTACACTAATAACTAATTCTTTAATTTTTTTAGTATATGTATTATTATGATGGTCTAACATGTATGTAGACATGTAACTTTAGTGCTTACAGAACCTGAAATCTACCAAAGTGTTTGCTTTATCTAAAAGATACCACAGATTGTTGATAAACTCAATAGTTAAATCATTTTAAAGCAGGAAATAATTTCAAAGCAGGTCTGGGAAAGACTGTATTGACAGGAGGTAACGGTTAATTATTGTTTGTTACAAAATGATAACCCCAGCTCTATGAAATATTTTTAGACATTTCTCAAATTATTCATTCATTCATTATTCATTATCTCCCGCTTTATCCTCTATTAGAGTCGCGGTGGGGTTCCCCATGCCCAACAAGGGGAGAAAGTCTCGGGCGCTGGGCAGATAGACCCAGGACAGGGCGCCAATCCATCGCTGGGCACACACTCACTCACACAGACACACTCTATATGGGGCAATTTGGAGAATTCAATTGACTTGATCCATATTTTTGGACTGTGGGAGGAAACCGGAGAACCCGGAGGAAACCCACGCAGACACGGGGAGAACATGGAAACTCCACCCAGATGGGGATTCGAACCAGGAATCCCTAGCACTGAGAGGCGAACGTGCTAACCACTAAGCCACCATGCCGCCCTTCTCAAATTATCTTTTTTATTTTAGATAATTATTAATTTGACAAAAAAAATATATTAATGGCTCTAACTTTTTTAAGAACGCTGGAGTCAACATACTTTGAGTATGAACATGAGATTACAACAAATTAAACTACATAACAATAATTGTTTGGTACACCAGTTAAATTGAATAATAATACCCCAGATGAACAGTACTTGTTTTGTAAAATCTTTGGACAAAGATTTAAGAACCTGTTTACTACCTCATAAGAAGCTCTAGCAATTGATTAACCATTTTCAGTATGTTCTGGTTTATTATTAAGCTTTTAAAAAATGAATTTAAGCGTTCAGTTTATTTTTCTTTCAAACTACTAACAGCATAGTTATTACAGCATATGTATGTTTTCATAATACAATAATTTATCAATTTTTGTATTACAACAATCTTAAAATCTGACATCATCTTCTAAATCTTTACAGTACCTGTATCATATTTATATCTGTGTTGACGTTAGTGTTAACTATCAGATTACTAGTTTGTCTTTGTTTTGTTTGGGTTTAAAAATTAAAATTAAAACTATTTTACTACTATTATGTTCCCTTTTCTTGGTAATAAATTTAAATGTATGTACCCTAGTACAATTTTGTATGTGATTGGTTGGTCATTGTACTTGATATTACTACAAACAAAAAAAATAAAAAAAAATAAAAATTAAAACTATAGGATTACTTTTCTGGATTCATAAACAACTCTGTAACCTCAGGACTGGGTCTTTTTAACTACTCTTTTATCCACAGATCAAATAAAAACAGGCTACTTAAAGCTAAAGTTACAACCAGAAAACAAGTTTAATTTCATTTCATTAACTTTTCCCCATGCCCATTCAGGGGAGAAAGTTTTAAACCCTGGGCAGGTATACAGGCTGGCAAACCATTACTGGGCCCTGTAAATGAGTAATTATAAAAACACTATAATATGAGACTCATTGGTTCTACATTAACAAATATAAAACAAATGGCCAAATCAGAATGAAAATAATGAATTTATTTAAAATAAAATGATATTAAGTTTTCTAAATGACACTGGTCTGTTACTGATTTTTATCATCAGGAGGAAGTGTGTCTGTAAGAAACTGTGCCATTTTTTTTTAACCAAAAAAGCATGTCAGCATTTCTTGACTACAGCAAAAGAACAATCATTTACCAATATTTCAGTTGTTGTGAACAGCCTACAAAGTTGGTAAAGCTGTGGTTATCTGCTGTAACATTAAGGTTTATTAATAATAACACTTCTGATCATTTTTAGGAGTGTATTATTTTACACAGTGTATGAATAAATTTCACCCCGAATTTAATACTGGATCTTTGGTATATTTGCGTTGCGGCACGGTGGCTTAGTGGTTAGCATGTTCGCCTCTCAGCGCTAGGGATTCCCGGTTCGAATCCCCATCTGGGTGGAGTTTCCATGTTCTCCCCGTGTCTGCATGGGTTTCCTCCGGGTTCCCCACGCTTATCTCCCGCTTTATCCTCTATTAGGGTTGCAGTGGGGTTCCCCATGCTCATCCAGGGGAGAACGTCTCAGGCGCTGGGCAGATAGACCCAGGACAGGGCGCCAATCCATCGCTGGGCACACACTCACTCACACAGACACACTCTATATGGGGCCATTTTTGAGAATTCAATTGACTTGATCCATGTTTTTGGACTGTGGGAGGAAACCGGAGAACCCGGAGGAAACCCACGCAGACACTGGGAGAACATGGAAACTCCACCCAGATGGGGATTCGAACCGGGAATCCCTAACGCTGAGAGACGAACGTGCTAACCACTAAGCCACCATGCCGCCCTAAATAATGTTACTTTCATGAAATATTAAGATAAAATTCAGCAGAACTTGACATGATGCATATAATACAGATCCGACAGGTACATTAAAACCGCAAAGACAAACAATTACGAACATGATGCAACATTAAAACAAAGAAAGCTAACGTGGCTGACAGATCTAGCTGTTTGTGTAACAGCAGAGATGACAGACGGTGAGAGATGATGACCTACCGCTTCACACAGCACAGCGATCTGCTCTCTCCCGCTTCCTTATTTACCTCTGATTGAGTCGCACGTGACACAAAACAAAGAACATACAGTACCAGTCAAAAATGTGGATACGCCCCACTTTACAATTTATTATTTATTGTATCAGTCCTCCTTACCGTAAAGATGGACTTTGTAGTTTTACAATTCCGGACTGTAGTCCATCTGTTTGTGTTCTACACTACATACTGTGTTAGCTCCCTTTACTCTGTTAACAACTCCCCAGTAAGGAAAGTAGCTATTGGCTGTCCTAAAAGTCGCCAAGGACGTCATCGTCTAATTTGCATAATAGTCTATTTGCGTGTTTATGGAATAAACATTATGGGATGAAAAATAAGCAAAAAGTAAATTTAAAAAATATGTATAACTACATTTATTCATTTAGCAGATGCTTTTATTCAAGAAGACTTACAAATGACAACATCACAAGTCAGTAGTTGCTGACTACAAATAACTACAAATGAGCTCTTAATGAATGTACTTCGTCTGTTGATTTTTTAATTTAATTTTTATTTTTTGCTTTTGAAATAAGCTTTCGTCATAACTAGCTAGATGTTTAAATTTTCACAAAGAGGCTCACACGTGTGTGTTCACTTAAGAGTTTCCAAAAGTCTCGAATAACTCCAGAAAAGTAGCTAGAGTTCTTGCTTGTCGCTCAAAGAAAATCGATAGAGGGTCTGAGAAGTCTCTAAATACAGTGATACAGGTTCTAAGTTGGGAACAGTGCCCCTTTACTCTGTTCTCTAATAGTCGGGACCCCACTAGCAGCACCACCGAGCAGGTATTATTTGGTTGGTGCATTATTCATATCCCAGCAGTGTCACTAAGGTGTTTAAATGAAACTCCAGCAGCAATGCTGCACTAAACCCCCTCACCACACAGATCTGACAATAAACAATACACCACCAAATTCTTGGTTTTGTGATGGTCTCGACCAATAAAGAACAGACAACCAACCTGGACTAAAAAAAAAAAAACAAAAAAAAAAAACAAGAAAACAGCTGTTTTATAATTGTAAAACTATAAAGTCCATCTATATTGTAATTGGAGAAAATGGACAATGGAGCAATAAGGTGGTGTCTTCAAACTTTTGACTGGAACTGTACTTAATCAAGGTGATCAACCATCAATTAAAAGCTAAAGTAAATGTAAATGGACAAAGTGATGCCTATAAAATTCTAATATGTCATGTATTTTACCCAATGAAAAACCGACAAAAATACGATATTCTATAAAAATGATAACAAATTAAACAGAAAGACTTTATTTCCCATTTTATTATTTTCATGTTTCACATGTTACACTGGCGGCATGGTGGCTTAGTGGTTAGCACGTTCGCCTCTCAGCTCCAGGGATTCCCTGGTTCGAATCCTCATCTGGGTTGGGTTTCCATGTTCTCCCTGTGTCTGCGTGGGTTTCCCTGGGTTCTCCGGTTTCCTCCCACAGTTCAAAAACATGGATCGAGTCAATTGAGTTCTCCAAATTGCCCCATATAGAGTGTGTATGAGTGAGTGAGTGTGTGCCCAGCGATGGATTGGCGCCCTGTCCTGGGTCTATCTGCCCAGCGCCTGAGACGTTCTCCCCTGGATGGGCATGGGGAACCCCACCACAACCCTAATATAGGATAAAGGATGATAATGAATGAATGAATTGATTTTGAACCATGTTTTTGGACTGTGGGAGGAAACCGGAGAACCCGGAGGAAACCCACACGGACACAGGGAGAACATGGAAACTGCACCCAGATGGGGATTCAAACCGGGAATCCTTAGTGCTGAGAGGCAAACGTGCTAACCACTAAGCCACCGTGCCGCCCGGATCAAGTCAATTGAATTCTCAAAATTCCTGGATGGCCCCATATAGAGTGTGTCTGTGTGAGTGAGTGTGTGCACAGCGATGGATTAGCGCCCTGTCCTGGGTTTATCTGCCCAGCGCCTGAGACGTTCTCCCCTGGATGGGCATGGGGAACCCCACCACGACCCTAATAGAGGATAAAAGCGGAAGATAATGAATGAATGACATGTTACACTTGTGCGCTTGTAAAGGTGTCCAGACAGCTTGCCCGTTTGTAGTGAAAAGTCGGCTTCAAAAAATTATTTATAAGTAACGACATATAACAATGGCGTTTAGAGCATGGCGTTTTTGCATAACCAATTGGGATTTGACATTTAATTATAAAAGAAACAGCCTTATAATAAGAATTTTGCAGCGTTGCTTTGTGGGCAAACTTGTCATGCTTCTGGTTCCGTCCCAAATAGCGCAATATTCACTATGTAGTGATTTATTATTAATGTTTTAGTTATGACTAAAACTGCAGATAAGATGCAGTTTTTTAGTATATTGGCGCAAAAATCTGAATATAGATATTTAACAAACAAACACGAGAATTTTTTTTGCTACAACATGTTAAGATAAATTTTAGGGATAGTGCGTATGGCAACATTCGAAACACCGCCTTTGACTCTGTCGGGTTCCGAGGTAATTGTGGGAGTCGATTCTCTGCAGCAATGGCTTGGTTGTTAGCAAGGCTACCGCTTTCTCTGCATTTCTTATGTTTTGCAGCGGCAGTGTTCGAAGACCAAGTCGGTAAATTCGACTGGTAAGGATATTCTTTTGTTTTTCGTGTCATGTATTTTTAATTAGCAAGTGCGTTTTGTATAAGAGTATTAAAATGACCGCTTGTTCAGCTAGCCGCTTGGCTAATAGCTTGTAGACTGTTTCGACTCATCACACCCGTTTTCTGTAATTCCGCCTTCTGCGCTTCGAGCGACTTTTATTTTCAGAGTACAGCGCCGATTGGACGATTTCACTGTCGCTTTAATTCCCTACCAATCAAGAAAACGGAGGCGGGTTAAATTAAAAACGGGTCTGAAAACAAATGTCATGAATGGCAATGAAAACTACACCTGTTAGATGTTTTACTGTTTCCTTTATAAGACGTTATTTTTTCTGAAATAATTATTAATGGGTAACAAACATGCAGTCCTAAAACACTTAAAAACCACAGTCTTGTTTGCGTATTTACTTTTTCATTTTAATGTAGTTTAATGTTAAAAATAATCAATTAAATAGTTGCGATTAAAACCACAATGTTAAAAATGTTTGGCTCAGTTTACACATCTGTTGCAATGGGACTATGTAAATACCTAAATTTAGTGATTAATTGGTGTATAATAATGAACCTGTCAACCAACCAGTCTCATTATTACAGAAACGTATCAGTTACATTTACCATATAAATGCAATTACTGTTACAGACTGTATGATATTTGTTTCAATATATACATTTTCCATCCATCCATCCATTATCTTCCGCTTTAGCCTATATTTCGGTCGTGGGGGGGTTCCCCATGCCCATCCTGGGGAGAAAGTTTCGGGCACTGGGCAGATACACCCAGGACAGTGTGCCAATCTATTGCTGGGCACACACTTACACACACAAACACACTCTATATGGGGCAGTTTGGAGAACTCAATTGACTTAATCCATGTTTTGGACTGTGGGAGGAAACCAGAGAACCCGGAGGAAACCCACACACGGACACGAGGAGCACATGGAAACTCCACCCAGATTGGGATTTGAACTGGGAATCCCTAGAGGAGAACGTGCAAACCACTAAGCCACCTTGCTGCCTCTTTATACATTTAAGTCTTTTTAATGCTTTTCTTTAAAGATAAGGACCCATATAATACCATCATAGAGTAGATATTATTTGAGTGGTAGAAAAAGTGAAATTAACATGGTGGTGGTGTGTACATGTGTTGCACTGGAAACTGCCTTTATTAAGCAAAAAAGGCAGTTATTTTACGAATAAAAGTAATATAATGTGTATTTTATTTTGGATTTAATTATTGCTAGTATTAACATATTACATAAAGTCCCTGACCGTTAGCAAACAGAGTAAAGGTGACATACACAATATGTACTGTAGTCCACAAACAGTCCATCCTTACAGTAAGTGGAACTGATACAATGAACAATAAATAAGGAGCAAAAAGAAAGACTGTTACAATATGTCTTTGCTTTATTGGCATCAAAGAGTGCTATAATTCTAAAATCTAATGGATTGCTGCTTGAAAATTTGATTTATTTATTATTTTTGTATTTTATTATAGGAGACAACAGTTTATCGGCAAAGTGAATTTTGCGCTGTTTGATACTTATTCGCAAGCATCTAAAAAGCTTCTAGTTGCAAGTGAAAAGAATGTTTTCGCCTCCTTAAATTCCAGGACTGGAGAAATATGTAAGTATAATGTATTATCTAAGTTTAAATACAAGTTTTCATTTCTGTTAAGCGTCTTTACAAGCAAATAGTGTCAGCAAAAAAAATTTATGAACATTTTAGTAAAGAAAAAAATGTTGTCATGTTTTATTAAATGGGGGTGGAATCATTAACAAAGGAAAGTGTTTATCCTTGTTCTCATTAAATTTCTTTGTATACAAAAAATGACTTTGATGTCTGTCTTCACATTTTGTGCGGGGGGGGGGGGGGGGGGGGGGGGGGGGGGGGGGGGGGGGGGGGGGGGGGGGGGGGGGGGGGGGGGGGGGGGGGGGGGGGGGGGGGGGGGGGGGGGGGGGAGGAATAAATGTAAAAAAAAAAAAAAAAAAAAAAAGAGCGCCCAGTATGACTAAAGTTTTGTTTCTGAATGTAGTTTGGAGACATGTGGACAAGACTGGACCTGAGGGACAGATTGATAATGTAATGCTGCATGGACAAGGTAATATTAAATATGTGAGTTATGTAAGGAACAGCGAAGAAATTAAGAATTTCTTCAGTGAATATATCTCTGTCTCCTAGATGCCATTGTTATTGTGGGAAATGGACGTCTTCTTCGCTCTTGGGAGACCACTGTCGGTGGTTTGAATTGGGAAACAGTGCTTGATTCTGGAAGGTTGTATTTTTATAGTAATTTAGTGTAAATTCTTGCACATATGCACCCAGTTTGAAAAATAAGTTTTCTGTAACATTTCTTAAATATGTTTTAGATTAGTTTTTATTTTTATTATTCACATTATTGTGAAACAAGTTGACTTTTTAAATAGCAGGAAAATGTAACCAATGAAGCTGGGCTGCCACGGCAGGTGTGTTTATTTTCTCTAATCACAGTACATCACCTTGGCTTGGCTTTCCCCTCCAGTGGCACTCCACTACTGCCAGAGAAAGTTATTGGATCACCCAAATAACTGTGATTAAGCTGTGTTCAGGGTTTAAATGCCCTGGGTTCTTCCGATTTTATTAAACAGTATTTCAGAACTTTAGGTAATTATTGTTGTTATATGTAAATCTTGAGAATTATGTTTAGACATGTCCTGCTTTACATGACCAGGTATTTATTCCAAAGGACAGAAATAGGTTTTATGTAGTTAAAACATTTACAACGTGCATATTTCAACATAAGCCCCATTACAAAGGTCAATGTTCTGAGATTTATATTAAAAACCTTATTATCCCATCTTTAATTGCCTGGTCAGTGTTTTAATATAGATATTTAAATGAGTGTTTAGTGAATGTTTCCTTGTACCACAGACCTCTATTAAGAAAATAGTATAGAAATCCAGGATTTTTAATGTTTATTCAACCCTGCCATTGTTTTCCTCATTAGTTACCAGTCTGCCACTTTTGTCGGAGCACAAGACCTTGTGAAATATGTTGCAGTTCTTAAGAAATCAGCCATCTCCCTCCATTACCTTTCCAATGGCCATCAGAAATGGGTGGAAAATCTTCCAGAAAGGTATCATTTAAATAGTCGATGACTAACATTCAGATTATTAGTATAATATTTTTAGAAGCTTTATGTGTGGTTCAAGTTGATATTTTAACTTTGTTTCCATATACCCTGCAGTGATAGTATTCACTACCAGATTGTCTACTCTGGAGGAAATGGACAGGTCCTTGTTCTTGGTTTTGTTCCCAACTCCCATATTGTTATTGTTGAATACAGTATTGATGATGGAGAAATCCTGAAACAGGTAATTTAATTATGAGAATGATCTGAGCCTGGATTTTTTCTTTTTTTTACCAAAAATATATCTGCTGATTTGAATGTGTAATGTTTCATAGTACTTCTTAACCAGTTTCTATGACCTGAGTAAATTGCAGAAAGTCATGCAGTGAAATACAACAAAGGATTGCTAACGTAGTTAATGTAACTACAGTTTAAAATGCCAATTCAAATGGTTCCAACTGACTTGAGGGGAACTACTGGTATCCATCCATTATCTTCCGCTTTATCCTATATAAGGGTCGCGGTGGGGTTCCCCATGCCCATCCAGGGGAGAACGTTTCGGGCGCTGGGCAGATACACCCAGGACAGGGCACCAATCTATCGCTGGGCACACACACTTACTCACACAGACACACCCTATATGGGGCAATTTCGAGAACTCAATTGACTTGATCCATGTTTTTGGACTGTGGGAGAAAACCGGAGAACCCGGAGGAAACCCACGCGGACATGGGGAGAACATGAAAACTCCACCCAGATGGGAATTTAAACTGGGAATCCCTAGTGCTGAGAGGCGAATGTGCTAACCACTAAGCCACAGTGCCGCCCCTTTACTGGTATATTAATAAAATTTTTTATTGTGATTGTAATTTGTTAATTTTTATCAATAAAATATCATCTTTTTACAAACATGTAACACAGATGTATTAATGTTTAAACCCCCTGTTGTTGTTATATAGAAAAATAATGTATATTTGTTGTGCAGTTTTGCAGAATGCATAACTTGGTAGTCAGTAATCAGCACTTGAATGTCAGGAATTTTCATTGTTACACTAAAAGTTTTGGCTTTATTTAATTTGTTTTTATGATCTCACATTGGAATCTCCATCATCTTGTGTGTTTTTAGAAATCGGTAGCAGCTCCCTGGCTGGCTAACCTCCAGACCAGTTGTCTTGTGGTGGGTCCTGCAGAGCTGTTATGTTTAGACCAGTCTTCACAGTCACTGTACACCTTTTCGCTGCAGTCCAAGGACAAAAACGATATGACCCAGATTTCCCTTCAGGTTGGCAGTGTTCACCTCTCTGTTTGTTGTATTGATGGTGGGATTTAGTGGAGTGATTTGTAGTTTTACAGTCATCCTTTCTTCTCACAGTCTCTAAACCTAGAAGTGGCTGCGGGGTTTCAGCCGCGCCTCATTTCCACTCAGCCTCACCCTGCCCGTCCTCCACTCTCTGAATTTTTTTTGCAACTGAAGCCAGATCATCACATTCTGCTGCAGCTCAACAATGGTGTTCTTGCTGTTTTTAGAGATTTTAATCCAGTGAGTTAAGTAATTAATTTAAAAATTAAGTAGTATTAATTAAGGATGAGTGTGATTGTAAATATATTCTTATTCAAAATATTTTAGTCTTATCTGGTTGCTTTTGCGACAACTGGAGAGAAGACTGTCGCAGCTGTTATGTCTCCAAAAAATGAAACTGTAAGTTTAGTAGCAAGAAATGTTTTTTTTTTATTTAAATTTTTTTTAAACCTTATTCTTATCTAGTTGTGTGATTTGCTACTTTGTATCCTTTGTTAATGTTTGAAGGCGTGTAGTATCAACTTGTACAGTGCAGATTCAGGTCGACGGCTTCTTGATACCACTGTTATATATAACATGGATCCTAATGGAGGAAAGCCAACCAAGGTAATAACAAAAATAATTACAAAAATAATCTGTCATTAAAAATAACTTGCTTAAAGGAAAAAAGAAAGTTAAAGAAGTCTGATCTGTATTGTCTTGGCAGTTGCATATACATGCCTTCCAGAAGAAAGATGATTCTGTTGGGTATAGGGTTATGGTACAAACTGAAGACCTTGTCCTCACTTTTCTACAACAGCCTGGTAAGTATGCTGGGAGAGACTCACAACATGAGTATTTGTTGATGTTTTATACTGATTTTAAAAGCAGTCAAGGCCGTGTTTGCATATAGTCTATAAAAAACAATACATGCTTTTATTTAATGTTTTTCCACACTACTGTATTCAGTGGATACAATGCAGCAGTCTTTTTTATTTAATTACTGTAACTTATCAACTGCTCAAATCACACTTTGTTTTCAATGATCTGTTGTGCTGGTACAAGTGGATTAATCAGTTTTACTAATAAGCTGTTTGATTCTTTACTTAATTGTGTTTGGCTCTTAATAAAAGCTTTATGTTGCAGGCAGGATAGTGTGGACAAGGGAAGAGGCCCTAGCTGATGTTGTCACCATGGAGATGGTTGATTTGCCACTCACTGGAACACAAGCTGAACTGGAGGGAGAGTTTGGAAAAAAAGCTGGTAGTATTATATGAAAGTCATTTTATTTTTACTAATATTTGTCTTTTGCTTGAAACGTACTAATCTTTCATCTGTCAAAAGCACATGATGAGGGTTTTCTGCTATCACTGTCTTAATTCTCATTGCTTTATTCTTTTATTCTGCTGCATTTGGATTCAGCTATTCAAGGTAATATGGTAGGAATGCTTTTCTGTGTTGTTTAACAAAATGCATTTAATTTTGCTTAACATGCGTACTTCGTATTGCATGACAAATAAGTTAGGCTGAGTAATTATTTCTTTCCAATTCAACAATTTTGGACACAGCTCTACAGGCACGCAGATTAACATTTATTTGTAACATTTGCAGACGGGCTCTTGGCAATGGTTTTAAAGCGCCTTTCATCCCAGTTCATCCTCCTGCAGGCCTGGATAGGCCATCTGTGGAAACTCTTTTATGATGCTCGAAAGCCCCGCAGTCATGTCAAAAATGAGGTGACCATTGAAACCCTGTCTCGGGATGAGTTCAACCTCCAAAAAATGATGGTGATGGTAACTGCTTCAGGAAAGGTATGACGATCTGCAATTTTTAAAACCTAATATAAAATATAATCTAAAGTAAACACATTCTCTCACTCTTACCCATTTTCGGAAAAGGTTTAACATTTAAAACTATAATAGTTACTAAAAACATCAACTTATTAATTCAATTGAACCTTTATTAAACATAAAATTACACTCACTAAATAAAGCTACAGTAGGGACAAAGAATAAGCCTTAAAAGCTTAGTAATACTATTCTGGAATGTCCCACAAATAGTTTAAATGATAACATGTGATGTCATTAAATTATGCATAAGCATAATAGAGTATCCACCAATGTCTTGTTTTAAGCAAGTATGTGTCCTTTTTCTGTTTCAATTGTTTAAAATCTGTTATGCAACCTTATTTGACATAACCACATGTGTTATGATGCAATTTCGCAAATCACGGTCATCCACCACAATCTGCTGCATCATCAAGAAATGCAACCTTGTCTTTTGCAAGGAAGAATAGTGTGTGTGATATAATATATATAAATACATTTATTATTTGTAAAGCCACTCAGCAGTTAGCATGCCTCTGTCAAAACGTTTTTGAGCATGTTGCAGGTTTTGTTATTTTCTATAAATAGGTTAGAATATCATGTTCCTTCTTTAAAACAAGAAAACAATTTGTAATTTTTTGTAATAGTAATGTAATATAGTTAATTTAATTAGACATTTAAAATGATCACTTATTCCACATTTGTTTTGCAGCTTTTTGGCATTGACAGTAAGTCTGGAACAATATTGTGGAAACAGTACCTGGAAAATGTCAAGCCTGATTCAGTGTTCAGATTGATGGTACAACGCACAACTGCCCATTTTCCTCATCCACCTCAGTGCACGCTTCTTATTAAAGATCAGGTAGAGTTATCCACTATGTTGTTTCCAAAGTACACAAAGTTATAAAAAAAACTAATGTGGAACTGAATTTATTCATTCATTTATTTATTTTCTCCTTTTTCCTTTTTAGAACACTGGTCTGGGAAGGCTTCATGTTTTCAATCCCATCTTTGGCAGAAAGAGCCATATCAGTGTTCCAGCTTTATCCAGACCAGTGCTGCAGTCAATGTTGCTGCCTTTAACAGATCAGGACTATTCAAAAGTTCTGCTGCTGATAGACGATCAGTACAAGGTAAATCTGGGACCTATTTAATTGCAAGTAAACAAAACAATGTTTGTAATGAACCTGTTTGTCTCTCTCTAGGTAACTGCTTTCCCATCCACTAAGAATGTCCTGCAGCAGCTGCAGGAGATGGCTTCTACAATTTTCTTTTATCTGGTGGACTCCAGTCAGGGAAAACTATCTGGTTTCCGTTTGCGTAAAGATTTGTCCACTGAGATGATCTGGGAGGTGGTTATTCCAGGTGATGTGCAGAAGATAATGGGGGTTAAGGGGAAGCGTGCCAATGAACATGTGCACTCTCAAGGCAGAGTCATGGGAGACCGCAGCGTGCTTTATAAGGTACCAGGAACTTTGTTCAGTCTTTATCCCCATTGTTTACTTATTATAACTTGTCCACATTTTTAAAATAATTTCAGGATTATATGTTTGAATGTATGATTTTTTTTTTTTTTTTTGTAGTACCTAAACCCCAACCTACTTGCAGTGGTGACTGAAAGCATAGACACTCATCAGGAGCGCAGCTTCATGGGGATTTTCCTCATCGATGGGGTGACTGGACGGATTGTACACGAGGCTGTGCAGAGGAAGGCCAGAGGTCCGGTTCACTTTGTGCACTCAGAGAACTGGGTGGTGGTGGGTAACATTTTTGTTTTAATATCGTATATAATTGTTATGTGGATTGAATTTCAGGTCTTAGCATGTATAACCTATATGGGGAAAATTATATTGGGACACACCTCTAATCCTGATATTTGAGTTTTAAAAATCCATTCATTATCTTCCACTTTATTCTATATGAGGGTCGCGGGGGGTGGTTACCCATGCCCATGCCCATGCCCATCCAGGGGAGAACGTCTCGGGCGCTGGGCAGATACACCCAGGACAGGGTGCCAATCTATCGCTGGGCACACACTCACTCACACAGACACAATCTATATGGGGCAGTTTGGAGAACTTATTTGACTTGATCCATGTTTTTGAACTGTGGGAGGAAACCGGAGAACCCGGAGGAAACCCACGCAGAGACGGGGAGAACATGAAAACTCCACCCAGATTGGAATTCGAACCGGGAATCCCTAGTGCTGAGAGGCGAACATGCTAATCACTAAGCCACCGTGCCGCCCTAGTTTTCCCACAGTTCAAAAACATGGATCAAGTCAATTGAATTCTCAAAAATTGCCCCATATAGAGTGTGTCTGTGTGAGTGAGTGTGTGCCCAGCTATGGATTGGCGCCCTGTCCTGGGTGTATCTGCCCAGCGCCCGAGACATTCTCCCCTGGATGGGCATGGGGAACCCCCCGCGACCCTAATAGAGGATAAAGCGGGAGATCATGAATGAAAGGATAAGCTGTTTTATAAATGATATTTGGCACGTCTGTTTGCTTGCAGAAGAATGGTTAAGTCCATGTACTCCATTTTCTAACAATTATATGTGGTTGGTTGTTTATTTTTTTTTAGTATGCATACTGGAATGCAAAGTATCGGAGGAACGAGTTTTCCGTACTTGAGCTCTTTGAGGGGATGGAGCTGTATAACAGCACAGTGTTCAGCTCTTTGGACAGACCTTTCCCACCTCAGGTGCTGCAGCAGTCCTATATATTCCCTTCTCCCATTAGCACCCTGGAGGCCACACTGACTGAGAAGGGCATCACCAGTCGACATCTGCTTGGTTAGTTTTTCAGTTTTAATGTGATACATTAAAGTCTTTTTTTCCCGCATGCAACTGATTCATTCAACTTTCGAATTTTTCATTCAGTGGGACTGCCATCAGGAAATATCTTGTCCTTACCAAAAATGTTTCTGGACCCTCGGAGACCAGAAGTGGGCTCAGATCAAAGCCGGTAAGCACTGGTGTACGCGTGAGTGTGTAATTGTAAAAGAGAGCATTTAATATTTACAGTACAGTAAGTTTGGAAACACCTCATGTTTGCTCCATGTTATCAGTTCCACTTAATGTAAAGATGGACTTTGTAGTTCTACAGTTCCATACTACGGTACTTACTGTGTTAGTCCCCTTTACTCTGTTCTCTAATGGTATAATACCCCCCCCCGCATCAGTGTCACTACAGAACAGACAATAAACAATACACCACTCAAATTATACCTGTTCTATGTTTGCACTGATCAATAAAGAACAGAGAACCAACAGGGGACTAACAAATAAAGAAAACAGATGTACTACAGTGTGTAATTATAAAACTACAGTCAGTGTAAGTGGAGAAAATAAAGAATGGAGAAAGAATAAAGTGTGTGTGTGTGGATATGTCTTATACTTTAGTTATTACTAAATGTATGTTTAAAGGAATGTATTGTTTGCATTTACTTTGTGCTGCAGGTGTTACGGTGTAATTACGTTTTTAATGCTTCATTTTTTTTAATGTCATTTGATATTATTTGTCCCTCCACTGAGGATTTATTTGAGATCAATCACTGTTTATAAATTGATTAAACAATTAATGTCTAATGTAATAACTGCATGTCTTTTAGGGAGGAAAATTTAATACCATATTCTCCTGAAATGCCCATTCGTTCTGAGTGGTTCATTAACTACAATCAAACTGTGTCAAGAGTAAGGGGTATCTACACTGCCCCCTCTGGCCTGGAGTCCACATGCCTGGTAGATTGATTTTATTTATTCATATTTCTGGTTATTGCTTTGAACCTTTTAAGTCATCGTTTTAAAATGTACTTTTTAGTCATCAATTACATTGTTTAAAATGTACCCCCCCCTTCTTAGGTTGTTGCTTATGGTCTCGACATCTACCAGACCAGAGTGTACCCCTCCAAACAATTTGATGTCCTTAAGGATGATTATGATTATGTGCTGATAAGCAGCGTACTTCTTGGCCTTTTCTTTGCCACTATGATCAGCAAGCGACTCGCAGAAGTAAAACTTCTTAACCGTGCATGGCGATAAAGCACAACTAGCTGGCATGACAGCTATGTTAATTCCTGGTCTGCCATGGGTTTGAACCAGTGATGGAAGAAGACCAGTTGATGCACATTTTCTACCGATAGATCACATGATGAGGAACTTGCCTGTTTCCAGCTGTTCAGGCTGGTTGGAGTTAGTTTTTTTTTGTATAAAATAAATAATAGTTAAACTAATTTTATTATTGTAATTATTATTTATTATTGTCATTATTATAATACGTTTGCCATCTTTGATTGGGTCTCAACAACTGAGACAATACATTGAACAGATCTGAGTGTCACCAATGTCAGCCTCTATGCAGCAGTGATGTCTGGCAGCTCCAATTCACTTGTGATGTTTAACTGATAGGATAAAATATTTGGTCTCTTTCCTACCAGGACAGTTTGTTGTTAAATTATTTATTGCTGAAAAATTGTGACTTGGGATTATTTTTGAATTTAGACACTGTTAAATAAAACTGAAAAAATTCTTCTTGATTCCATTGACCGATTATGTCGTGTATTTGCTAACACCAGTCAGTTACTTTAAAATCTATATCTTAAATAAAAACTAATTACAAATATTCATAGTTATATTCTTTTAAATCTGTGACTATAAATTACTTTATAAATTAGGCTTAGTGGATGTCTTTTGGGAAAGATTTTGTGCACCTAGTTTAGTTTCCACATAATACATTTTTTATTTATGTTTTGATTCAAACTAATTAAAACATCCGCTATTGTGCATTTAAATGACCCGTAGATTCGGTGCACATAATATATTTTAAGTTTTTAATTTCCTATAAGTTGATCCTGGCCAAAAAAAATCGCAGAAAAATATGTTTAAAGACTTTTTTTCATAAAGACTACTATAATAATAATACAATACATCCTTCCATTATCTTCCGCTTTATCCTCTATTAGTGTCACGGGGGTTCCCCATGCCCATCCAGGGGAGAACGTTTCAGGCACTGGGCAGATAAAACCAAGACAGGGTGCCAATCTATTGCTGGGCACACACTCAAACAGACGGACACACAAACACACTCTATATGGGGTAATTTCGAGAATTCTATTGACCTTGATCCATATTTTTGGACTGTGAGAGAAAACCGGAGAACCTGGAGGAAACCCACGCGGACACGGGGAGAACATGGAAACCACACCCAGATGGGGATTCAAACCGGGAATCCCTAGCGCTGAGAGGCGAACGTACTAACCACTAAACCACGTGCCGCCCTAATATTACAATACAAATGTATTTATTTAAACAAATGACTAAAACAAACATTTATGAGAAAATTGTGATCCTTTAAAATATTTATAATCATTTTAAGTTTCACAATTAAATCTAGATATAATAATTTAAGCTTAAAGATGTTAAGTGTTAAATGTAATGTGAAGAGTTGAATGTAAATAAATACGTACTATGGTTTGGAATGCTGGTTGGTGTTAGTAAACACTGAAAAAAATTTAACTAATGAAGATGCACTGGAATAATTCATGCCATATGCTGCCATTTGCAACAAATGTATTTGTGTTATGTATTTATGGCAATCACAGGGTTTGCTCTGTTTTTGTCATAATATGAACAAATATATTACTTTAGGAACAAGCATAACATAGTGATTTTAGAGCTTTTTATTGTTTAAATTTGTATTTCATTTCTGAAAGTGATCTAAAAATCAAGTCCTAACAGAATGATAATAAAATAAAGTTTGAAATATTAAAGATGAGAGTTATTGTGTGAGTGTAAAGAAGTTTGCACGCCTTGCACCTTTTTTCTGGGATTTTCTTTTCTTCATTCTCCCGGATTTAAATTGTGACTAATTTTTACCCACCACACATTTTTCCTCCAGCACATGACATCCACCAATCAGGATAAAGATAACTCACATGCTTCCTCTGAGTCATATGATACTAGCCACTGCATCATTATGACTGGCTGTGTGTTATGCCGTGTTGAGCGACTGATTTACATCCTGAAGAAAACATTACCGGTTTGCGGCCCAGTGATGAACGACGGCCGGTGGAGTTTAAACATAAAAGGCTTTTATTGCCACCAAACTTTTATTTTGTGCTCATACACTTGGACAGACCTATATTCTTTAGTTCCTATCCCACTCCTGTGATCATGCTCCTTTTTACTCCTCACTTTACACAGACAACAGGTGTTTCCCATTTGGCTGATCTGCGTATATATAAAGTAATTATTGAAAACAAAATTAGTAATGGACTGCTCTGTGATGTAAGTTGGTAAAGTTAACATAGACCCTGAGTAACAAGAATCTGGTTACTCTAATGAGCAAATACTGCCATCTAGTGGCCAAATAACAGCGCAGTTTATAAAAACATCAGGAAAATAACGTATTGTAAATCACGCATTGATATGAATGTAAAGCGGTCAGAGGTGTGTGTTATTGTAAGTAATGTCACGGCTGGATAAACGGCTCAGCCAATTAGATTTAAGGACAGGAACTACCAATTTTATAAAACTACAGAATGAATTGTATTAAAACCCAGACATTTTATTGGTTAAAATATAAAAAAAGCGTAATAAAGCAGGTATCCACCGCCTGGTTTCTGTTCTGTAAATGAAATATGTCGCAACCATTACATCACGTCACGGGTCAACACGATTAGTAGTAATGTTTACTTTTGACGTCACGTCCTGTTGTTTTGCGTCGGGCACTTCACCTCATTTCCTCCCATACAGACTAATAGAAGGATCGCAAGATGGCGTCGAGCGGAGGAGACGGAGAAGCGGAGTGGACTGCAGCTGTGCGGCCGCTCTTATCCGCCTCTTACACGGCCTTCGAAACTAAAGAGCTACCTCAGCTTATAGGATCCATCGTGAACAGGTCAGGGCTGGCTTCAGTTGTCCGAACGCCGGTTGCTTCGGCTTGAAATGAACGCGGAAATCCCGGCTCGGATGCGGCGGCTAATGGTAGCGGCGGCAGCGACAACACGCTGAAGTTCCACTATAGTTAACTGTGCGGCGCGGCTGTGTCTCAAATGCTTCTCGGGCTCCTAATAAATAGGCAGGGGTGCGTTCTCAGGTGTGGCAACCGAGCATCCTATAAAGCGTGAAAGCAGAGATTTGGAGCGCAGCCTCTCCGATTCTGCTTCATCATCAGGCCGTCTAATAGCGCTGTCACCTTATTTAATACCGCTTTAAACATTCAGATCAACAAGCCCGTGGTTGTTATTTGAAGTTATATAGCCTGTCGGTGGAATTGTTGTGCAAATTAGGTTTTTAATGTATTAAGTTGGCACTGATCTCCACTATACAGCTCTAGAGTGCTAGCTGAGGCTCGTTAGCTTGTGCTGTGTGCTAACGCTCAGCTCGGTGAGCAGCTCTGTCTCTAAAGTAGAACCAAAACTTAAGCGACGCATGGAATGCAAGACGACACGTGAAAGGATTGCTGACGTCAGCACCGAATTCTCGTCATCTTGTAGGTTTTCGGCAGGTTCGCGTTACCTCTGCGGCTAAACTCCTAGCAGGCGTTCAGATCAGAGGCTGCACCCCGGAGCCGGGCAACCAGTCCACTGCTGTCTGCTGGAAGAAATCAAAGCTGCACTGTTTACTGTTAAGATTTCAGGATCTAACGCCATGCGGATCATGTGTTCTATTGAACAGCACGTTCCACTGGTTTAATAACGCGATCTGCTCGGCTGTCAGCTGAAGTTTCACTTTAGTCCATGTCACCGTGATGATGGAGGTGCACTGATGATCTGTGCGAGTGTGTGCCCAGCGATAGATTGGTGCCCTGTCCTGGGTGTATCTGCCCAGCGTCTGAAACGTTCTCCCCTGGATGGGCATGGGGGGGGGGGAAACCCCACCGTGTCCCTAGTAGAGGATAAAGCGGAAGACAGTAGAAGGATGGATGGATGATGATCTGAAATCTGTATCATGTTGTTTGGTGTAGATTTTCTATATGTGTTTTTTTGGCTTTGAGAACTCGTGTTTGTATCTTCTACGTCATGTGTGAGAGCTTATTGTAGCTCGGATTTTTGTGTATTTTTTCCCCATAGGTTTTGGTTATAGACTTTGATTCATAAGCACTCACAGGTCACACTAACTTTGTGATCCATGCTGTCATATGTTTGATTAAAAATATACTGACACATTACTCATCAGCCCCTTCATTAGTTAGACCTCAATGTTTGAACACTCTGACTGGTCAGTTTTACATACCATATAGATGTACATTGTAGTTATTAGGTAACTGACTGTAAGGCAAGTGTTCTTTTGTTAGTGGATGGGTCGTAACGCTGCACTAACAATGTGTCTACTTTAGATCTTGGGGCAGGAGTCTAAAGTAGACACGTCTATAAATGTTTAAAACCCTTTACCACTGTGTCATGGTAGTGCTAAATCATATCAGATGATGCTTGCTTAAAAAAATCTTTATCGACTTCTATAGGAAATACCATGGAAAAACACTTTACATGCTGAAATTATATAATAGTTATTCTTTTCTGGCAAACTAAAGATTTAAAAAGTTCAATAGCCCTACCTTCAGCATAACATTTATGCTTGTTTCAGCAACATGTATAAAATGTATGCCTATTTAGCTGTAGCACAGGTTACATGTTGTAAGACATGGCCTTCGTTTTCACTCAATACTGGTGACTGTAAATGAATACTTGGTGGATTATTTACAGTCCAGCTGCACTACTGTGTGTAATTCCATCAGTGTGACTACAATACTGAAAATCATTCACCACCCAAATAAGATCTGTTTAATGTCATCTTTTTTGGTTCACAAATTTACAAGTGCTTAATGGATGAAAAATGCTTTTTTTCCCCCAAACTGATTAAAAGCAAAGGTTGGCGTGTGCTGCTTGTAAGATTTCCACATATAAAGACAGTTTTCCAGGTCCATGCTATGTACTTCATTGGCACAGTGCACAGCTCTTACTCCAAGTGTGTTCTTTAATCAGAAATGTGTAGTGCAGTGCTGAGGAGAAACATGCAGCTTAAATCTTTGGGCAAAAAAAGAGTCAGTTTTCAGTAAAAAAACAACCTATTTGTCAGTTTTTTTACTTAATTTTTTGTTTTATGTTAGGAATGTCGCAATCTGTTTTTCCATGGCCTCAACAGTTTAATTGGATTTTTACTGCATGTCAGAATTTGCATAAATCCCATTAGTTCTGACAGGAATCCACCTCACACCCAAGATGATATGCTTTACACCAAGTTACTTAAAAAAATAATAAATAAAATAAAAATAAAATCCAGGTGTCGTTACCTCTGCTTGTTGACTAAAAGTGCACTAAATTCATAAATTAAAATGCTGCCTTTTATGGAACGTGAGTAATCTTCTCAGAATGGTCTAATCACAGCATGAAAGTTGTGTACACACAATGCTAAAAACGCACAGGTCGAGGTCTGAGTCAGTTGTTTACAAACTGTTTATCTGTTAAAATTCAACCAAGCCGGCAGATTTAGTGCTTTTATGTACGTGCCTGAAAAGTAGTGATGGGAAGTAAACAGACGGCTGTGTTTATGTTCTTACTTTGATAAGGGCAACAGCCCCTATTTTAAAAGCAAAGCCAATCAATTTTCATTTATGTGGTGATGGAGCCATGGATACTGACTAGTTGCTGGTAAAATCTTATGTACCTTGGGACTAATGCGCAGTGTTTGGGTTGGTTACAGTGTCCCAATTTATATGTTTATATGTCTGTTTCAGTATAACGTCAATCTGTGCAAGCATAAATCATTTTTCAAATGCACAGCTATTTATCTTTACAACAACAATCTTTATAATAACAATCTACACAGGTTCAAAGCTGAGAATAAAGTCTCCTTGCATAAAAATGTGCTGTCCTGTGGTTCTACAGTGTGTTAAAAGATCTGTATGGATGATGATCGGTTTGCAAAATGTTTTATTTGGATGTCAAGTTGTTTTGGAAATAAGAAATATTCCAAACTCTTCGTTCTTGTGTGGACTTGGTCCCGGTTGATGGTTGTCGCTTTCATGTTTTGACACATCGTTGGCTTTCTTAAAACACAGAAACAAGGTGAAAGCAGTTTAATATTGTGCCTGTTTCTAGCTGAAGCACTG
Source organism: Corydoras maculifer (assembly GCA_019802435.1). Taxonomy (NCBI): domain Eukaryota; kingdom Metazoa; phylum Chordata; class Actinopteri; order Siluriformes; family Callichthyidae; genus Corydoras; species Corydoras maculifer. Next base: position 1,372,274 of record JAFMOD010000550.1, on the reverse strand, counting down.
TGGGGTAGATTAATACAAGTAATTCTGTTACAAAAATTTAAATAAAATAGATGTTACACTATGTGGACAAATGTATTGGGACACCTATTTATTACCTCTAAGTGCACCAACCTGCAGTTTTTACTCTTAGTAAGACTTTCTACAAGATTTTGGAATGTGTTTGAGAGAATTATTACTCATTAAGTCAGACAAGCATTTTTGGCTCGCAATCCTCATTTTAATTCTTCCCAAAGGTGTTTGATTGCATCTGAGGTCTGTCCTTTCTGAAGGCCAGTAAGGCTTTTCTACACTAAACTCACACACGTTTTGGACCTTGTGATGTGCAATAGGCTATGTGTATCCTAAAACCAAACTGGGCCTTCCCTAAACTGTTCTCTCAGAGGAAACATTATCCAAAATGCATAGCAAGATGCTTGATTTTATACATCTGTGATAATCCTAGTCTGTCCCCAATATGTTTGATCACAGTAATCATTTCACAAAACAGAGGTAGGATAAAGGTAGGAACGAGACGAGATAAAAATGAACTATGGTTCCAGTTTAAGGGTTCTTTGGTTTAAGGTTGCTTGATGTAGTTAGTTTGCTCTCTTTGTGTATTCATATTTCTCTAAACTTTTGCTCACAATTAACACCAAAGAATTACAGAAATAGCCTTTTTAATACCATGATGAAATAGAGCACAAACTTCAATCATATATTACATATATATTTTTTAATCTATATATTATATTTATAAATATACATACATCATACATAACCTAGTACAAATTTGTTGGAATACCACAATGCCCCAGTTTCATTTTATCTTCACTAGGTTTGTGGCTTGTTTGTTTGGTTTTACTGAGAAATCAAAACTGAAACCTAATTTCGTTATGCCTAATGCTTGATAAATCACAGTAGGCTTATTTGATCATACTACAAAGGTTTTAAATTTACCACTAAGTTTCATTTATAGTATTTTCGCAGTGAAAGAAGTGTTTTTTCTTCTTATGTATTCGTTGATTATAGCTAAATTAAACTAGTTTTGTTTTTCTCCAGCTGTTATATAGGGAATTACATAAAGTAAACTCTTTCCTCTTCTTAGTTTTGAAAGCTTATATAAAATATTATATAATATCAATATTATTTGACTAAGTCCAGTGAATTTACATGAAATACATATTTAAATTATTATTATTATTTAATTAACTATTCCATGGTTTCCCTCAAAGTTGTCCCCTTATTGAACTGTGTCCCTCTTTAACAACTCTTATTTCTCCTCTTGTAGAGATTGCATTGTAATCTTCCTTGGTACAATCTTTCGTAGAGTCTTACACATACTTGCCACATACTCATTGTAATATGGCATTTTTTTCTGTATATTGTCTATATATTTACCTGTATACCATAAATATTATGTAAAACTCTGTACATACTGTATATTATGCACTTACTTTTTATTGTGTTCAAGTATAAAACTCCGGTCATGTTTGTCACGTTGTGAATATCATAAGCACCGACATAGATATGTGCCAGTTGCCAAGCTAATGATGTGACGGAGTGCTATCAGAATGCTGTAGGATTATAAATTTAAATTTTTCCCAAACAAAAACTACAGCTGATAGGAATTACTCATTAATAAAAACAGCATTGATTAAAAATGTCACGATAAACTAGCTCTGAAAGCCGATTCATTTCGAAATGCCTTCTCAAGTCTCCTAATGTGGGACTATGGGATGAGTATATCCCCCGGGAAAATGTTATCTTTTCCTCATTATGTTCTACTTTCAGCTTTCCTTATATTTTAAAGATGCTAAAATGGGCTTGTTCATTTTTTCCCCCAGTGAATCTGAGATTCTTCATCATGATAAACAGTATGAGCCGTTCTATTCATCATTCGTGGCACTCTCTGCACATTACATCACCACGATATGTGGACAAAGTAAGCTTTGTTTATAGTTTATCATATGCATGTTCAGATGTTTTATGTACTTAAACTTGTTATTTTATTGCCTTCACCCCAGTCCCCAGAAATCAGTTGCTGTCAGTAGCTGCTGCATGTAAAGTGTTGATTGAATTCTCATTGATGAGGCTTGAGAATCCAGACGAAGCATGTGCAGTTTCACAGGTAAAATTTACTTTTAACAGAGATTTTTTTATTGTTTGTATTAATTTTATATTGCGGCCTCCAGGGTATTCCGTTGGAAGTAGGACTTTAGGTTATTGGTATTCTCCGTAAGAAGCTGTGTTTTTACTTTCATTTAATTTATTTCTGGATAACAGTTTAAAGAAGCTCGGTTTACATAGATCATAAGATGTTTCATTTATTTTTTTTAAGATCTGGAATGTAATTTTATCAGCATTTATGGCTTTAAAATAGACCGAAACAAGTGGGCACTAATGCCCACAGACTGACTTTTTTATGCTTATTGAACCCAGATGATTTTTTTCTAGTGTTATACTGTACATTATTCTTCTTTTAATTGCAGACTTTCTTACCTGAAATGCTACAATTTGTTTTCATGTATGGACATAAAATGTATCATGCAGTAATCAGATTAATTTAAATAATTATGAAAATTATAAAATAATTTTCTTTATTCCAGAAACATCTGATTCTCCTGATAAAGGGTCTTTGCACGGGTTGCAGTCGGTTAGATCGGACAGAGATCATTACTTTTACTGCAATGATGAAGTCTGCCAAACTTCCCCAGACGGTCAAGACCCTTTCTGATGGTAAAATAAATCTAACATTGAATGTACACACAAGCTTGAACATTTTAGTGTTTAATATTATAGTATTGGTATTTCCTGCTCTTCCTGCACTTTATAGTGCCCATTCAGTGGTACAAAAAATCCTAATTGTAATAATTTTTTATCAGTTTGCTGGTGACTTAATGTTTGTGTGTTTACTGTGTTTCATTGTGCAGTCATGCTTGTAAACCTAAAAGAATTTAAAACACCAGGGTTTAACCCTGTCTTCGTATTTTAGATTTTAGAAAAAACTAAAACACTGAGAAAGGACAGTTTTCTTATTTTCCTCCAGCAAGTACAAATTTCAACCAATTTAATAATAATTTCAATGGATTGTGTTAGTATTTTGGCACGGTGGCTTAGTGGTTAGCATGTTCTCCTCTCAGCGCTAGGGATTCCCGGTTTGAATCCCAATCTGGGTGGAGTTTCTATGTTCTCCCCGCGTCCACATGGGTTTCCTCCAGGTTCTCCGGTCTCCTCCCACAGTCCAAAAACATGGATCAAGTCAATTGAATTCTCCAAATTGCCCCATATCGACTGCGTTTGTGTGAGTGTGCCCAGCTATAGATTGGCACCCTGTCCTGGGTGTATCTGCCCAGCGCCCAACATGTTCTCCCCTGGATGGGCATGGGGAAACCCCCCGCGACCCTAATAGTGGATAAAGTGGATGATGAGGGATGGATTGTGTTAGTATTTTGGTCCTAAAATTAAGATGTAAATGTGTTTTGTCTTAAGCCACTTTCTGAAATGTTATGCGTTTGTGGCTAATGCATTGTATGCATATACATATGCTTAAAGCTGTTTAAATTGACAGTTTTGGCCAGTCAACACAGTTCGTCTGATTTTGGTCCCTGTCTTACACAGAACCAAACCGCTTTAATCAGCAACATCAAATAGGAAAATGTTCATTGAAGATTGAGCCTGAAAAGTGGATGATGCTCAGTGGACATGCATGTGTCAGTTAAATCAGAAGGTTCAGCAGTTTTTTGATCAGTGACAGAATAAACCACAAACACAATCACGGGGACAAGTGGGATGTTGTTTTAGTGCTTTTTGAAAAAAATTAATCATTTGGATTTCTGAAGCTTATTAAAACAAACTTATAGAAATACACAGATAAATATATAAAAAACGTTTGTGGAGCAGGTTTTGTACTTCATCAATACTGCAACATTAGTCTTTAAACACGGGTTGGGTTGGTTTGAGACGCGCCCTCAGGAAGGTGTGATTATGAAAATGCAAATCCTGGCTGACTGGTTGGACCACACGTGTGAAGAAAAACAAAACAGCTTTGGATTTTGAGCTGAAGGTGTTGTTGTTTCACATATAGACTAATTATTCAAGCTGTCGTTCATTTAATCTGTTTTAAAGGTATAATGTGTATAATAAAACACACTACACAGGATCATAAATTGAGACACAAATATTAATTGAAAAATGAAATCTTTTTATAAATTTGTGGTTGATTGTTTTTTTTTTTTGTAATATAGGAGTGTTTTATTTATTTATAATTTTTCTTGTCCATTTTAGCAGTTTCACTTACAATGAAGAGGGACGTAGTAGTTCTACAATTACAGACTGTATTCCATCTGTTTGTGGGCTACATTAGATACTGTGTTAATCTGTTCTCTAATGGTCAGGACTCCCACCACAGTACCAGTACAACAACATTTAGACATTTACATTTAGTCATTTAGCAGACGCTTTTATCCAAAGCGAATTACAAATGAGTACTTCACAAGTCAGTAGTTATAAAGAATAGGAAACCATACTGTAAAATCATCAAACCTGATTGTTAATTGATGCTGCGCCTCCCCCACCTTTTTTTTTTCCAAATGCAGGAATTATTTGGTTGATTTATTATTCCTATCCCAGTAGATTCACTAAGTTGTTTAAATGAAACTACAGCAACACTGCTGCACTGAAACCCCCCTCACCACCTTAGTGTCACTGCAAAACTTACAAACAATCCACCACCAAATGATATCTGTTCTGTGATGTTCCTGACCAATAGAGTACAGAACCAACAGGGGACTTACAAACATCTATATCTATATGTCTATATTAAGTCTATATGTCTATAGTCTATATCAAGTAAAACTTTTGACTGGCACTTTAAACCACAACAGAATTGCAACAGAGTGAATGTGAAAAGTTTTTAGTTTTTTTTGTTATACAGCAATATATGTTTGTTTTTTATCAGTTTGAATTTGATGTGTCCCATTTCCAGACTGATTTCTTCAAAGCATTGATTCTCTCCTCTTTTGTTCCCATTCTCTGTTTATATTCCACAGTGGAAGACCAGAAAGAGGCACCTTCACCAGTCAATCCTGAGCTTCGGCACAAAGAGGTTCAAATGAACTTCTTCAATCAGCTGACCTCAGTCTTTAACCCAGACATTACTGTCCTGTCTTCACCCTTAAGTCACATGCAGGTCAGTCAGTCATATATTTACTATTTTCTTTTGCAGTGTTAATGTATTTTTTTAAAAAACATTTTAACTTTGTTTGAATGAAATGGATAGTAATATATCACATTCCTGTTTTCATATGGGTTTATATATAGCTGTTGGTTGAGTTAGTGCATGCTGCCTTGGTGTGAGCAGACTAGACACAGCTAGAGTTTTAAAACACCTCATTGTCCCTGCTGGACTAAGAATAATCCACCAACCCTAACTGTCCAGCCACCAGCATCTTGTGAAAAATGATACAGGATTAGAGGATGATTAACACAAACTGGCAACCGATGAGCTGCTTGCTTTACTTTTAAAGGTGGCGCAATAAAGACAATAAAAAGATTTTTTTTTCTTAGGAAGACACTAATGTGGGAGGGAAAGATTTACGTTCTAGTTAATCCCCATGGTGATAGTGGAGATTGAGATTAAGGCTTTGTGTGAACCAGTGCTTCCAAATTAAACTCTTGCTTTTTGCAGTAAGACTCGGTTATCTTGGAATAGACAAGAGCCTCTTTTAATCTGTTCACTTAAAGTTAAAGAGAAACTGTTTAGCATGCATGCCTGGTTTCGTTAGTTTATACTTCTGAAATATATTTAAATTTGCTCACCGTTTATCAGTGGGATCGCCTGCAAAATTACATAAGTGCAAAAGTAGCCAGGACAAAAACTATATGGAGCTGATAAATTATAACAAGAAATGAGGAACTGCTTTTGTCTAGTATTTATTCATTCATTATCTCCTGCTTTATCCTATATTAGGGTCGCGGTGGGGTTCCCCATGCCCATCCAGGGGAGAACATTTCGGGCGCTGGGCAGATACACCCAGGACAGGGTGCCAACCTATTGCTGAGCACACTCTCACTCACACACACACTCTAAATGGGGCAATTTGTAGAACTCAATTGACATGATCCATGTTTTTTGACTGTGGGATGAAACCGGAGAACCTGGAGGAAACCCACGCAGACACGGGGAGAACATGGAAACTCCACCCAGATGGGAATTTGAACCGGGAATCCCTAGCGCTGAGAGGCGAACGTGCTAACCACTAAGCCACGTGCCGCCCTTGTTGAGTATTTATTTATTCAAATTAATGATATCTCTACCAATGCAGCTGTTTTTAAACCTATGCAATGAAACCGAGGTCAAGCCCAGTTAACTGTAAATCTGATAAGAAAGCATATTCATCTTTGAAATCATGTGATTATTCTCTAGGCCGAGGGTGAATGTGATGACCAAACAACGACAGATCATGCCACACAGGCCAAAATGAAGAATGCCTTCGTCTCACAAAATGTGTCCAATTTACAAGAATTGGGTACGTTTTTGCGTCTGTACTTATGTTTTATTAATACTAATCTTGTCTTTGAATCTCTTTTACTTACGCTTTCTGATCCCCTTTGCTGCAGGAGGCTCAGAAAAGCTGCTTCGAGTATGCCTCAACCTACCCTACTTTTTACGCTACATCAACCGCTTCCAGGATGCAGTATCAGCAAATTCTTTTTTCATCATGCCAGCCACTGTGGCAGATGCCACCGCAGTCCGTAATGGGTGAGATTGACTGGCGCTTTCCTTGTGACAGGTGCCAATCAGTAATAAAAGTGCTGAATTTGATTTCTTTCTGCCTTTGTGACAGATTCCACTCCCTGGTGATTGATGTGACCATGGCCCTGGATACTCTCTCCCTACCTGTACTAGAGCCTTTAACACCGGCCAGACTTCGGGATGTGACTGTGTTAGCTCTGAGCTGCCTGTATGCTGGTGGGTGACGTTACTACTGCTGTGTTAAATAGTGTTGTTGGATGAGAATGAGATTAAGGGAGTATGTTGATTCTCTTGTAGGTGTGAGCGTGGCAACATGTATGGCTATTCTGCAGGTGGGAAGTGGCCTGCAACTACGCACCGCCTCCACTGGTTCAAAAGAGGAAGACTATGAAAATGATGCTGCAACCATTGTGCAAAAATGTGTATGTAAAATATGGTGACTTTAAAATATCAGTTTGGTTTCGACATTTAAAACTGATCTGCTTTTGCTCTGCTTCTTGTGTTAACAGTTAGAGATATATGATATGATTGGTCAGGCCATCAGTAACTCTCGTCGAGCTGGAGGAGAAGTAAGTGGCTAATGTAGAAAGAAGCATCGAACAGAACAATGCTGATGCATAAACTTTCATCCGTTGTTCTCATTGTGATTGTTTTTTCTTAACAGCATTATCAGAACTTCCAGCTGCTGGGTGCTTGGTGCTTATTAAATAGTCTGTATTTAATATTAAATCTGAGCCCCACAGCTTTGGCAGACAAAGGGAAAGAAAAGGACCCTTTGGCTGCACTGAGAGTCAGAGACATTGCGTCCCGCACAAAGGATGGGGCTGGATCCCCTAAACTAGGTCCAGGGAAAGGGTGAGTGGCTTATTATATACCACATAAATCTCTGGTTCTATAAAGAGTTTTTTTTTCCATTTTAAACCTGAATACAATAACACTAATAAATAATACATCCACTATATGGACAAAGGTATTTAGGCACCCTCACTTTCCACCTGAAGGGGCAGTGTGATCCTATTCCAAGCTGCCTTAACTCCCTTCTAATTTAAGAACACTTTATAGGGCAGCACAGTGGTTTAGTGGTTAGCACGTTCACCTATCAGTGCTAGGGATTCCCTGTTGGGGGGGGGGGGGGGGGGGGGGGGGGGGGGGGGGGGGGGGGGGGGGGGGGGGGGGGGGGGGGGGGGGGGGGGGGGGGGGGGGGGGGGGGGGGGGGGGGGGCCCACAGTCCAAAAACATGGATCAAGTCAATTGAATTCTCCAAATTGCCCTATATAGAGTGTGTCTATGTGAGTGTGTGCCCAGCGCCCAGTGTCTTTTTGCTCAGCGCCTGATACGTTCTCCCCTGGATGGGCATAGGGAACCCCCCCCCCCCCCGCGACCCTAATAGAGGATAAAGTGGAAGATAGTAGATGGATGGAAGAACACTTTATACAAGATTGGGTTTGTTGTGGTTTTGCCCATTTATTTCGACTTAAAGGTTAATTGTCGGATCAGGATCCTGGCTGACAATCTCAGTTCTAATTCAACCCTCTGATGGTGAAGGGTGTTAAGAGTTGACAGCCGTTTGTGTGCTTGTCACGTTTTTTACTATGCCACATCCATTTAATCCCGTCTTCGAGACTTTGCTTCATGCAATGGGACACAGTCGTGCTGCAACAAATATGGCCTTTCCCGTACATACCTTAGCACAGTGTAGTTAAATACATACATAAGAAGAATTTTCCAGATCTACAGTAGATGTGATCATTTCAGTAATCTCACCAATTCAGATCTCTTTATAATATAACCCACTTAAACTCCATGTATTTAACTTTTTGTTTTTATATGACATACTATTTCATAAATTAATGGCTATATGCCGCTAACTGTTTTGCATATTTTATATTTAAAAGTTGTCATAGATTAAATTTTCTTTATTTATTTCAGTAACCAAATACACTTATTGATGGTTAAATGATGGGAACCATGATGTGTTCATATGGAAGTGATTTTGCTTGGAGCAATACAGCTTTTGTGGTTTTTATATATTAATGGTAGTGTTTTTATTTGTATAGGCACCAAGGATTTGGAGTTTTGTCAGTCATTCTGGCAAACCACTCAATCAAACTGCTTAGCTCACTATTCCAGGATCTCCAGGTGGAGGCGTTGCACAGGGTAAATGAACAACCCTGCTCTTTTATATTGTTTGTGCATTTAAACAATGTACAATTCATTTAAAAATGAATATATAAGAGATCCAACTAAATGCAATCTATATTTGTTATTTGAATTAATTTGTGGACTAATTATTTGAACAGCTAACAGACAATTATATTTTCTCCAAAAACTTTCTCTGGTCTGACATCTTAGTTGATGTTTTCATTTTTCTTGTTTCCTGCAGCACACCCACTCATTCTATGAATTCTCCTTATTATCAGGGGTTCATTTTATACAGCACTCAGCTAAATTTACCTTTCGTTTCTACATCTACAACAGATGACTAAAATGTTTAGCTATGCTGTATACATTTGAAAGTGGCTTCGACTGTTTTCCTCGCGCTTCTTGTCATGATGGCATTGTTTACTTCTGCCGCTCTTCCTCAGGGCTGGGCCAGTGATGGACCCCCAGCTGAGCTAAACATCATGGCTCAGAGCACATCGATCCAGAGGGTACAGCGGCTCATTGACTCTGTGCCTCTCACCAATCTGCTCTTCACACTGCTCTCCACTTCCTATAAGAAAGTAGGTGCCTGTGCCATCTGTATTTGAGTCCCCCCCGAACCTGTTGACTGAGCCTGCTGAGTGTAACTAAAACTGCTCCTGTCATTCCCAGGCCTGTGTTCTACAAAGACAGAGAAAAGGCTCAGTAAGCAGCGATGCCAGCGCCTCCACTGACTCAAACACCTACTATGAAGATGATTTCAGCAGCACGGAGGAGGACAGTAGTCAAGGTAACCAGTGCCGAGTTCATTCGATGATTTAAGCAGGTTAGGAAAGGCAAGTTGGAGGCAGAAGCTGCACACATACTATCTTCAAACACTTTATTTTGTGTTGAAGTTCTCAAGAATAGGTCTAAATCTGTCTTTTTGAGGGCTGGGATGTGTCTTTTATTTGCTGAGTTAGTGTCAGGGCTGAGAGGCGTGAGGAATAATTAAATGCAGTTCCTAAAAGCTGCATGCTGTTGTAGTTGCACAAGTGACGGGTCACTCAAAAGCTTAGAGGCAGGTCAGTTTATTCATGCCGCAGAGTGCTGTTGCATCCCAAAGCATGCTCTGCTTAACCTGCGCGGTTAGTGACAGTGTTCGTTATTTCAGCAGAGAGAAGACAGGAGAGGACAAGAGCAACTTGTGTCTCAGGTCAGCAGATCTCTGCATTAGGTCAGCCTTGTAGTGTCTCAATGTGCTCTCTCTTTATTGTCCTTTATAAACCATAGACTTGATGTAGTCTTGTCTTACTCACGGTTTGTAGTAACAGCAGCTTCGTCTGCCTGCAATACAGTCCACGGTGAGGATTTGTAGAATGACTTGGCTCTCTGCATGTTCACAGATGATGACAGTGAGCCCATTCTGGGCCTTTGGTTCGAGGAGACCATCTCTCCCACTAAAGAGAAGGTGGCCCCTCCTCCTCCTCCACCACCTCCTCCCCTGGAGGCATCCCCAAGACTAAAGAGCCCCAGCAAACAGAATGCCGGGGAGAACGGCAACATCCTAGCTAGCCGGAAAGACCCTGAGCTGGTGAGCATGGTGGCTGAATTAAGCTTCCATTTTTGTCTCTTAAATCGAATTCATATGACAATTTGTCTGTCCCTTTTCATTACAGTTTTTAAGTCTGGCTTCCAGCATCCTGAACTTCATCACCACGTCTATGTTAAAGTCCAGGAACAACTTCATCCGTAACTATCTGAGTGTTTCTCTCACTGAGCAACACATGGCCACTCTGGCCAGCATCATCAAGGATGTGGACAAAGATGTCAAGGGTGAGGATCATGTTGCCCTTTTGCTATGTTGTAGCTGAAGACGAGTTCTCTGGTACATTTACATCAGATCATGACTTAAGGCTCTTGTTTGTTTGTAGGATCATCTGATGAAGAATTTGCCTCAGCGCTATACCATTTTAATCACTCACTGGTTACAACAGACCTGCCATCCCCAGCTCTTCAGGTAGGAATGAAAATTGGTTTTGGTTTAACTTGATTTTTAGTACTTAACATGTTATGCATAGTTGTTTAACCCTCTGTCAATATTCCTATAGAACATGCTGTTGCAGCAGCTAGGGGTGGCCCCTTTCTCTGAAGGACCCTGGCCCATGTACATCCACCCACAGTCGCTGTCCGTGCTCTCCAGACTGCTGCTAATTTGGCAGCACAAGGCCACCCAACAGGGGGAGCCAGACGTACCCGAGTGCATGAAAGTCTGGGAGCGGTAAGGCGTAGCATCACGATGCTTATAATGCAGGAATTCATTGCGTCATTACAACTGTATTTGTACTTACAGCAATAACAACATAAGTGAAGAATCACATGGTGGATGTGTTGTTACTCCTATTTTATGTTTCTAAAAAATATTTTGTATAAACCGGGTGGCACGGTGGCTTAGTGGTTAGCACGTTCGCCTCTTAGCGCTAGGGATTCCCGGTTCGAATCCCCATCTGGGTGGAGTTTCCATGTCCTCCCCGTGTCCGCGTGGGTTTCCTCCGGGTTCTCCGGTTTCCTCCCACAGTCCAAAAACATGGATCAAGTCAATTGAATTCTCCAAATTGCCCCCTATAGAGTGTGTCTGTGTGAGTGAGTGTGTGCCCAGCGATGGATTGGCGCCCTGTCCTGGGTCTATCTGCCCAGTGCCCGAGACGTTCTCCCGTGGATGGGCATGGGGAACCCCACTGACCCTAATAGAGGATAAGCAGGAGATAATGAATGAATGAATGAATGAATTTTGTATAAACCGGGTATACATGCCTGTTAAAGCAATTTGATTAGTACATAACCGTTTATTTAAATTTTTATTCTTATTTAAATTTATTTTTAATCTGATCAAGATTTTTTACCATTAGTTAACCTCAACGTATTCATACTTAATTCCTTTCATTCCTCAGGCCTAATGCACTCATGGTCTTTTTTTAGGTGTTTAGGTACGAGTGTATTTTGCATTTGCATAGTGCTGAGAGATATTACCTGAACTGCAGTCAAACAAACACCAGCTGCAGTTCTTTGCATTTACAGCAGTTACAAATGGACCACCTCCAAAAATTTGTTCATGTGAAGTGGCCTGTTCAGCTGCAATTTTATTGTGCTTATCGTATTAAAAAAGTATTAAAAACAATAATTCACATTTGATTGAGTTGAAGCTGAATACATGCATGAATAGGCACAGGTTTAAATATGCCACTAGCTGTAGGTCTAAATAAATAATCTAAATTAAGTGTTTAGGAGGTGTCTCACTGTACTTTGATGCATATAGTGTATTAAAATTGTTTTGTTTATTAATGTCTGATATATAAAAAGACCATTTTGATATGAATGTGAGGCTTAGTGGTTACCTCTCACCTCCACCTCTCAGTATTAAGAATTCCCAATCTGTTTCCATGTTAAAAAACGTGTCAAGGACAATTGAATTCTCCAGATTGTCCCATATAAAGTGTGTCTGTGTGAGTGAGTGTGTGCCCAGCGATAGATTGGCGCCCTGTCCCCTGGGTGTATCTGCCCAGCGCCCGAAATGTTCTCCCCTGGATGGGCATGGGGAACTCCCCACGACCCTAATAGAGGATAAAGCGATAGATAATGAATGAATATGAATCTGAAGTAATGTAATTTAATCAAGTGGTGCATGACGTACCTGTTCAGGCATCTGAAAACAACATGCTGTGGAATAAGAGCAATGAGCTTTTGATATTGCGTTCCATTCATCCATTTCTTCCGCTTTATCCTCTATTAGGGTTGCGTTCTCCCCCATGCCCATCCAGGGGAGAACATTTCGGGCCCTGGGCAGATACACCCAGGCCAGGGTGCCAATCTGTCGCTAATCACACACTCACTCACACTGACACATTCTATACGAAGCTATTTGGAGAATTCAATTGACTTGATCCATGTTTTTGGACTGTGGGAGGAAACCGGAGAACCCAGAGGAAACTCATGCGGACATGGAGAGAACATGGAAACTTTATACCGAGTTCGGGATTTGAACCGGTAATCCCTAGTGCTGAGAGCCTAACGTGCTAACCACTAAGCCACCGTACCACCCAGATATTGTGTTCCTATAGACAAAAACACTATAATTCTAAGGGTTCAAACAAATCAAATGAATGCGCCTGAGATTTCACTTCACTGTTTTGTTTGTGTTGGTTTGTATACAGTGATGTGCAATACATTGGTTGTGTTTTTAAAAAAGTAATCCTGCTGTGTGAATTGCTGTGCTTATATCACAGGAAAGCAATGTGCTTAGTCATAACATGTGAATGGAATGTTGCCATTGTGACGCCAGTTCCCTGTGATGCACAAACACCCACATCCAACCTCTATTTGCTAATCATTTAATAAAACGGTGAAGAAAGCAGTGGAACCTAAAGCAGAGTTTAATCATAGATCTCGTCTTAAGTAACACTGTTGTCTGTTAACACTTTCAGTTGTTGCTTAGCTACATAAGAACTAAATTATTCACTAGATACTGTGCTCTATATAGTCATCTACTTTGTAATGTTTCTAATTCTTATCACTGATTCTGAGCCATTATTTAGTTTACTATAATATTCCTACAGTACACTGGGATTTGTTTTATTTACTGCACTTGCCAAATGTTTGAACTGTGTTCTCCACTTATCACCAAGATGGACTTAGTGGTTTATTAATTACAGATTGTAGTCCATCTGTTTTCTTGTTTTTGTTAATCCTCTGTTGGTTCTCTGTTCTCTATTGGTCAGGACCTTTACAGAACAGGTTTTGGGTGGTAAATTGTTTATTGTAAATTCTGCACTGATGTGACACTGATGTGCTGAGGGGGTGTTTGTGCAGCAGTGCTGCTGTAGTTTCATTGAAACACCTCAGTGACACTGCTGGCATAGGAATAATAACCCAACCAAATAATACCTTCTCTGTGGGGGTGCTATTGGGGTTCTGACCATTAGAATAGAGTAAAGGGGACTTACACATTATCTACTGTAGTCCACAAACAGATGGACAGTCTGTAAATGTAGAACTACAAAGTCCATCTTTACAGTAAGTGGAACTGAGAACATATATCCATCCATCCATTATCTTCCGCTTTATCCTTCCATTTGCTGTCGCTGATTAAAGCTGTTTGGTTCTGTGTAAGACAGGGACCAAAATCAGACGAACAGTGTTGCCTGGCTTAGTGCCAATTCAAATGTGGCCAAAACTGTCAATTTAAACAGCTATAAGCCACATACAATGCATAAGCCACAAATGCATTACAAATCATTTCAGAAAGTGGCTTAAGACAAAACACATTTTACATCTTTATTTTAGGACCAAAATACTAACACAAGGGAGGGGGGGGTTCCCCATGCCCATCCGGGGGAGAACGTCTCAGGCGCTGGGCAAATACACCCAGAACAGGGTGCCAATCTATCTCTGGGCACACTCACTCACTCACACAAACACACTCTATATGGGGCAATTTGGAGAATTCAATTGACTTGATCCATGTTTTTGGACTGTGGGAGGAAACTGAAGAACCCGGAGGAAACCCACGCAGGCACTCCACCCAGATTGAGATTCGAACCGGGAATCTCTAGCGCTGAGATTCGAATGTGCTAATCACTAAGCCACCGTGCCGCCCCTGAGAACATATAATTGGAGCAAAAAGAAGTTGTATAGACTGGTACTGTATGTAAATATAGATAATGTCCACTACAAAGCATCATTAATAGCACAATGTAGTTAAAAAATGCTAGTTGGAAAAATTTGTTTACTTTTTTTTTTTTTTTTTTTTTACCGGTTTTGCTCACTATTATAATTAAATCATTCAGTTTGCATTTAATATCAAGCTTTAGTGAGTGCTGTAAGCCAAGACACTGAAGAGTTTATTCTCTTTGGCTTTTAGGTTTATAGGCACTCTTAAGCAGCATACTCTTCAGGGTGCAGTGCCCAGTGAGGAAGACCTGAACGTAGAGCACCTCCAGCTCCTGCTGCTCATCTTCCATAACTTGTCTGAAAAGGGGCGGCGCCTTGTCCTTGCGCTTTGCACACAGGCTATTGCTGAGGTGGCCGCCCAAGTCGACTCTCAGCTGCAAGTCGTACCGCTGAACCTGGCTCGCATCCTGCTGGTCTTCGACTACCTGCTACACCATTACTCTAAAGCCCCCATGTATCTGTTCGAGCAGGTAAAAATCATCTGTGCTCTTAAAAAGTAAGTCTTCATATTTCGGCAAATTGTCCCTAACATTTCTGGTGTTTCAGGTGCAGTACAACCTTCTGACACCACCTGTGTCTGGGGCTAGTTCTAGCCAGGAGGGAGGAAAGAAAACCTCTGTTCCACTCTACTATGGGTTCAAAGAAGTGGAGGAAAATTGGGCCAAACACTGTGCAGCTGACAGGAGTAAATAAAATGTTCATAAATTATTTCAGTCGATTAAATATTGCAGTATTTAAATGTAACCATTGCCACATCTTGTTCAGGTTCAACCTCACAACCCAAGTTCTACTCGGTCCTCTCCCCAGAAGCTTCTGAAGATGACAGGAGCCGACTTGACAGCAAGGTAAAAAAAAAAGTCCACTTGCTTGATATAAATGCACATTGTACAACGACTCTCAATTCATATTTTTAAAACAAGGACCATCATATATTCATCACTTTTACTTGAGGGTACAGCATTTGGTTTCAGGCTGTCACCATGTCATTTATAAAATATGCCGTTTAGTTATATTAAATATATACTACTGTATATACATGACTACTAATTATAATAATGAGATTTTTGAAAATGTAATCTATTGTTTTTTAGGTCTTCCATGTGCTGTTTGGTGGAGCTGTTAAATACGACAACTTGTATTCCTCACTCATTGCCCTGCTGGCTGCTGGGTCTTGTGTTGATACAGCACGAAGGCAGGAGAATAAACCTATTTTACCGGTTGTAAGTATTAAGGCTTGGGATTTTGTTTTAAAAAGGCTTTATTAGCATTAAAATTTAGCTTTTTTTAAATAAATAAATTGTTTTAGTTAATTAACGGTCAAATCTAAATAACTGTACATTTGAAACGTATCTACATTTGTTTTCCATTGTCCTGTTAACTTAATGGAGTTATCACTAATCATAGTTACTGACATCACTGTCGTCTGCTTCTTGTAGGAGGCCTGCTCACTACAGTACTATTTTCTAATTCTTTGGAGAATCTTGGGTGTGCTGCCTCCCTCTAAAGCTTATGTTGAACAGATGAAAATGGGGAACAGTGATCCCAGTGAGAGTGATATCCTGCACACCCTTAGATGGTCGTCGAGACTAGGAGTCAGCACATATGTTAGCTGGATCAAGGTGAGGGTTTTATATATATAAACATAATAAATCCAAAACAATGGATTAATGGAAAGAATAAATTAATTCTGGTGATTGAACAGGTTAGGAAGTGTCTTAATATAAATCAGTTTTTTTTTTAACCTTTCAGGAAAACTTGGTGAAACAGGGAATGAAAGCAGATCAAGCCACAACCTTGGTTGAAGTGGTCTCCTCTAAATGTAGTGCAGTGAAATATGACGTGGAGCTTGCTGAGGAATACATCGCACGACAGGTACAAGAGGCCGGACTGTTAAACTGGTCTGATTTCAAATGTGCTTTGCTGTGAACCTTTTTTAAATCCCCCTGTTCTATTGTTCTGTTGTAGATCTCCTCATTCTGTTGTGTGGACCCAAACAGCATCCTGCCTCTTCACCAGATTCCCTCCCTGCAGACCATATACACACTGGATGCTGTCATCTCCAAAGTACAGGTCACACGCAATGAACATTTTTCGAAGGTTGCATCCGAGACAGAGGCTCACAAGTCATTTGAGATTACCAAGAATCTCCTGCCAGCAACGCTGCAGCTTATTGACATCTACACAGCCTTCACCAGGTCTGCTGAATGGTTCCTGACACACACTGTAATTGGAGTTATCCTTCTTTATCATTGTTCAAATCTAACTATATATCTATCCTTATATTTTCTGATTGATAGATCCTACCTGTTAATGAGTCTCCCTGAAGAGGGTGAGAACAAAGCCACAGAAACCAAACTGCAGGGATATGCGGCAGTGTTGTCTATTGGCTCCACACGCTGCAAAGCTAATCTGTTAGGTGAGTATACTGTGATTTCTTCCAGCGGACAAATTTTATTTTCTTTGCTCTTTCTTTAGTGTCAGCGCACAAAAAAAAATTAAATCATTCACTGTGGTAACATTTATTGCATTTATAAAATCTAAATACATATCACTTTGTTTTTACATAATTTCAGTCATGGCTTGTATTTTTAAAGGTCCAAAGTTTCTATGATAACTGTAAATTTATTCTATTTGTCAGCCAACATGTCAGCAACTAGTATTAAAAAAATATGAAAAAAACTTTTAAATATAACTTTTTAACTGACTGTTTAAATCCATTTAATTTTTTAGTATTAAATACAACAATGTTTTAATATTTTGACTTGCATGTACACCTTACATGAGGTATACACATTAGGGCCTTTTTTATCTGACACATCCAGTGTTTTGATTCAGAGCACTTCACAAATTAAGCTCTATTTTTACCCTTTGCATACTTGTTAAGGGTCTAAATGCATTAAATGAGATGTTTGCTCAACTGGACAGCCGGTGTTTTTTTAATTGCAGTTCTGTTCTGCAAATGTTTTACTGAGTAATCTGGATTATGATTGGTTTACCAGCGTAGCCATGTGAGAATAAGGACATTCATTCATTCATTATCTCCCGCTTTATTAGGGTCGCGGTGGGGTTCCCCATGCCCATCCAGGGGAGAACGTTTCGTGCGCTGGGCAGACACACCCAGGACAGGGCGCCAATCCATCGCTGGGCACACACTCACTCACACATACACTCTATATGGGGCAATTTGGAGAATTCAGTTGACTTGATTCATGTTTTTGGACTGTGGGAGGAAACCGAAGAACCCGGAAAAAACCCACACGGACACAGGGGAGAACATGGAAACTCCACCCAGATGGGGATTCAAACCGGGAATCCCTAATGCTGAGAGGCAATTGTGCTAACCACTAAGCCCCTGTGCTGCCGACCAGAATAAGGACTTGTTTTACTAAAATAAAACTGAGAAAACTACCTAGTTTATGAACCACCAGATTTAAAAAATTAAAAATTATATTTGCAGATTTTATTACTTTCCATATTTTCATAAGTAACCTCAAAATACAACTAGTTGTACCAATCTTCATCTTATTTTATTTCAGGCCAATCGGTAATGCAGAATCTGCCATCTGCTGTTCAGACAATGTGTGAGACATGGAACAACATTCACACTAACGAGTTCCCCAACATTGGTTCTTGGGTATGTGAGCTCCCCTTAAGCTTCTTTTCTACATTATTACACACAAACTCTGCATCAGCAACAGTCTGACTCTTTACTCTCTTTTTCCAACAGCGCAATGCCTTTGCTAATGATCCCATCCCCTCAGAAAGCTACATTAGTGCCATCCAGGCAGCACATCTGGGTACACTGAGCAACCAGTCTTTACCCTTAGCTTCTTCTCTTAAGCATATCCTTCTAACCCTCGTTCGCCTCACTGGAGACCTTCTTGTGTAAGTCACATCAACACATGCTTTTATTCTCCAAATAGTAACAATAATGCTGTATTTAATATTATTGTATTATAATATAGGCGAATACTGTATTATACAACATGAAAGTGCATTAGTTGAACTGAATTAATTAGAGTTGATATATTCATATATTATGAAGCAGATTTATTGGCCATTTTTACTCAAATGTATTACAGTACAGAGGAGCTGAACCCGCCCCAGGTGATCCGCACATTACTCCCTCTGCTGTTGGAGAGTAGCACAGAGAGTGTGGCTGAGATCTGCAGCACCTCTTTGGAAAGGATCCTGGGCCCCGCCGAGTCAGATGCCTTTTTGGCCCGTGTGTACGAGCACCTCATCACCGGCTGCTACAACATTATCGCCAACCATTCTGACCCCAGCAGGTGAGAGTCTGTGTAGTGCAGTGGAGTGGAGGCTCAATGGTTTAAATACTGTTTAAGTACATATTGTACTATCGAGTTCAACTCAAAGGTGTTTGATTAGGTTACATACAGAGATCTGAGAAGGCTAGGCAAGTTCCTCCACATAAAATTCATTCATTCATGACTTCATGAACTGTGTTGTTTATTTTCTGAACTGCTGAAAGTGTGCAGTGAGCCAAAAGTCATAAATAGATGTTTGAGTTTATACACTTGTGACAGTGAGACTTACTAAGACACGTGAATTTTAATAAAGTTGTGTGACCATGATGTTGAATTACTGTATATGGACAAATGTATCAGGACAAAGTGCCAATGCTCTTTCCTTTTATGTCTATTTACTCACCTGTTATAGCTGTTACATGTAGAATACTTAGTGGGACACACTGGCAAGGTTGTCTTGTTATTTTTTTTGGCAGATACATAAAGCAAATACATTCAAACCCAACACTTACATGTAAAATATGATATTTCAGAATCACTGTTGTTTTTTGGGTAAATCAAATCGATGCTTAGAGAACACAGGCTGTATATTTACTGTTGTGCTTTTTCTTTCAGTGGTCTGGATGAGTCTGTGCTGGAGGAATGTCTACAGTACTTGGAAAAGCAGCTGGAAAGCAGTCCAGTCCGCAAAGCCATGGAGGAGTTCTTTTCTCTCAGGTAAAAACCCTAATCTGAGGCCCCAATTTCAAAAACCTTTCTTTTTAAATACGTTTTAGATTGACGTTGCTTTTTTATGTTTCTTTTCAGTGGTGAACTGGTACAAATCATGATGGCAACCGCAAATGAGAATCTGTCTGCCAAGTTTTGTAACCGGGTACTGAAGTTTTTCACCAAGCTCTTCCAGCTCAGTAAGTAGCTAACTGCACCACATAGTGCCTTGGCCCCATATTGCGTGTTAAGAGTGCACTTTGCTAACTGTGTGTCTCTTTTAGAGGAGAAGTGTCCTAACCAAAGTCTGCTGAGTCTGTGTGGCTCAATGGCACAGCTGGCCTGTGTGGAGCCTGTTAGGCTGCAGGCCTGGCTCACCCGCATGACTGCATCGCCACCCAAAGACTCCGACCAGCTAGACACAGTGCAAGAGAACAGGCAACTATTGCAGCTCCTCACCACCTACATTGTGCGGGACAACAGCCAGGTGGGTGAAGGTGTGTGCACTGTGCTGCTCAGTACCCTCATCCCTATGGCCACTGAGATGCTTGCTAGTGGAGATGGAGCGGGCTTTCCGGAGCTGATGGTCATCATGGCTACTCTTGCTAGTGCTGGCCAAGGAGTGGGACACCTGCAGCTGCACAGGGCTGCTATTGAGTGGCTGGGAAGATGGTGAGTCCTTGACATACTGGCATGAGTATTATAGTAGAATGTAATTTAAACTAGAGACAGTGGTGGTTTTGTTGCTTTAAGCTGATGGGTTCAAAAACGCATATCTTCTCCAGTTTGATCAGCATTATTTAGCTCATCTCATAATTTTGAAATTAATCCCAATGCATATCCTTGGGAAAAATTTTGGCCACTGAGCAAATACATGCAGGGCAAAGCACCGATTCATCCTATATAGCCACACACTGTATTGGTGCAATTTAGAGCAGCCAAATTTACCTTGAATCCATCTTATTGGACTGTTGGATTGAACTGGAGTTAACCCACACACACACTGGGAGAACTGGGGGTGTCTGGTAGGGGGGTGATTAATTGATTAATTGTTTATTTATCCCAACATCCTAACATGAATTTTGGGCACATGATCTAACATACATTTATTGCTTTCAGTAAGAAGTATTTATACCAGAAGAATGTGGTGGAGAAGGTGACAGCCAATGTTTCTCAAGGAAAAGTAAGCAGAACCGATTGGACTACGTTTTTTTTTTTTTTTTTTTTTCTTTCCTTTTTTAAACACGCCTTTAATGTACAGTAGCTGATCTTCTGTTCTCTTCTGGTTTTGCAGCATACCACTATGTTGGAATGTGCATGCCACATCATCTCGTACTTAGCGGATGTGATGAACGCACTGAGGCAGAGCAGTGGACAAGGTTCATCCCAGCTTCTGGTGGAAGGAGAGGAGAAGGCTATCGAAGTGGACTCGGACTGGGTGGAAGAACTAGCCGTGGAGGAGGAAGACTCTCAGGCTGAAGACTCGGTGAGAACACTGCCATAGAGGCTATGAGCGGTTTTTAATATGTTGTTTGTGAAGACTTACTGCATAATGTGATCATGTCAATACTTCTTGTTACAAATCTAACTGTGTTGCTTCCGTCTACCGTCGTGTTGTGTTGCATTTTGTAGGACGAGGATTCTCTCTGCAATAAGCTCTGTACCTTCACCATTACACAGAAGGAGTTCATGAACCAGCACTGGTAATGGAAGAGTTAGCCCTCCACTGCCCAACCCATCCAATTGAACATATTGATGTAAAGACCCAAATTCCCTGGCCTCACTCCTTTGCTTTCCTTACATACAGGTATCATTGTCACACCTGTAAGATGGTGGATGGGGTAGGTGTCTGTACAGTGTGTGCCAAGGTCTGTCATAAAGACCATGAGATCTCCTATGCCAAATACGGCTCTTTCTTCTGTGACTGCGGGGCCAAAGAGGATGGCAGCTGCCAGGTGAGACCGAATACTTCAGGTCATCATGGGAAAAGGACAACAGCGGTAACTTTGGCTTGCAAATCAGTTATCATTGATCGCCATGAGCTCATTTCATTTCTCCCTTATTCCATTCCGGATTTTCAGTGTCTTTCACGCATTATCTTAATTCCTTCCTTTATGTTTACCAGTGAATTTACCCGATTAATTCAAAACCTTAAGTCATTTACATTTTTTTTCTCTTATTGATGCATCAAATTGCATTAGTTTTTCAAAACCACCTCAGTGTTTCTACCATAGACACATGAGAACATTAAGCCATAACATGTCATGCATGTGTCCTCCTTCAAAACCCAATGCATGTGAGGGCGGTCTTTTAGTTAAAGGGATCCAAAAAAGTTTTAAACTTTACACATTTAAGATGCATTTAATAAGTTGTTAATAAGGCTGCAACAAATGATTTTTGATGATTAAATTACAAATTATTTTTTTGATCAGGTTAGTGACATCCTGCTTGTCTTGTTTTCTCCACAATCTTTTATTTATATTTATAGAGAAGTGGGAAGATGCCTTAGTTCGTAATTGTTTTTGCATAAATCAGTTCAAATAACTAATTATTTTAATTATTATTAATAAATATAATAATATAATAATTATATTAATTATTACTACTTTTCAAATTTTTTTTACAGCCATGCTACTATTTTTAGCTGTAGTTATTAATTACATAAATATAATTATTATTCTCTCAGTTATAGCACCAGTAATGGGTATGGGGAAACCCCCCCCCCCCCCAACGACCCTAAAAGGATTTGGCTGAAGATAATGGTGGATGAATAATTGACCGACTGTAAAATTGTGAAAAGATTGCATTATGTTTTAAATCTAAAACCTTTAAACATGTGATATAGTGATTTATATTATTACCTTATCCAATTAACTGGTTTTAATGTTAAATACTTGAATAATTAATTGATCATGTAACTATCTTTTGCGGAATAACTTGCCACTATTAATTGCGCTTCCTCATTTTACCGCTAAACTGAAATACATTGTTTACACTTAAACTTTAGCTTAACCCACTTTATTTAAGGCTCATGTGCAGGGTCCGCCCTAAACCAAAAGCTCACTGGATGCCTTTAACTTTAGACCAAAGATTTAAAAAACTTAAGCTTGGCCAATCAACCCACCTTGTTCTCCATGGTACACCATTTAACCTAATTCAGAATTTTATTGGTCATTCATTCGATTTTGTCTCAAGTGTTACATGTGCTTGCTTTGGGACAGGCACTGGTGAAAAGAAGCCCCAGCAGTGGGATGAGCTCCACTATGAAAGAGTCCTCAGCCTTCCAGAGTGAACTGCGGATGCCTGAGAGTGCAATTCGGCACCAGAGTGCCTCACCCGCAGACAAGGGCAAAGTCACCATCTGTGATGGAAAGGGCAGCGATGAGGAGAAACCCAAGAAAAGCAGCATATGCAAAAATATTGAGGGCTGCAGAGAAGACTTGCTGCTTCAAGTGGTAATAACCTACTTTTTTTTTTTGGATAATTTTTACAGCACAATGATATGTATATAGTCATATAACAAGGTGTATTACACGCCAACACTCACTGGACATTTTATTAGGTGCAGCTCATTGTTTGTAGTTACATTCTGTAGTTCATCAGTTTCTCTACATACATTGTTAGTCCACTTACCTTAGTTCTCTGATCAGGACCTCCACAGAGCAAGTATTATTAGGGAGGTGGATTATGGTATGAGTAAATCAGACACCTGTATGTTTGGGTTGTTATACTGTTCTCTGTCCAGTAGCACTGCTGTGTCTGATCCACTCATATCAGCACGACACACACTGATATACCACCATCATGTCAGTATCTCTGCAGTACTGAGAATCATCCACCACCCTAATACCCCCTCTGTAGGGGTCTTAATTATCAGAGAATAAACTAAAGCGGACTAACAAAAAATGTAGAAAAACGGATGGATTACAGGCTGTAATTGTAGAACTGCAGAGTCCATCTATATGATCAGTGGATCTAAAAATGGATGCTGAGTGTAGAACTGAAGAGTTCTGCCTCATAAAATGGCTGAAGAATACACTCCTCAGTAGATGTGTATGTATGTTTTGATGACAGACACGTTCTTTAGACAACTGTATCAAGAATCATCTGGCTTAAAAAAAAAAAAAAAACTTGAATTTAACCAGTGCCTCTTAGAGCTAGGTATTCCTGGTTCGAATCCCCATCTGGGTGGAGTTTCCATGTTCTCCCCATGTCCGCGTGGGTTTCCTCCGGGTTCTTCGGTTTCCTCCCACAGTCCAAGAACATGGATCGAGTCAATTGAGTTCTCCAAATTGCCCCATAAAGAGTGTGTCTGTGTGAGTGAGTGAGTGTGTGCCCAGCGATATATTGGTGATATATCTGCCCCACGCCCGAAACGTTCTCCCCTGGATGGGCAATTTAATTAAAAATTAAATAATTTAAAAGTTCATGACCATATACAGTATGATACACTGTGTGCACCTAACAGTACTTTAATTCAAATGACTTAATTCTCAGTCAACCTCATCGACGGCAACCTTGGTGCTGGACCTGCTGGTGTTCCTCATGGATGCCATTCAGACAAATTTCCAGCAGGCCTCAGCTGTGGGCAGCAGCAGTCGAGCCCAGCATGCCCTCAATGAACTGCACACCCAGGACAAGAGCATGGAGATGACCGACCAGCTCATGGTACAAATATAGCAGCCCATAGCTGCCTTTTTCTCTACTTCTGTTGGTTTAATGAAACAGTGCTCAGGTGAAAATGGTGTGGGTCATTGAAACTTACTGTTTCTTGAACAGGTTCCCACACTTGGTTCCCAGGAGGGAGCGTTTGAGAACGTGAGGATGAATTACAGTGGTGATCAGGGCCAAACGATCAGGCAGCTCATCAGCGCTCATGTGCTACGCCGGGTGGCTATGTGCGTGCTTTCGTCTCCACACGGACGCAGACAGCATCTTGCCGTGAGCCATGAGAAAGGCAAAGTGAGTTCTCTGGTTCATTTTAATGTACATAAGGTTGCATGTCTTTAAACGTCACTCTGCTGTTTATTATACAGTCTGTGGAGGAGCTGTGTTCCCTCAACATGATATTTTAATTGTATTTGATCTCAGATTACAGTCCTGCAGCTTTCAGCTCTTCTGAAGCAAGCTGACTCTAGTAAAAGGAAGTTGACTCTGACTCGTCTTGCCTCTGCGCCCGTCCCCTTCACTGTCCTCAGTCTGACTGGAAACCCTTGTAATGAAGACTACCTGGCTGTCTGTGGCCTCAAGGTAATGCAGATCATGTGCTCATAGCAATGAAATCCTTTTTATGTTACCATTTTGGATTTGACTGTTTACATCTTCATCTGCAGGACTGTCATGTGCTGACATTCAGTAGCACTGGTTCGGTGTCAGACCACTTGGTGCTGCATCCTCAGCTGGCCACAGGAAACTTCATTATTAAGGCTGTCTGGCTGCCTGGATCCCAGACTGAAATAGCAATCATTACAGCTGATTTTGTAAAGGTGGGACACTCGCTTTCGTATTGTTAAGATTACAATATACTTAAGCAAAAAGCCATAGTGTGGGTGTACTGTCATTATGTCGTACGGAAATGACTTGGACAAAGTTTGTGAGCATGATCTTTTCCATTAGATATTGTAATGCAGTGGTTCTTAGTATGTTACAGAGGAAAGTTACTTCTTATTGTACTTGCATGCAATTACCAGAGAATAATTTTCCTGGACTGTCAGCGACTGTTTATCTCCAGTTACAGCAGGGTAACTTTCCCTGTATACAGGCATCATTTTGAGCTAAATATATGGTGATGCAAGCGTCCAATGTTTTTGGAAGACATTTTTAAATACCTTTATGAAGCACTTGCAGTGTAGCTAACAGCTTGGTGTTAAGTCTGTCACTGTTTATTTGCATAAACATGAGAGAGATTTCGGGTGGCACGGTGGCTTAGTGGTTAGCACGTTCTCCTCTCAGCGCTAGGGATTCCTGGTTTGAATCCCAATCTTGGTGGAGTTTCCATGTTCTTTCTGTGTCTGCGTGGGTTTCCTCCAGGTTCTCCGGTTTCCTTCCACAGTCCAAAAACATGGATCAAGTCTTTTTTTTAATTCTCCAAATTGCTCCATATAGTGTGTGTATGTGTGACGTTCTCCCCTGGATGGGCATGGGGAACCCCCCAACAACCCTGGCAGAGGATAAAAGCAGAAGCTCATGAATGAACAAATGAGAGAGATTTCTGTACCATGTGGCTTAGTGAAGCTCACATTTCATTCATTTTCATGCAATTCATGCACTTTTCATTCATCTCTTTTCTGGAAAAGTTATTAGAGTTGGTGCTGAATTTTTGCAGATCTACGATTTGTCTGTGGATGCCTTGAGCCCAATGTATTACTTCCTACTGCCGAGCTCAAAGATCAGAGATGCTACTTTCCTGTTTAATGAAGAGGGAAAAAACATCATTGTCATCATGTCTTCGGCTGGCTACATGTACAACCAGGTGATGGACGAGAGCAGCAGCGCTCAGCACGGCCCGTTCTATGTTACCAATGTGCTGGAAATCAACCATGAAGATTTGAAGGTATTTCAGAATTTATTGGTCCAGCTTGTAATGTTTCTTATTAGTGTATTATTTGCACTTATAAATATTTTACGCTTTGTATACTAATCACTTCCCTCATTTTACACAAACACCTCAGGATTCGCATTTATCTGATATAAGTTCTATAATTATTTCCTCAATTATTTTAATGTTCGGGGTGGCACGGTGACTTAGTGGTTAGCACGTTCGCCTTTCAGCACTAGGGATTCCCGGTTCGAATCCCAATCTGGGTGGAGTTTCCATGTTTTCCACGTGCCCACGTGGGTTTCCTCTGGCTTCTCCGGTTTCCTCCCACAGTCCAAAAACATGGATCAAGTCAATTGAGTTCTCCAAATTGCCCCATATAGAGTCTGTTTGTGTGAGTGAAGGTTTGCCCAGTGATAGGTTGGCGCCTGGGTGTATCTGCCCAGTGCCTGAAACGTTCTCCCCTGGAAATCCATCATTGGCTTGTATTTTTGTTTCCTGTATTACAGGACAGCAATGGGCAGGTAGCTGGTGGAGGAGTGTCAGTGTACTACTCTCACGTCCTGCAGATGCTTTTCTTTAGCTACAGCCAGGGCAAATCTTTTGCAGCCACAGTCAACCGCAGCAACATGGAGACCCAAAGGCTATTCGCCATAAATGTTAAAGGGTAAGCTTTGTTTACCTGTTTAACCACTCAACATGTTCTAGTAACTTTAATCACAAAATTAATCCATAAAACTGGTTTTATTTCTTTGTTTCTCTATAGTTCAAATGGTGGCAGTAAGACCTCCCCAGCTCTGTGCCAGTGGTCAGAGGTTATGAATCACCCAGGCTTGGTGTGCTGTGTACAGCAGGCCACAGGCATTCCACTGGTCATCATGGTAAAACCAGACACCTTCCTGATTCAGGAGATAAAGACTTTACCTGCCAAAGCCAAGGTCAGTCCTCAGATACTTTACCACAGTAAAGTGTGTTCATTTGGAGATGGATTTGAACCCACACTCTGTTACACAGATCCAGGACATGGTGGCCATCCGGCACACAGCCAGCAATGAGCAGCAGCGTACCACCATGATCTTGCTGTGCGAGGACGGCAGCCTCCGTATTTACATGGCCAACGTTGAGAATACCTCCTATTGGCTCCAGCCATCTTTACAGCCCAGCGGCGTCATCAACATCATGAAGCCCGTGCGCAAACGCAAAGCTACCACAGCAAGTTAGTTAACTCGCCGTTTCTTACTCACCATTACGGAGTTCATCCGGCCTCTGCTTTTCTTAGTCATTCTAAAATAATAAACAGGATCACATGTGAAAATCATAAAGATTAGCTACAAAGAAGAATGAAGATTAACATGGAACATTATTAAAAGCTTTTTATCATTAACCGGGTTTAATTTAAATACCTAATCCTGCTGAGTACATGTTCAGATGGAGGAAATAAATGATAGTTTATAAACTGAGGTTTACTTTAATTCATTTTCTTAATTTATTTCCACTGCAGCCACGCGGACGTCCAGTCAAGTGACCTTCCCAGTGGATTTCTTTGAGCACAATCAGCAACTCACTGAGGTGGAATTCGGAGGCAATGACTTGCTGCAGGTCTACAATGGACAGCAGATCAAACACCGACTTAACTCTTCTGGCATGTATGTGGCCAACACCAAGGTAAGACGATCGGCAAGATGTGGGTATGGTAGCTCAGTGGGTAGAGCATTGGGCTATCAATCTGAAGGTTTAGGGTTCAAATCCCAGGTCCACTGAAGTTACCAGTGAGCAAGGCCCTTAACCCTCATTGCTCCAGGGATGTTGTGATTAACCCTGTGCTTACCTTGTAAGTCGCTTAGGATAAAAGTGTCTGCTAAATGACCAAATGTAATGCAATGGCAACGGTGGCTTGCATGGTGTATATTTTAATTAATTATTCAGTGAATGCTACCGTGATGTCTGGATGGGGGGGCAAACACAGATCACTCTTTTTGGGTTTCCAATGTCCTTCCATATCCAAAGACACGCCTAGGCTGATATGCTAATTGCAGCAGCTTAATTTCAACAGAACAGTTGTGTCAGGAAGGGTATCTGGTATAAAACTGTTTTAATCAAATATGCGGCTCTTTCCCACTGTGGTTCCCCTATTGGGAACAGCAGGAATACAAGAAAAAAAGACTACCACCATGCTGACTGCTATTGGGTTTTCAGTTTTTGCTCCATTCAGTGTGTAACCATTGTGTCTGTTGTCAGCCTGGTGGCTTCACAGTGGAGGTGGTGAACAATAACAGCTCCATGGTTATGACTGGGATGAGGGTACAAGTTGGCTCTCAGGCGATCGAAAGAGCTCCTTCATATATCGAGATCTTCGGCCGTAGTATGCAGATGAACCTGACCCGCTCCCGCTGGTTTGACCTGCCCTTTACTCGAGAAGAGGCCTTGCAAGCTGACAAGAAACTATCCATTTTTAGTAAGGAGCTGCACCTCATGTTTGTCATGTTGGTTATAGAATTGAAATGGTTTTGATAACCAAATAATGATTATGTTGCTTTTTTCAAATGTATTTGCAGTTGGAGCATCTGTAGACCCGGCTGGTGTCACCATGCTTGACTCGATTAAGATCTATGGAAAAACCAAAGAGCAGTTTGGTTGGCCTGATGAAGCTCCAGAAGACTTCCCTTCTGCCTCAGTCAACAATGTGTGCAGCCCCAACCTAAACCAGAGCAATGGCACCGGAGACAGTGACATAGTCACGCCCACGTCAACAAATGGCACAGTTCTGGAGAGGTGAGCCGAGACATCTGGATTCTTATGCTGGAGTCGTAGATAAGTTCTGCAGTATAGTGTTCATCTTCAAAATCACATCTAAAATCTTATTCCTTTGTTTCAGTTTCTTCTATTCACAGTAAATTGATTCATCTGTTTGTGACTAATGCATTTCACCTTAAGCTGGTCTTAATCATCGGTCATCTAATAATCTTCTTTATTTATTGATGCTTGTAAAAAAAACGAGACAGGAGGTGTGGAGAGGAGGAGTGCGTGGAGTGTCCAGTGCATGGCTCCATTCATATTGACCTGTGCTTGCATGCTTTACATGTCCTCTGTTAACGTACGATTCATTTTTACTTGTTTCTTTCTGTGATCCTTACACATCTTTCTTTTTCTTTGCTCCCAAAACAATAAAATAAAGTTGCGAAACTGAGTCCTTGTCAACATTGGACCGGTTAGTAACCGTCCTTTTTTCTGCTTGTTTGCATGGCGTGGGTGTGTGTGAATGTGTCATTGCAGACGAGCATTCACATCCAGGTTGCTATGGCTTTAGAACAACATGCCAGAACCTTTTTGCATCTTGTCTTGAGATTTCATGCTGTTTCTTCTTTGCGTGCTTTGAATTAGATTGGGTGATGTAACTATTTAATCGTCCTTCTATATATTCACTTAAACACACAGACTGTTGATACTGTACTAACTTATTCAAGTTCTCAGTTATTGGAAATGATGGTGCTATATTTTGGGCATCACTCCTGTATTACATGGCATCAGTCGAGAAGGACAGAGGTTATATTCGTTCTTTGTGAAAAACCCCTTCTGCATGTATGAGCTGATGGATGCCAATGATACAGTAGAGAATGGACAGCTGTGCTTAAAGCTAAAGTGAGCTTTAAATAAATAATAGCTCCTCTGCGTTCATTTGTAGTGAAGTTTATGTTTGAGAACAGAACAGTTTTATTACTGGCCCATTGTTAGTCTTATGCTTGATGATTTTTCATAACTTTGCTAAGCTTTCTGATCTGATCACATTTAACTTTGCAAATCCTGTACTTTGATTTGAAACATATTCAAAATACCATTTTATTTGGTCACTTGAAGGGGTTTGTATTTTATTTGATGTAACTTGCACAGATTTATAAGGGGAGAAATGTCCTTACTCCTCCTTTCTATTCATCTTTAGAGCTATAATTGTCTTGTCTGATGTTTAAAACATTATCAGTTAAGGTGACTGGTCATGACATTCTCGTGATTGGATGATCATGAACCAAACTCTGAGCAACATGATTTCATCTGAAAAAAATCTCTGAAATCTATTGGTATCGATCAGTAAATGTAATGTGGATTATTTTAAGGGTCGAACACTTGGGATTAGTACAAAGACTTCTAGTGTAATATAGCTGTACATGTGGCATTTTATAGCAGCAACATTAGTGCAGATATGTAACTACTTGTAGGGAGTTTTTGATTGGCTAACCTTCTAATTATTTATTTGACAGCCTTTGGCTCTAGGTGGCGTATCATATAAGATGTGCTCTAGTTTCTTATTTTAATTTCCCAGAGGACGATTAAATTGTTAAGCATACAAGCCTACCATGAATATATGCTCAGTTGCCTGGTTATTGAAAGCACATGCATTTTTGCATCACGGATTACCTGTTTATTCAGTAGTTTTTGTAGGAATACAAATACTTCTGACTGTTTCTATATCACTTCTGCAATTAACCAGGTTGCATCTAGTTGATTTCCTACAGCTGTCTAAAAATTTAATTTTGTAATTGATTTTGGTAATATAATTACAATTGAACATATGCAGTTTTGCTATGGTGACAGAAGCAATAGTCACACCACTTATATAATATATATGCACAATTGAGTCATGGTGCTTAAGAGTACTTGATATAAATAGTAATGTAAATAAAATAGATGTGTTACAGTCAGTAATTGTATACCTACAAATTGTAGTTGTTTGGTAATTTTACACATAATAAACTGGCATCTGAGTTTATTTGGTGCAGTGTTTTGTAGTTTGCTGTGGGCTGAATTTTGTGACCTTTAAAGTATCTAATATTTTAATGTGTCTGCAAGTCATTTACACATTTATTTTTTCTAGGTTGGTGGTCAGTTCCCTGGAAGCTCTTGAGAGCTGCTATGCAATTGGTTCCCCAAGTGAAAAGGTCAGAGTGAGACCTGCTTGATTTAACCAAAGTTCCCGTTTATGAGAAAACATTAAATACATTTGCTTTGTTCAATGTGTTACTCAATCAGGAGAAAAGCAAAGGGCCAGCTCTGGAGTTGGCCACTCTATTGCTTTCAATGCCGACCCCTGCTGGAGTCCAACAGCAGACCAAAGGTCTTCTGGCCAGTCTGCACACCAGCCGCACAGCCTACCATAACCATAAGGTAGGAAATGAAATGGCAGGTTTATGGAAATGAAAAGTGGGGGACCTTGCAATTGGGATGCTACTCGGTGTGTGGGGAGCTTATTCAACTGACTTGTTTCTTCATAGGACCAGTCCCTGCTCAGCAATGCAGTGCAGTGCTTGAATAACTCCAGTAAGGAAGGCAAGGATCTGGACCCGGAAGTGTTCCAGCGTCTGGTGATCACGGCTCGCTCCATTGCCATCATGAGACCCAACAACCTGGTGCATTTCACCGAATCCAAGATACCTCATCTGGAAATTGGTATGTGACATTAAATGTATTTGCGTAGTAGTTTTAATTTTGTTGCACCACTAAAGTTAACAAATGACTGTAATTAAAACTAGAATTTTAAAACGTGGAACTATCACGGTCTCCCTCACGGTGACTAAAAAAATAACATTTATTATAAATGACCTGTTGTTATTACCAATGATATACGGCTTCAGTAGCTGATCCTATGTTTGGCCTTAAGGTTTCTATGGCTTTCGAACAACATTCTAGAACTTTTTTGCATCTTGTCTTAAGATTTTGTGCTATTTCTTTCTCGTGTACCTATTATATTAATTATATTGAGTGACGTAAAAATGGAATCATTCTTCTATGTTTACTTAAATACACTGCAACTGTTTATACCATGCTAACTTATTCAAATTCTCAATTTTTGAGAATAATGGTGCTTTATTTGTCCGATTGCCAGGCATTTCGCCTGTATTACATTATATTACAGGTCTCCCTCAGTGTGACTAAAATACCATTTATTTTAAAACACCTGTTAGTTATTACCAATGAAGTACAGCTCCGGTAGCAGGTCCTGGGTTTGAAAAGACACCTGTATGCCTTAATTGTCTTGTAAAAATTAAGTAGGGTTTTTAAATAAATTAAAGAATTTATCAAAGAACTTTTCCTTGTTTATTAGAACAATGTTGTGTAATATATTTTATTAATTGAATGTAAATTAGGGCGGCGTTAGGGATTCCAGGTTCGAATCCCTATCTGGGTGGAGTTTTCATAGGACAATGCGGAAGATAATGGATGGAATGTCATTTAAAAAACGAAGTTTATGGCACAGTGAAACACTGTAAAACTACTTTTTACTAATATAAAGTGCTTTAAAAATGAATATACATTTAGTGCCAGTCCCAAGCCTGAGTAAAATGGAGTTATGTCAGAAAGAACATTCAGTATAAAACTGCAGCAAGTGGAATATGCAGATCTTCTCTGCTGTATTGATGAGTAATAGGTACAAGCCACAAGTAGAAGAATAATCAGCCGTCTTTGTGTGGTGTTTATATTTGTGTGTTGTGAGCTTATGTTCTCAACCAAACTGCTGAAAGCATGAAGATTTGAGATTCTGTTTCACCATTTGGTTTTCAATGTTTCATTAAAAAAAAAATCTTTTGCTACTTCTGTGTCTTGAGTCCAATCTATTTCCTGTACCAAAACAATTTGTAGGCATTCACTCCTTAACCTAGCTGTCCTATAGGCCACGGTGCATAATTTGAAACATTTGTGTTTTTTCCTTTCAGATCTGAGTGAGGATGGACTGAAGCAAGCCGACTCTGAAGGCTGCAATTTTATTATGCAGCTTGTCAATAACTTCTGGAAGCTACATGCTCTCAAACCCAAGAATGCTTTCCTTGCTCCCGCCTGTTTGCCTGGTAAACACTTGATCTCGATATGAGGAGTTTCCTTTCCTTTCATTTCAGTGAATCTTACAAGTTTCCATGTTTCTCTTTGCACTTGTGGCAGGTCTGACCCACATTGAAGCCACAGTGAATGCACTGGTGGACATTATTCATGGATATTGCACCTGTGAGCTGGACTACATTAATGTTGCCTCTAAAATCTACATGCAGATGCTCCTCTGCCCTGTAAGACTTTTTTTTTTGTATTTATATTTTCTAATATGTTTCTTTCCATGGGCGGCACGGTGGCTTAGTGGTTAGCACGTTCGCCTCTCAGCGCTAGGGATTCCCGGTTCGAATCCCAATCTGGGTGGAGTTTCCATGTTCTCCCCTTGTCCGCGTGGGTTTCCTCCGGTTTCTCCGGTTTTCTCCTGAAGTCCAAAAACATGGATTAAGGCAATTGAAATTTCCAAATTGCCCCATATAGCCCCATATAGAGTGTGTGCCCAGCGATAGATTGGTGCCCTGTCCTGGGCGTATCTGCCCAGCGCCCGAAACGTTCTCTCCTGGATGGGCATGGGGAACCCCCCCCACGACCCTAGCAGAGGATAAAGCGGAAGATAATGGATGGATGGAAGGATGGGTTTCTTGCCGTTTTCAATGCTGCAGCGAATATTTAGTTTTCTGTAATGTAATAAAATTATTTACACTGATTTCTCTGTGAATACATTTGTTGCAGGATACATCTGTGAGCTTCGCTTGCAAACAGGCCCTAATCAGAGTCTTGAGACCAAGAAATAAGCGCAGACATGTGACCCTGCCCTCTCCACCACGCTCCAACACGCCTATCGGTAGGTGCCCCATTCCACATAAATGCATGATTGCACCATAGACAGTGATTTTATTTTTTAATAAACCTTCTGGGTTCCAGGTGACAAAGACGACGATGACGATGACGATGCTGATGATAAAATGCCACCTTCAGGTATGACCGCAGGAGAGAGTGGCAGGCAGGAGAGTCAAGAACAAAGTGAGGTGGACCACGGAGATTTTGAGATGGTGGTGAGTTTGGCCTAAACACTGACTCCCAATACTTAGTTTTTACTTTGTTACGATGCCAGGCTCAGATAGGTGCAATATAATTCTCTACTCTGTACCATGCAGTCTGAGTCCATGGTGCTGGAGACAGCAGAAAACGTCAACAATGGAAACCCCTCTCCTTTGGAGGCGCTGCTGGCTGGGGCTGAGGGCTTCCCCCCGATGCTGGACATCCCTCCTGATGCTGATGATGAGACCATGGTGGAACTGGCCATAGCACTTAGCCTTCAACAGGATCAGCAAGGTTCAAACACAATTCTATGAGTTTTAAATGATTGAGTTTATGGAATACATTTAATTTCTGTGTATTTAAGCTGTGTAATTTCACATATTGCTAGAAACACCCAAGTATACACTTATAGTATACTATAAGTTAGTTACTGTCATACTTTTCTTGTCATGCATTGCAAGTCCAAATTTAGTGGATTTGCTTTAATTTCCCACCTGTGTTTCGCAGGATATTTGTCGATAAGATAAGATAGACCTTTATTTGTCCCACAGTGACGAAATTCACATTCTCAGTAGGAAGTTACATTAGAAGAAATGTGAAAGGGTATTTTGTAATTAGAAAGAAATTTGAAAAACTAAGAAAATTTATTTATTTATATATATATATATATATATATATATATATACTAATTTTCAGTTAGGTACAGACATATAATAGAGGAATAAAATGAAACAAATAGTGCACATATTGTATAATTTGGTATCTGATTAAGCAGCAGACAGGTATTGCACATAGATGATTGAAATGTATTGCAGCATCAATGATACATGCACTGCAGCAGTGCTAATTGTACAGTTTAACTGCAGCAGGACCTTAATCCATGTTTTTGGACTGTGGGAGGAAACCGGAGAACCCGAAGGAAACCCACGCAGACACGGGGAGAGCATGGAAACTCCACCCAGATTGGGATTCGAACCGGAAATCCCTAGCACTGAGAGGCGAACGTGCTAACCTCTAAGCCACCGTGCCGCCCTTCCTAAAAACATCTGATATAAAATGTGCACTGAAGTCTAATGGCAGTACAGTCTTAAGTGATTTTAGTCAAGATGGTCGTCTCTTTCTATTTTAATCTGTTTGTATGTTAATGGTACAGGTAGCAGCAGCAGTGCTTTGGGTCTACAGAGTCTCGGTCTTTCTGGCCAGGCTCCCAGCTCCTCCTCTTTAGATGCCGGAACTTTATCAGACACTACCGCATCAGGTAACTTGGATCTGCTGCTCCACCTTGATTTTGTAAGGTGGTTGTGCATCCATGCAGTGCATTAGTAACAGTTCATATTCTATACATTGTGTATGTTTAGAAAGCCCCCTTGCAAAGCCTACTGTTTTTTTCCTGTAACAGCTCTGGTTATACTTTCAGCCCCAGCCTCGGATGATGAGGGGAGCACAGCGGCCACAGACGGCTCCACGCTGCGCACCTCTCCCGCCGAGCACGGGGGCAGCGTGGGCTCTGAGAGTGGAGGCAGTGCTATTGACTCAGTGGCTGGGGAACACAATGGTGAGGACGGGCAAATGTTGACAAGTGTGTATTTCATTTTATGCAATCCTTATTTCAAAGAATTCTAATCATAAATGAAGGTTTAGCCATTGGTCATTCTTTATATATATTTTTGGTTTCTAGTTTCCGGCCGCAGCAGTGCTTATGGGGATGCAGCAGTTGAGGGTCACCATGCCGGTCCAGGCAGCGTGAGCTCCAGCACAGGAGCCATCAGCACCACTACAGCCCATCAGGAGGGAGATGGTTCTGATGGCGAGGGAGAAAATGAAGGGGACATTCACACCAGCAACAGGTCTTTTATTTTAGATATCTAGCATAAAAAAAATTATTTCTGTTTCACTGTCTTAATAATATGGGCGGCACGGTGGCTTAGTGGTTAGCACGTTCGCCTCTCAGCACTAGAGATTCCCGGTTCGAATCCCAATCTGGGTGGAGTTTCCATGTTCTCCCCGTGTCCCTGTGGTTTCCTCCGGGTTCTCCGGTTCTCTAGTCTTTTCACAGTCCAAAAACATGGATCAAGTCAATTGAATTCTCCAAATTGCCCCATATAGAGTGTGTCTGTGTGAGTGAGTGTGTGCTCAGTGATGGATTGGCGTCCTGTCCTGGGTGTATCTGCCCAGCACCCGAGACGTTCTTCCCTGGATAGACATGGGGAACCCCCCCGCGACCCTAGTAGAGGATAAAGCGGAAGATAATGAATGGATGTCTTAATAATATGTCTGTTTTTATGTCTAGGTTGCACATGGTACGTTTAATGCTGCTGGAACGGCTCCTGCAGCACCTGCCCCAGCTACACAATGTGGGTGGGGTGCGTGCCATCCCCTATATGCAGGTGATTCTCATGCTGACCGCTGACCTGGATGGGGAGGATGAGAAGGACAAAGGTGCACTAGATGACCTTCTGGCTCAGCTAATTGGTGAACTTGGCATGCATAAGAAGGTCGGTGCTCAGATTTTCTACTAGTGCTTTTTTTAAAAATCGCAGTTTTCTGTTGCTCACCATGCTCATGTGTCGGTTCAGGATGTTTCGAAGAAGAATGAACGCAGTCCAGTAAATGAGGTGCACTTGGTCATCATGAGGCTTCTTAGTGTCTTCATGTCACGAACAAAGTCTGGCTCGAAGTCATCAGCTGAAGTACGTAACTGTGTCTGTGCCTTTGTTTCTAAACAGTAAATGAAAGTACTTTAGAATGTAGTGCTCCACAGTCAAACATTCTTTACGTCTTAGGATCCATCCATCCATCCATCCATCATCTTCCGCTTTATTCTCTACTTGGGTTGCGGGGGGGTTCCCAATGCCCATCCAAGGGAGAATGTCTTGGGCGCTGGGCAGAAACACCCAGGACAGGGTGCCAATCTATCACTGGGCACACACTCAGTCCCACAAACACACTCTTTACAGAGAAATTTGGAGAATTCACTTGACCTTGATCCATGTTTTTGGACTGTGGGAGTAAAACCCGGAGGAAACCCATGTGGACACGGGGAGAACATGAAAACTCCACCCAGATTGGGATTGGAACCAGGAATCCCTAGCACTGAGAGGCGAACGTGCTAACCACTAAGCCACCATGGCATTATGACCTATTTATTTTAAAGGATTAATTTACTTATTTAAACATATTATGGATGACTTGAAAGGAAATCAGAAATGTGTCCAGTAATGTGTAAGGTTTTATTTATTTATTTTTTTTTTTTCCCTTGTTCAGTCATCTTCACTTATTTCCAATGCCACTGCAACTGCTCTGTTAAGCCTGGGTGCAATAGACTACTGCCTGCATGTACTGAAGTCTCTGCTGGAGTTCTGGAAAACCCAACAGGGGGAGGAGGAACCAGCAGCTACCAGTCAGCTACTCAAACCCCACACCTCCTCCTCTCCCCCAGACATGAGCCCATTCTTCCTGCGGCAGTATGTCAAGGTAATATTAGTCTCCAGATCCCATGTTCATATTGAACAATGTCACTGATAATAGTTTAAAAAGCTTTAAACTGAACATGTTGTGTCCTCAGGGCCATGCTGCTGATGTGTTTGAAGCTTACTCCCAGCTTCTCACTGAGATGGTGCTACGACTGCCGTATCAGATCAAGAAAATTGCTGACACAAATCCTCGCATTCCACCCCCCATCTTTGACCATTCCTGGTTTTACTTTCTCTCTGAGGTAAGGTCAAGTGTCCTGTGATTTTCATCTTGTGCTTTATTATATATATATATATATATATATATATATATATATATATATATATATATATATATATATATGTGTGTGTGTGGAAATACTGATTAATATGAACAGCAAACCTTCTTCCTTTTTATTTCTTGCCATAACATTTTTAGTCAATTTCTCTTTTTAATACTTTTTTTTTAGAATGATCCTTAAGAAAGATTGAATGTTTATATTAAAACATCATGAATGGGTTTTAAATTTCCATATTTTGTTTGTAGTACCTCATGATCCAGCAGACACCGTTTGTGAGGAGGCAAGTGAGGAAACTGTTGCTCTTCATCTGCGGGTCGAAAGAGAAATACCGCCAATTGCGAGACCTTCATACGTTGGACTCTCACATGCGCAGCATCAAGAAGCTACTGGAGGAGCAGGGCATCTTCCTCAGAGGAGGCATAGTCACAGCCACTTCCGGCTCGGCCTTACAGTACGACACACTTATCAGTCTGGTAAGAAATTAGAGCTTTTAATATTCACAGTTGATCTCAGTGGGATTTTGTTTTGTAGTTTGCATTTAAACATTTCCCCTATCTGCTTCAGATGGAACACCTTAAAGCATGTGCTGAAATAGCAACGCAGAGAACCGTCAACTGGCAGAAATTCTGTATCAAGGATGACTGTAAGTTTTTTAATCTTTATATTTATACTTATATTTAATTAATGGTGCAGTGTAATTACTAAGCTAATAAAAATGAGAGTGCACTGGTTGTGTTGTGAAGGATAGTGTTGCTCTCACCATATTTGCTAATTAGATAAATTAGATAAAGTTCCTAATAAATGAATCGTGTCACTTTTATTCAAAGACTTACAAGTATCTCGACTCA
The DNA here is from genome assembly GCA_019802435.1 of Corydoras maculifer. Classification (NCBI taxonomy): domain Eukaryota; kingdom Metazoa; phylum Chordata; class Actinopteri; order Siluriformes; family Callichthyidae; genus Corydoras; species Corydoras maculifer. Next base: position 1,333,726 of record JAFMOD010000550.1, on the reverse strand, counting down.
GTAGTTAATCCAAACGGGGTCAACATACAAAACACTTGAGCAATGAGGGTTAAAAGGTTTTGCTCAAGGGCCCACATTGGCAATTTTGGGGAATCCGGTGTTCAATCCAACTAACACAGTCGTACAGTACCCAGAGAAAAGTTTTCACTCCCTTCTTGCTCTGTTTTCCATTTCCCCCCCTCCCTATTAATAAGTTTAAGTATTTTATTTATATAAATCCAGGTTTCTATGAGACAAAAGACATTTAGGAAGTTATCAGTAATTATTTCTTGAACTAGAGCTTATTTTGTGACCTAATGTTTAATAACCCAAGTTTTAACTTAAAAGTGTTTCTTACATTACTTGAGATAGTATTGATATTAATGAGATTTTTTTTGGCACACTTTTTGGACTCTTTCTTTTTTTGCTCACTGCAATACTTGATAACTGTCTTAATGGTATGTGACCTAGTTATTGTGTCCATATATATATGGACTTTGTAGTTTTATAGTTACAGACTGTAGAAAATCTGTTTTGTTTTTGTTGGTCCCCTGTTGCTTCTCGATTGGTCAGGACCATCACAGAACAGGCATCATTTGGGCGGTGGATTGTTTATTGTTAGTTCTACAGTGACACTGATGCGTTTATGGGTGGGGGGTAATTTCATTTAAGCAACTCAGTGACACTGCTGGAATAGGAATAATGCACGAACCAAATGACATCTGCTCTTTAACACCATCTGATCCAGAAATATGGAGGTTAAGTTATAAATCAGTGACTTTGTTCTGTTAATCTGATTAAAACATTTACCTTTAATGATTTGTAATCTAATTTTTGTTGTTTGAGGTGAATCAAGCTTTTCACATGTCTGTTCAGTTTGGTTTTCTGTTTGCATTGTGTACTATTCTTATTTATTCATTTTTTTTGTCTCCAGCTGTTCTGTACTTCTTACTACAAGTGAGCTTCCTGGTGGATGAGGGTGTATCTCCAGTGTTGTTGCAGCTGCTCTCTTGTGCCCTGTGTGGTAGTAAAGTCATAGCTGCTTCTGCTTCTGGAGGTTCCTCTACAGGCACTGCTGCTCAGTCCTCTCAGAGCAAATCATCCAGCAAAAAGAGCAAGAAGGAGGACAAGGAGAAGGATAAAGAAGGTAATCAGCAGCTCCCATCTAACAAAACTGATAGTTAAGCTTGCTGTTTTTGAAGCATCTTTACTTCATTAATGGTTTAAACTTGAACAGGGGATGGCGCCGGCAGTCAGGAGGATCAGCTTTGCACTGCTCTTGTCAGTCAGCTCAACAAATTTGCAGACAAAGAGACATTGATTCAGTTCCTGCGCTGCTTTTTGCTAGAGTCCAACTCCTCCTCTGTGCGCTGGCAGGCCCACTGCCTGGCTCTGCACATCTACAGGTATACAGCATGTGGATATCCCATTGTGCTTTACGTGATCGTTTAGCTTACTCACTCACTGTGTGTTGGATTTCAAACCATTACCCTGTTTCTTCTTAGAAACTCCACTAAATCTCATCAGGAGTTGCTGCTGGAACTAACCTGGGCCATCTGGCCTGAGCTGCCTGCTTATGGTCGGAAAGCGGCTCAGTTTGTGGACCTGCTGGGATACTTCTCGCTTAAGACTCCACAAACAGAAAAGAAGGCATGTTGCAGGAATTATTCTAGCACTATTTGGTCAGAAGTGTGTGCACTCTTCTTGCTTTTGGAAGCATTATGACCTTCCATCCATCCATTATCCTCCGTTTTATCCTCCACTAGGGTCACTGTGGGGTTCCCCATGCCCATCCAGGGTAGAACGTCTCACCCACACAGACACACACAAACACATTCTATATGGGGCAATTTGGAGAATTCATTTGACCTTGATCCATGTTTTTGGACCGTGGGAAACCGGAGAACCCGGAGGAAACCCACGCGAACACGGGGAGAACAAGGAAACTACTCCCAGATTGGGATTCAAACCGGGAATCCCTAGTGCTGAGAGACAAACGTGCTAACCACTAAGCCACCGTGGCATTATGACCTATTTATTTTAAAAGGATTAAAGATTGTTTATTGGTCACATGTGCCACAACCCGTTAAATCTTACATGTTCTCATCCTCGTTATTATTTACTTCACTGTAAATCTGTGAATCTCTGTAAAAACACTGATTTTGTAATCACTGTATTTTGTACTAACAGCTGAAAGAATACTCTCAAAAAGCTGTGGAGATCCTGCGAGCACAAAACCACATACTTACAAATCATCCCAACTCCAACATTTACAAGTAAGTGGGGGGGTTTAATCAGTTCATTTAAAATAGCATGACATGTTCATCGGTGCACAAAGTGTAAATTGTAATTACTTAATTTTTTTTATTCTTTTTTCAAAGCACTCTTTCTGGTTTGGTGGAATTTGATGGTTTTTATCTCGAGAGTGATCCGTGTTTAGTGTGCAACAACCCAGAAGTCCCGTTCTCTGTGAGTACATCCATACCGCTATCGTGAGCATGTTTAACGCTGAGTAGTTTTGGTCTGTATGGTTTATTCACTTTTTTGTGTTCTGTTTGTTTAGAACATCAAACTGTCCTCTATCAAAGTGGACACGCGTTACACTACGACACAGCAAGTGGTGAAGCTGATAGGCAGTCACACTATAAGCAAAGTGACTGTGAAGATCGGCGATCTTAAGAGAACCAAGATGGTACGCACCATCAATCTGTACTACAACAACAGAACCGTCCAGGCCATTGTGGAACTGAAAAATAAGTAAGCAAATTATATAAGTTAGGTTTGATATAATGTACATTAAAATCCTTGATTACTAAGCTGTTGATGTGTCCTGGATAAGGCCTGCTCGTTGGCATAAGGCAAAGAGGGTGCAGCTGACCCCTGGACAGACGGAGGTGAAGATCGATCTGCCTCTCCCAATCGTAGCCTCAAATTTAATGATCGAGTTCTCAGACTTCTATGAGAACTATCAAGCATCTACAGAGACCCTGCAGTGCCCACGCTGCAGTGCCTCTGTGCCTGCCAACCCAGGAGTGTGTGGAAACTGTGGGGAGAACGTCTATCAGTGCCATAAATGCAGGTACAGGGATGTGTATACTGTATACTTTTGTGGGTCATATAATAAATTTATGATGATGAAATCAGTGATTTACCCTATACATTGCTTTTCCAGGTCCATTAACTATGACGAAAAAGATCCGTTTTTGTGTAATGCCTGTGGCTTTTGTAAATATGCTCGCTTTGACTTCATGCTTTATGCAAAGCCTTGCTGTGCTGTGGATCCCATAGAGAACGAGGAAGACCGGAAAAAGGTACTTAACAAACATTCTCTTTGGGTCAGTGGTTCTCAAACTTTGTCATGTTCTCCCTTGAAAGACAAAAAATGTTCAGATATATTTGTGCAGCAGTTATTTAGAAAACTAGCTGGAATTTAACAAGCAGGACCAACACATTTAGATAATAAAAATAGTTATGTCATCATCTAAATCCTTTTTTTTTTATTTATTTATTTATTTATTTTTAAACTTGTAGGCGGTTACTAACATCAACACGCTGCTGGATAAAGCTGACCGAGTGTATCATCAGCTCATGGGTCATCGACCTCAGCTAGAGACTCTCCTATCGAAAGTGAACGAGGCGGCTCCAGAGAAACCTCAGGTTTGGACTTTCAAATATTTGTTTGTATTTATAGCAAAATAAGTAGCAGTATTTCTGGATGTGCTGCCTTCTGTGTAATTTTGTTGGTGGTAAAGGTTTGCGCCCTTGTTTTCCTTAAAAATAGGATGACACCGGGGCAGGAGCAGGCATGGGTACCTCTACAGCCAGTGTGAATCGCTACATTCAGCAGTTGGCTCAGGAATACAGTGGTGACTGCAAGACCTCATTTGATGAGCTTTCCAAGATCATACAGGTTTGAGAGTTTGTTATAGTCTAGAAGAGAAGGTAAATGTTACATCAGAAGGATATTTTACACATGTTATTACTTTTATTTATTAAATATATTTTGGATGCTTAAAAGGTGCATTCAGTGGACCGTTATTTCATTCTGGATTATTTTGAAATGAAGAGTTTTGATTTGTGTAGTAAAAAGTCAGGGCGTCTTGTGTCCAGTTGTTGTGAATGTGATTGACTACATGTGCCTTATCTGTATAAATACAATAACATTTTGTTGTTTTTTGTTTAAAGCCACATTTTATTGGTTTAGATTTAGCGGATATTAAACTGTTGACTTGATTTATTTGAATTGCCATTGAAGATATACACTCGGGGCTAGAATCCCAATCTGGGTGGAGTTTCCATGTTCTCCCCATGTCTGTGTGGGTTTTTTTCAGGTTCTCCACTTTCCTTCCACAGTCCAAAAACATGGAGTTATTGACTGCTCTAAATTGCCCATATATCGTGTGTCTGTATGAGCGTGAGCTTAGCGGTATATTGGCACCCTGTCCTTGGGTTTATTTTTCCAGCGCTTGAAATTTTTCCCCCTGGTTGGGCAGGAGGAACCCTAGTAGAGAATTAAGCAGAAGATAATGAGATGAGCTATAAACTTAAATGACTTGTGATCCTTCTCTGTTTGCAGAAAGTCCTTGCGTCCCGTAAAGAGCTTTTGGAGTATGACTTGCAACAGCGAGAAGCGGCTACAAAATCCTCACGCAGCTCCACCCAACCCACCTTCACTGCCAGTCAGTACCGGGCCCTGTCAGTTCTTGGTTGTGGACACACATCTTCCACCAAGTGCTATGGCTGTGCATCAGCAGTCACGGGCCATTGCATCACTCTGCTCCGTGCGTTGGCCACCAATACCGCCATCAGGCAGATCCTGGTACTGCAGGGTCTGATTCGAGAACTGTTCGAGTACAACCTCCGCCGAGGCACAGGAGCAATGAGGGAGGAGGTGCGCCAGCTCATCTGCCTTCTTACAAGGTTTGTGCCTGAGCCATAGTGATTGTCTCTAGACAGTAGTTATAATTTTTTCAAAAATCCAAATGAGAAGCTGTAGTGTTGTCGGGTCTTTGTAGTGTTGTAGTGCTTATGGGTCATTCACTTCATTTAGGGATCATCCTGAGGCTACACAGCAGATGAATGACCTCATCATTGCGAAGGTGTCAGCAGCCCTAAAGGGACACTGGGCCAACCCTGACTTGGTATGTATTTGTCTGTTGGATTGTCTGTTTCTCCAACTCCCTGCATCCACTACCTCTCAACATGTTTCAGAATTTTTGTCAGTTGATACAGATTCACTGTCAACTGTTTAGATCTTGACACAACATCTGGTTTAGTTGTTAAGTGTATGTGCAGCCCTAGAGTAGGATTTTAGGCAGCATTATCTCAGACTTGCTTTTAGTGGAACTCCAACCACACCCTTTGCGATAATACCTCATAAAAATAAGCACCCACTAATTCTTATACGTCTCAAACAACTGAACCTTTTGCTTAAAACAACTATCTTTAGTTAGATTATTATTATATTATTATTATTATACTAAAAATGTTTTATACAGTCCTGTGTGAGTTTTGTTCCAGAGCAAAGAATATTAAATATAAGTATAATATAAATAGAAATAGGGGTTTGAGCGTCATACTGTGATCCAAACGTTTCTAATATGCGTTATATTGAGTAATATATTTATTTTATTTAATACTACAAAATATAATTATTTAAACATCAAAGTGTGCAGTGATCTTTGCAATTTATAAAGTATAAGAGCCTAAGTCACAAATTCTGCCTGAAATGTGTTATTAAATGAGACGTGTTGAGAGATTTCTTTACAAATCTGTAATAAAATTTAAAGGTGCTTTGATTAAATTTACTGAAACATTTCCATCGCATCTTTTGCTGCGTTATTTCAGTGCCTGTTCAATCAAATTAGTTTTACTTACAAAGAAGCACCTTCCAAACCTTATTTTGATCAAGAACAGTCCATATTTCAGCAGAATTATTTCAGATGTTTCAGAAGTTTTTGGTTAAGATTTAGTGAAGCTTGAATAAAAAGTGTTTTGTTCACAAAAAGATAAAGCTCTTGCTAGTTAAAGCTTATAATTGCAGAAGAGTTTATTTTACCTTCATCCATCCATTTTCCCCATGCCCATCCTGGGGAGAGCGTTTCAGGCGCTGGGCAGATACACCCAAGACAGGGCGCCAATCTATCGCTGGGGACACTCACTCACACAGACATGCACACAAACACACTCTATATGGGGCAATTTGGAAAACACAGTTGACTAGATTTATGTTTTTGGACTGTGGGAGGAAACCGCAGAACTCGAAGGAAACCCACGCAGACACGGGTAGAACATGGAAACTCCAGATTGGGATTCGAACCGGGAATCCCCAGCGCTGAGAGGAGAACATGCTAACCACTAAGCCACCATGCCGCCCAGTTTAGTTTACCTTTACTATAAAAAAAGTTTTAGATTTATTAAAGACAATGTTGAATTGTCAGAAGGACGCTAAGGATGAAGCCGTCGAGTAGGAGGAGGAGATAATGTCTTTTATTTTATTCTATTATAAAATAGTCCAGTGTTACATTTTACTAAAGTAATTGTACTGAAGCTAAATGTTAAACCACTATACACTTTATTGATTTTGTACACTTTGCTAATCCTGTAGGTCAGTAGTCTGCAGTATGAAATGCTGCTTCTCACAGACTCAATCGCAAAGGAGGGAGGCTGCTGGGAGCTGAGGCTTCGCTGTGGTGGGTTCTCAATATGTCACAGAACGTCTCTGTCAGTCTTGACATTCCATTGATTGAAGCACTAAAATGAATTATGTCTTCAGCTCTGAGTCTGTTCCTGATGGCAGTCAATATTAAGACTCCAGTGGTGGTGGAGAACATCACGCTAATGTGCCTGAGAATCTTACAGAAGCTCATCAAGCCCCCTGCTCCCACCAGCAAGAAAAACAAGGTAGATAAATACCACATACTTAACTTCTAAATTTTTGTATTCTGATTTCCTTTCAGTAATTCACTTCTACTTCCTCTCCTACAGGACACAGCGGTTGAATCTCTGACCACAGTCAAGCCGTACTGCAATGAGATACATGCTCAGGCCCAACCGTGGCTTAAAAAGGACCCCAAGGCCTCATATGAAGTCTGGAAAAAGTGCCTTCCTGCTAGATGTACGTGCTCTCGAATGTTCTTAAAGCTTTTATCAAGTATAATCATTATAATGATAATAATAATAGCAACCATGTTACACTGTTTAGGCCAAGATAATGCCTCTAAGCCTTCAAACAAGGCTGAAATCAGAAGGCAGTATCTGATGGAGAAGTATGTTTGGAAGTGGAAGCAGTTCATGAAGTCCAAATCTGAGGGCCTGTTCCCCCGCCTGCTTAAGCTGGGTCACAACAACTGGCTAAGACAAGTAAGTGCTTAATGAATCTGTGTCTTTAATTTGCTGAAGCAGAGGTTCACATCTCTCAGCCTGTGTGTTACATTGGTTTTGTCATACTTGGATATACATCAGAAGAGGGGCAGTATATTGATATAATACTATTAGTTTCCATGTTCTCCCCATGTCCACGTGGGTTTCCTCCTGGTTCACCAATTTTGTCCCACAGTCTAAAAACATGGATCAAGGTCAATTTAATTCTCCAAGTTGCCCCACATAGAGTGTGTTTGTGTGAGTGAGTGTGTGCCCAGCGATGTCCTGGATGTATATGCCCAGTGCCAGAAATGTTCTCCCTTGGATGGTCATGGGGAACCCCCCCCCCCCCCCGAACCTAGTAAAGGATAAAGCGGAAGATGATGGATGGATGGTATTGCGATTTGGTTCAGAATTACATTGTTATTTTTCTTTTAAAACCATAACAAAATATTGGTTTAATTTTTAATATATGCAATAAATAAATAGCTGTTTTGTGGTCCTCAAAAGCAACACATGTACCTTTAGTGTAAATGTCTGTGCCAAAAGAGTTAAAAAAAATACATAAATACATACATTTTGATGTGTGGTGTCACTCTTTTGGATAAATATAAAACCAGAAAAATACCCCACTATTATGGTTCTGATTTTTTTCCTGTTTTATAAACTGCTTGTGCTAATAATCAGATTGTCATAGTAACCCTTTTGCAAAACAATAGGTGCACTAAATTGACTTTTATTCTTTTTTTTATTCATGAAAATGACCTCTTTGTTCAGGTACTCTTCACTCCAGCGACTCAGGCAGCACGACAGGCCGCCTGCACCATCGTGGAGGCTCTTACTACCATCCCCAGCCGCAAACAACAGGTCCTAGATCTTCTTACAAGGTAAATTAATAGCTTTTATTTCATAGAAAGAACATTCTTATTTAAATTTTGTGTTTTACTTCTGCTCTGCAGATATTTGTGTAAATATGATGTGTATTCTGGTTCTGTAGTTACCTGGATGAGCTGAGTGTTGCAGGAGAATGTGCTGCAGAGTATCTGGCTTTGTACCAGAAGCTTATTAAACCTGCTCACTGGAAGGTGTACCTCGCTGCTCGGGGAGTTCTGCCCTACATTGGCAACCTCATCACCAAGGTAATCATCGCTAATGCGTTTTTTGGCAGTGAATAGGCAAACAGTCTTTCATTTCACTTGTATTTTGCATGTCAGTTGCATCACTGTTATGATGAGTGACTTTTCTTATTATGAATGATGCTTACACATTATATATTTATTGCTTTAGGAAATTGCCCATCTTTTAGCCTTGGAGGAAGCAACACTGAGCACAGATCTGCAGCAGGGATATGCCCTGAAGAGCCTCACTGGTACTGAAGCTTTAATATGAATGAATTACAATTGCGTTTTCCATCAAAGATGTACAATGAACTAACATTCCTACTGTAATTGTTATTATTATTATTATTTTTTTTTTTTTGCAAAGGCTTGCTGTCTTCCTTTGTGGAAGTGGAGTCCATCAAACGGCACTTTAAGAGTCGGCTGGTGGGCACAGTGCTGAACGGTTATCTGTGTCTGAGGAAATTGGTGGTTCAGAGAACCAAACTCATAGATGAGACTCAGGATATGCTGCTGGAAATGCTGGAGGACATGACCACTGGTATCTAACTGCTGTCTTCTTTATCTCGCATGTAAACCCAGCTGGATTACCTTCACTGTATACAAATGGTTTCATGATGAATAATTTTCACAGGCACGGAGTCTGAAACGAAGGCCTTCATGGCCGTTTGCATTGAGACAGCCAAACGTTACCAGCTGGATGATTATCGCACTCCCGTGTTCATTTTTGAGAGGCTTTGCAGCATTATCTATCCTGTGAGTGGCTTTTAAACAAAACATATCGAACATCATCGCGTCTTCATGCATGCCTGTGAATGCTTTCTACTTCTTTTAATTAAATCTGCCTTTCAGGAGGAAAATGAAGTCACAGAGTTCTTTGTGACTTTGGAAAAAGACCCTCAGCAGGAAGACTTCTTGCAAGGCCGCATGCCAGGAAATCCATATAGCAGTAATGAACCTGGTATTGGTCCTCTTATGAGGGACATCAAGAACAAGATCTGCCAAGACTGCGACCTGGTAGCACTTTTGGAGGATGACAGCGGTATGGAGGTAAGTATCATGAATCTTCAGTGAACCAACACATTTCTCACTGGTATTTTTTGAAGTAATTGTGCCTTTTCTTTTTTTCTTCTTTAGCTTCTTGTAAATAACAAAATCATTAGTTTGGATTTGGCTGTGGCTGAGGTTTACAAGAAAGTCTGGTGCCCAACCAATGAGGTGAGATTAAAACCACATTTTCTTTAGGTGTTGGGTTTTTCCTGTGTTGTACTGGAATATCAAAGTTACTGTTGCTGGGGGTCTCAAATCTGTGCAACACTATTTATATTTTCAAGGGTGAACCAATGAGAATAATTTATCGCATGAGGGGTCTTCTGGGTGATGCAACAGAAGAATTCATAGAGTCTTTAGACTCCACCACAGGTAAGTAAACATCAGAAATTCAATTAGAAATAGATTTGTTCCTAGTTCCCCCCATACGGCAATAATAGTCCCACAGTCCCACTTTCTCCAACAGTTCTCACTGGTACCAATTATATCTGTAGTGAAACTGCTTTATTTTGCCTTTACTGTTCTGGCTTTCTGAGGATGTATTTGTTAATTAAAGTACTATAAGATTGTAAAATCCAGGATTATGGCATCTACTTAATTAATACTAAATTTTACTATATATACAGGATGTTTTTTTTTATATTGTTAATATATTAATCTAATAAAACTTTGTTAACAATGTGAAAACTTTGTGTAGATGAAGAAGAGGATGATGAGGAGGTGTATAAAATGGCTGGAGTAATGGCACAGTGTGGTGGATTGGAGTGCATGCTCAACAGGTTGTCTGGAATTAAGGACTTTAAACAAGGCAGACATCTACTCACAGTAAGTAGTCGTTCTATATGAGCATGTACTTGGCTCAGCTTTTTCTGCATTTGAGATGACGTTTCTTGCAAACGGTGTAAACATCAATTTATGCATAATTGGTCACTTCTTGGTATTTGTTTTGTTTTTTGAGGGGAAATTTTGAAAGAGAAAGGCAAAAAACACCAAATAAAGCAACGTTCACTTCACTTAAATATAAGTTTGCCCTGCAAACAATACCACTAAGCACTTTTGGTCAGTGTGTTGCTGCTCAAACCACATTGAGGGGGTGAGATATCATGAAGATATCTCTTTCGCTTCTTGAAGATTGTAAAGAGTATACAACATTAGCATGTTCCTGAAAAGTAAATATGTCAAATGTTGTGGTAATTAAAGCAATAGTGTGAATTTGTATATGATACACACACACCACAGACAGATTTTGCCCTTATTTATAAGAAGATACCGTGCACTTTGTAAACTTTAAGTGGTTAACAACGAACCTCTTTGTTGTATGGCCTTTAACGTCCATCTTGTGTTTTAGGTCCTTCTGAAATTGTTTAGTTACTGTGTGAAAGTGAAGATCAACAGACAGCAGCTGGTGAAACCTGAAATGAACACGCTGAACGTAATGCTGGGGACTTTGAACCTGGTGTGTGACGGCAATTCACTTTTTATTTTTTATACTGCGCAATTGCTGTTTAATTTCAATTTTGTGTTTTGTCATTTTAAATCTGTAAACTTTTTTTTTTTGTACTGGCTTCTCCAGGCACTGGTAGCAGAGCAGGAGAGCAAAGACAGTGGAGGGGCTTCTATAGCAGAGCAGGTCCTCAGCATCATGGAGATCATTCTGGATGAGGCCAATGCAGAGACTTTGCCTGAAGATAAAGTGGGTCATCGTTGAAAAGATGATGCATGTCTGAGGTTTTATGAAGGATTTGCTGGAGAATGACTTGCCCTCCCTTTTTTCCTGTAGAGTAACTTGCTGCTGACGGGAGATAAGGACCAGCTGGTAATGCTGCTAGACCAGATAAACACTACTTTTGTGCGTTCCAACCCCAGCGTCCTGCAAGGCCTTCTGCGCATCATTCCATACCTGTCATTTGGAGAGATGGAAAAAATGCATATTCTTGTGGAACGCTTTAAACCCTGCTGCAGCTTTGACAAGTACACAACTTTTTTTTTTTTTACTTTCAAGCAACATTAATTATGCAGGATTTTTTATTTATTTATTTTTACTTTAAAACATAATTATACAGTTTAAGTATATAGCTTTAATGTAGCTTTGTAGTCTTTACAGACATTATGGTTATTTGTAATTCTTTGGTGCATTTTTAAACAGTGTTGTATTTCCTCACTGAATTCGTGTCAGAAATGAAAAAACTCATTTGACATTTCAGATTGTTTAGTGCATGCCCAGTGATTGTCTTGACTGTCCTAACCCAGCACCCAACGCTTGGGCGGATACACACAATATAGGGGCACCCAATATATCTTGAAACCATATTTTTGTACTGTGGGGTGAAACCCATGCAGACACAGGGAGCACATGGAAACATTACACCATGTTGGGATTTGAGTATGGATACCCAACGCTGGGAGGCATGCTAACCACTAAGCTATTCATTCATTCATTCATTCATTATCTCCCGCTTTATCCTCTATTAGGGTCGCGGTGGGGTTCCCCATGCCCATCCAGGGGAGAACGCCTCGGGCGCTGGGCAGATAGACCCAGGACAGGGCACCAATCCATCGCTGGGCACACACTCACACACACAGACACGCTCTATATGGGGCAATTTGGAGAATTCAATTGACCTTGATCCATGTTTTTGGACTGTGGGAGGAAACCGGAGAACCCGGAGGAAACCCACGCAGACACGGGGAGAAGATGGAAACTCCACCCAGATGGGGATTCGAACCGGGAATCCCTAGCGCTGAGAGGCGAACGTGCTAACCACTAAACCACCGTGCCACATCCACTAAGCCATGTGTCTCCCTAATTGTTTAAACTGTCCCATTTGATTGGGGTTAACAACACCACAAAATTTTTAAAAGGCCTGAAATGCTGTTTTATGTGTTTCGTTGTGTTTTATAAATGCTCAGTCATGTCTTTTTTTTTTTTTTTTAGGTATGATGAAGAGCACAACGCAGATGATAAAGTCTTCCTTGACTGTTTCTGCAAAATTGCAGCAGGTATCAAGAACAACAGTAATGGGCATCAGCTCAAAGACCTGATTCTCCAAAAGGGTATCACACAGAATGCTCTGGACTACATGAAGAAACATATTCCCAACGCCAAAAAGTAGCATGTTTTCTTTTTTTTTATTATACTACTGTGTGCTGCTTATATTCACGCTTACTAACCTTGTTATATGTAATTGCAGCCTGGATGCAGATATTTGGAAGAAGTTTCTAGCACGACCAGCTCTTCCCTTTATCCTCAGACTGCTGCGTGGTCTAGCCACCCAGCACCCTCCTACTCAGGTTCCTAGCTTTTTGTTCTTACTCCTAACAGTTTGTTATTTAAATATACTTTAGATTCAATTAAATTAAAAATAAAAATAGCTATAACTAAAGCTCTATATTTGCAGTAATTAAAAAACAACATGCCAAAGAACTGAGGCTTTAAAAATCTTTGGAACCACATCAGATTGTTTACTTTCAAATTCATTGCGGTTTTGTTTTGTTTAATTTGATTAATGTTTCACTTTGCACTTGGTGAATTTCAGAGCATTTATTGATTGTTCACAGTTGAAATGTTTTCAGTTTATATAAATTAGAGGTTTTTGGATTGTGGTGGAAAAACGAAGCTTCTAAAGGAAAAGATAACTCTATGAATTCATTAATAATTCATTTTTCAACTATTGAGATATACATCTGTGCATCCACGGCTGTCTCAATGGTAATTGCCATTGGATAAATTAAATAGACTAAATGTCTATTTTAAATATATATTTTTTTAATATATTATATATAACAACGCCACCCTCAAAAATGACTATATTATCACATTACTTAACATAAATGAGTGATAAGAATTATATTTGCCTCTTTATTAACTTATTAATCCTGGAACAAAGTGCTGAAAGAGTAACTTAAAAAGTTATTATAAAAAAAGAATCATTTAGAAAATAATTTGAGACCACAGTGTTAACCACCATTTTGCCAACTTAAAGAACATGACTGATTAACTGTTGTCTTATTATTCAGATTATAAACATTTAGATAGCATCCTAGAGGAATAACTTTTTTATTTGTGTCGTAAAGATGCTGATTGGAACCGATTCTATAAGCAATTTGCACAAGCTGGAGCAGGTATCAAGTGATGAGGGGATAGGCACACTGGCTGAGAATCTTCTGGAAGCTTTGCGGGAGCACACAGAGGTGAACCTGAAGATCGATGCAGCTCGAAGAGAAACTCGAGCAGAGAAGAAGCGGATGGCCATGGCAATGCGGCAAAAAGCTCTGGGCACATTGGGCATGACGGTGAGGGTTTTTCATATGTTCATAAGATGCTTATTAAGGTTTAAATAATTTATATATTTAATATTTAATTTCATGCAAAAGCCTAACTAGGCATTATGTATTAAATATATTATAAAAATATGTTTCAGACCAATGAAAAGGGTCAGGTTGTGACAAAGACGTCACTATTGAAGCAGATGGAGGAGCTTATAGAGGAGCCTGGTCTAACATGTTGCATCTGCCGAGAAGGTTACAAGTTTCAGGTAGGTTCCTAACTTCAGCGCTTATCATTGTGTAAAAGAAATTCATGTCGTCTTCACATCTGACTCTTGTTTCTCTACACAGCCTACTAAGGTCCTGGGTATCTACACTTTTACAAAGCGTGTTTCTTTAGAGGAGTTTGAGAACAAACCACGCAAGCAGCAAGGATACAGCACCGTCTCGCACTTTAACATAGTCCATTATGACTGTCACCTTGCTGCTGTCCGGTAAATATTTGCCCGTGTGTTTTTATTTTATTCCTCCAGCATGAGAAGCATGAGTCTGGACTGTTTACTCTTTATTTTATTTTTATTTTTTTTGAAGGCTTGCTCGAGGGAGAGAGGAGTGGGAAAGTGCTGCCCTACAAAACGCCAACACAAAGTGCAATGGACTCCTGCCTGTCTGGGGGCCACATGTTCCCGAATCAGCTTTTGCTACTTGTTTGGCAAGGTGGGTTACTTTTAATGTGTTAGTATAACTAATGAATTACTAAGTGCTTTACCTTATTCACAAGGTAGTATACATACTTGTGGCCAGTGTTTCAGGGATTGTTGTCATTTCTATTGCATACAGATTAAATTAGGATCATTGTATGATTTTTGAAGAAATTTGTTGTCCTTTGATAAAGTGCCTTGCTAGACAACTTTGCTCAATCTCTTCCTGTTCATAGAATTTATTAGTTCTGTTTTATCACATCTTTATTGCAGGCACAACACATATTTACAGGAATGCACAGGACAGAGGGAACCCACTTACCAGCTCAACATTCACGACACCAAACTGCTGTTCTTGCGATTTGCTATGGAGCAGTCTTTTAGTGTGGATACAGGGGGAGGAGGCCGCGAGAGCAACATCCATCTCATTCCCTACATCATCCACACAGTCCTCTATGTTATAAACACGTATGTTCTGGGTGCTTGGAGTAAAATGAACAATATTTTAAAACTTATTTCAAACTTATATTTTCAAAGTTTTATTTAAAATAAGATAGACCTTTATTTGTCCCACAATGGGGAAATTCACTTTCTCAGCAGCAGATACATTAGATGAAAGGTGAGAAAGGTATTTATCACCTCATTCGGAGTAGCCTTACACATTTTATTAATTAAATAAGATTAGATTTAAAAATAACTTCAAACCCATTCGGCACCAACAGTCATGCCTCAGCTCATTGTCTCTAAATTTGTGTAAGAATACCTCGCCTGGCTCTTATTTAGCTGATTACTTTAGTTATAAAGTGTTTGTCCAGTAAGTTTATGTATGTATGTGCAGTTAAATATTTGTTTATATTAAAAGTGCATAAAGGTTAGAGATTTGATGGGATTTTATTTGTCATTATACATTGTACAACATTGTACGCATGTATATGCACTCTACAACAATACTCTGTTTGGAATTGTGATGTGGTAGCTAGTTAGGGTGTTGGGACAAATCACAGTTCCACTTTCGGTTGCCATTATTGGTCTTTGAATCGGAGCCCAACAATCATTTCTCACTGAGTGCTGTATCAAGGCTGACCTGCCTGTACTCTAAACTTAAACCAAGTAGCAGAGCATGTTGGGGTATTAAGAAAAAGGTGCAATAATGCAAAATATTTTTAAAGTTTTCAGGAGAGATGCTACAGAGGTTGTTGAAGTCTCAGCTTAAGGAAAGAATGCTGGTTTTTATTGTACTGTATGGTCATCAGAATATTTAACAAAGGTGTTGGAGGTATGGATTGGTGTGCAGTCATTTGTAAAATAAGTTTAGAGGATTGGGCTGAGCACACAGCCTTTTGGGTCACACATGATCATCGTGGGTGATGTATGGTCCCTTATTCTCACTGCTCGCCTGTTGGAAAGAATCCATAAGCACAGTGAGGTGAACAGTTCTATATTGCTGAGTTTAGCATCGAGTTTGTGCATTGTAACTGGTGTCACAGTTTCAGTTTGAGTTTCACAATAACGTTGGTTTTCTGTTTTCAGCACAAGGGCAACATCACGGGAGGAAAAGAACCTTCAGAGCTTTTTGGAGCAGCCATGTGATAAATGGGTGGAAAGCTCATATGAGGTGGAGGGCCCACACTACTTCACGGTGCTGGCCATGCACATCCTACCTCCTGAGCGCTGGAGGGTTACACGCATCAGCTTCTTACGCAGACTTCTGGTCACTGCACATGCACGCAAAGTCTCACCAGGGGGCGCCAACAAGTAAGCTTTTAGCCAAACGTTTACTACAAGACAAATGAAATCACTGCCTTAACGTTTTACATTACATTTAGGAATAATCATTTTACGTTGCTTATTTTTAGCCATTAGTAGTGAAGTAAATATTTGTTGTAACTGGAGACTATGACACAAGAGGCTTAAGATCCTTATACTAATATATGCAAAGTCTTATACTAATATATCAAATTTATTTTATTTTTATTATCGAGACTATAAATGAGGTTAATTCACTTGTACAAACCAAATTTCAACTCTAGTTTTATTGTTCCTAAGCTTAGTTAGGGGGTATCTTAGTTTTTTATTAGTATTTTTCGTTTAATTTTGGACTGTGGAAGAAAACCATACAAATATGTGGAGAACATGCAAACTGCACTCAGAACCTCATCTGTTATGCTGTATTCAGACTGCTTTATATTTTGACAAATTGTTTGTGATTTTTAACATTTTTGAAAGTATTGTCTCAATTGTTGTAAATCTGTCTTTAATCTTTCAGAATCACAGACAAATCAGTTAAGGAATATGCAGTTTATCGCTCCCCACTTCTCTTCTGGGGCCTGGTGGACCTTATCTATGACATGCTGAGGGTGGGAATCCTTCATCTTCATTTACCTAATCTAGCGGCTGAAGTTTTTACCTTTTTTTTAATCAGAATCTATTTTGAATCTATTTTACACAGAAAGTACCCACCAGCAACACAGAGGGAGGCTGGTCCTTCTCACTGGCAGAGTATTTACGGCACAATGACATGCCCATCTATGAGGCTTCAGAACGGGTACTGAGGGCTTTCCAGGATGAGCTCATGCCTGCTGATTCCTTTGCAGAGTTTCTGGATGTTGTAGGTGAGTAATAAACATAGTTATTCTCAGACTAATTTATATTACATTATTTGGGAAAAACCTCCAATGTTTATGGTTCAATTTTGAATATCCTAACCTTTATATACCGACAACCATGACGTCAAACAAATTACATTACCCGAAATTAGGCATAACATAAGGACAAGAATTTGAATCACATCAGCATGTTAATGTGATTGACTATTATGGTCAAAATTAATTGTCATTTTACAATTAAAGTTAAAAGTTCTATAGAGGCTTTATAAATTTATACCAAGACAGAGAGAGTGGGACAGTGGGCGTTTTTAACCAATCCTACTTATCCACACAGTAAACTAATTGGCTAATTGTGCTAAAGCATCACATTGATTTCGTGTGGTTGTGGGTGCCAGTGTAAAAATGCTTTAAATAAATTCCAGTTTCCATATTAAAATATTTAAAGGCTAAAGGTTCTTGTGCTGGGTGGCATAACCGTCTGTCAGTTTTCTGGTTTTAATGTCTATATGGTATGGTAGTTTTGTAACTGCCGGTCTGAAAGAGCTTATAAAACAGCTGTAAAGCTTCAGTAAGCAGCAAATAATGGAATATTACTTGCTGCTAAAAGCATTGTGGGGAACTATGCAGAATATGTACAGCTAAAAAATTAGCTGAGTAGCAGAAAGATAAAGATCTGTTGCCTTATAAAGGGTTTCATCAGTTTAGCAGATACAAAACAGAGAACAGATGGATGATAAAGTGAGAGCAGAGATAGAAAAAGCTCAATCCGTTTGTTGTTAAAAATCTTTTATTTTTAATTTTTAAAAATTAATTGAGAGTGAGAGGGAGTGAAACACATATGATGGCCTTAATTCTTTGTAGAGGTAAGAGGTTCTTAGTGCCTCAGTCAGTCTACATATATTCTAAAAGTCTAGTTGTAGTGAAAATGCCATGTATTGACTGTCATTTGTGTTGATAACCTGCTCATGTCATTTTCTTTCAGGGCTCCTCTCAGACATCCCAGACCCTGATGCTTTTTTGCAGGACTTGATGAACTCTGTACCCTGATGGCCGTGAGCCATTAGCCACTCTGGACATGGCTCCAGCATGCTCAGTGTAGGTGTTCTTGAACCTGGGGCCTATCTTCTACCTGGACATTGCTACTGCAACTCCAAAGGGACACGTTTCAATCGGATCTGGAGTCCCATATCTCTCAGCTCAGTCACTCCCATTCACCACCTTCACTCCTGATTAGTCACTCAGCTTTTGTCTTCTACAGCATCTTTAACTAACGGTCCTAAATCAGAAATAATATCTGTAGTCTGACACGATATGCATTTATTACCAACATTTCCGTAACATCTAATACACTGAAACACGCCATGCTATTTTCAATCCAACATTTGCTGGGGATTTCTTCAAGTACCTTTAAATCTTGGGGAATTTTAATGACCGCTTGAAAATGAAAGGTTTTTTTTTTTTTGTTGTTAATTTTTTTGTTTCCCCTCTTCTTTTTTGTTGTTTGGTTTTTGGGTTCGCTTTTAAGTTCACTTCCAGAGTGTTGAAGAGCAGCAACTTCATAGAAGTGTGAATTGATCTTTTGGTGTCATGCACTTTGTTTCTGGACATTTTGCAGTGGTGTTCAGTTATCTGATTGTAATTAGTAAACAAAGGCAAAGCCTTGCTACTTGGTTGAAAATACTTGTGTGAGGTTTCTCTCCTTTTATAAGTCATGCTGAAAGCACATTATTTAATGTGTATTCTGAATTTAAAAATTCATTTGTAATACAATTTTACCCTCCACTTCTAGTGACCATCAGAAATTCAAGATTTCAAAATAAAAGGGTTCTGCATCTTTACTTTGGAAGTGTTTTATTTCTTTTGGATTCATTTTCACTTTTGGATTTTTATTTTATTTGGTTTTCAGCTTGCAGAACTTGATTTCTTGTGGCTTTTTTGTTGTTGTTGTTTTTGTGACACTTTTTTTCCCCCATTGATCTGAACGTTAACCAAAACATATGCTAGGCTTCCTTTTCCCAAAACCCATTTATTTCTGGTAAGCAAGGTGCCACTGAGAGCAGTCTTGGTGAAAAGTTAATTCGTAATATATCTATATAAACAGTATATAACACCTGTATTGGGTGATCTTGTACTCTGAGCTGAATGCATGGTGTGGAGTAAAAAAAAAATAATAAAAGAATCCAGTTAGTGTTTATTCGCCTACTCCCGCTGCTACAATGTTCAACTGTTGCTGAATGTCTGCTTTTTGAAGTATCTCAAATGAATAAAGCTATAAGAATCTGACATGGCTCTCTGCAGTTACATACCAGAGTTCATATAAGAATCAAGCATTTCTCATAAAAGCTTCACCTTGTCCTGAAACTTCAATGTCAGCCAGCATTGCTGATGCCACTTCAGATCAGCAGAGATATTTTATATTTGACGGTGCTGATTACAATTTTTAGAAAAGTAATTTGATGATGGATTTATATGCCTACCAGTTTCTTAGGTTTTATGAAAAGCTTAGCACCTGAGCACACATTGGATTTTCAATGGTTTCTACTTGTGTTTTTTTTATATTTAGAAGTATGGTTAGGCACAATGCATATGTACATTTTCTAAAAATAACAGTGGGTCAGAACTCAGTATACCTGATACTTCTCTGCTCGGAAATTCAAGTCAGTAGAGATTGAGCAATGAATATTGCTTCAGTGTGCTATTCACCTCATCTCATTTTATTCTGCTTTATGGGAAAGGATTCCTTGTGTCCATCCAGGGGAGAACGTTTTACGTGTTGGGTAGATACACACAGGACCGGGTGCCAATCTATTGCTGGGCACACACTCGCCATATGGGGCATATGAGAGGAAACCGGAGAACCTGGGGGAAAAAAAAAATCACGTGGCCACTGAGAACATGGAAAGTCCACCCAGATCAGAAATCAAACATGAAAGCGCTGAAAGGTGATGAGCATTATGCTATCGTGCTGCCCCTAAATGTTTTAGTAGCTAATTTAATTTCTGTTTGAGATGTGTCGCCTTACAGATCAATTACCTACCTGAGTTTTAATGTTCTTTCCATGTCTGCATGAGTTTTCTCCAAAATCTCCGCTTTCCTTCCACAATTCAAAAACATGAATTTAAGGTAAATTGGCTGCTCTAAATTGCCCCTAAATGTAGGGTGTGTGTGAGTGAATGTATGCCCAGGAAATGATTGGTGCCCTGTTCTTGGTCTTCCCAGAGCCTGAAATGTTCTCTCCTAAGTGGCTTTGGAAGCCTACTAGAGAATTAAGCAGAAGATAATGAGATGTGATGGGCGGCATGGTGGCTTTGTGGTTAGCATGTTAGCTTCTCAGGTTCAAATCCCAATCTGGGTGGAGTTTCCATGTTTTCCCTGTGGCTGTGTGGGTTTCCTCCGGGTTCTCCAGCTTCCTCCCACAGTCCAAAAACATGCATCATAGGCAATTGAATTCTACAAATTGCCCCATATAAAGTGTGGTTGTGTGCATGAGTGTGTGCCCAGAGATTGACGCCCTGTCCTGGGTGTATCTGCCCAGCGTCCGAAACGTTCTCCCCTTGATGGGCATGGGACCCCCCGACCCTAGTAGATGATAAAGCGGAAGATAATGGATGGATAATGAGATGAGATTAAAGAATAGACCTATTTTCTTAATTGTTTGAAATGTGGGTGCGTTGTGGGCTTACAGCACAGGATCACTTATCTGTTTCTGGGGCCCTTATTTGAGGAGTTTGGATGGTCTCTCGGTTTTCCTCAGAGGTTTAATTTTTAGCCCACAGACATGCAGCCTATATTTATTTAATTAGGGATATGTCTCCTGTCGGCTGAGGGTGCGAATGGGTTCGGTTCTGTGAGACTGCGGCCTGTCCCGGATCGATGCTTCCCCGCCTTTCGCCCAGTCATCGGTGGAACAATTCAGATAAGAGTGCCAACAGAAATGAATAAATGTTTGAGACAGACGACTGGTTCCTCCCAGACGGCTGTGTGTAAGGGCGTGTGTGTGTGTGTGTGTGTGTGTCCATGTTCCTCCCAGCATTTCCCGTTTGCAGGAGCTATTTCAGCCGCGCTGAAGCGGTTTCTCAGCAGCAGCAGCTGTAGCAACAGTAGCATCGATGCTCGGTTAGACACATAAACAAAGGCTGATGATGAAGCCTCCACCAAACCGGCTCCTGCTCTCCTGTCTGCTGTCTTTTCTGTGTGATATCGCAATAGAGGAATAAAGCAACGGGAGCGTTTTGGATGCCAGGCGCTCGTATGGTGTTTAAATGAAAGCCTCTCAGGATGGATGATTCCTATCGGTTTCCAGAAGCTGCCCCTCCGCTTCACTTCGAGGCCGCGTTGCCCCGCAGCATCATCAGACCTCAGGCAGCGGCGGCGGCGGCGGCGGGCTCGGGGGTGAGTACTGCCTTACGGAACGACCTGGGCTCTAATATTCACGTTCTCAAAACCCTAAACCTGCGTTTCCGGAGCTTCCTGGCGAAAGTACACGAACTTGAGCGGAGAAATAAAGTGTTAGAAGGTCAGTTGCAGCACGTTCTGGAGGAGTCGCACTACCGGGCGTATTTAAGCCGCGAACAGGCGGTGCAGACGGACGTGGGTCCGCTCTCAGGCCCGCCGCCTCCCGCCGCGCTGCCCGGGAGAACCTGGAGCTTGTACGGCAGCAGAACGTTCACAGAGCGCCTGCAGCAGCATGGAGCCGGGGTCCTGTGGCCACACACGACTGGAGTCGGGGTTCAAATCGACACCGTCACCCCTGAGCTGAGAGCCATTTATAACGTACTGGCTAAAGTCAGAAGAGAAAGAGATGAGTACAGAACGAGGTGAGTGGATTAAAGGTGGTAGTGAGCACAGGGGCGTTTTTAGGATTTGGTCATTTATTTTTACCTTTTGGTCATTTAGCAGACGCTTTTATCCAAAGCCACTTACAAGGTGAGCACAGGGTTGATCACAAAACATCCCTGGAGCAATGAGGTTTGAGGGCCCACTCTGGTAACTTCAGTGGACCTTGGATTTGAACCCACAACCTTCAGATTGGGGGGGGGGGGGGGGGGGGGGGGGGGGGGGGGGGGGGGGGGGGGGGGGGGGGGGGGGGGGGGGGGGGGGGGGGGGGGGGGGGGGGGGGGGGGGGGGGGGGAGTGTATTTATCCATTTTTCAAACTGTTGTTACATTCATTTTGTTAAATCATTCATTATTTATCCATCCATCCATTATCTTCCGCTTTATCCTTTATTAGGGTCGCGGGGGGGGGGGGGGGGTTCCCCATGCCCGTCCGGGGGAGAATGTTTCGGGCGCTGGGCAGGTACACCTAGGACAGGGCGCCAATCTATCGCTGGGCACACACTCACTCACACAGACACACTCTATATGGGGCAATTTGGAGAAATCAATTGACTTGATCCATGTTTTTGGACTGTGGGAGGAAACTGGAGAACCTGGAGGAAACCCACGTGGACATGAGGAGATCATGGAAACTCCACCCAGATTGGGATTCGAACCGGGAATCCCTAGTGCTGAGAGGTGAACGTGCTAACCACTAAGCCACCGTGCCACGAACACCATTAGTTATATTGGACAAAATTAAATTACATATTAAATATGTCTGTTAGCAGAGGATAGCACGTTCAGTTCTAATAAATGATGGTTTTGGCTGAAAATTTACGAATAAATGAACCTGAGCTTCGGCAGAAAAGCATGAATCCGTTTTACGAGTCAGTCGCAGATGAGACAGTTTTAACAGGGGTTTGCTTTAAATACTGTAACTTTGCAAAATCTAACAAGGTCTAACGACGCACCAAGTGGGAACTCATGGTGTTGGGCTAGCAATCAAAATTAAGGGTTCAATAGGGTCTCTATTAGGGTAGATAGACATCCAGCAGCTACATCATTTAGCAAAGGCTTTTATTCAAAGAGACTAACATGTAGTGAGTGAGTGTGCCTAGGGATAGTGAGTGTGCCCAGCGCCCGCAACGTTCTCCTCTGGATGGGCATGGGGAACCCCACCGCGACCCTAGTAGAGGATAAAGTGTAAATAATGGATGGACTTACATGTTGATTGTTCGGGTCAAAACACCAGGTTACATAGAAAATTCTTGGATCAATGAGGGTTAAGGGCCTTGCTTAAGGACCCACAATGATAACATCAATGGACCTAGGATTTGAACCCACAACCTTTAGATTAATAGCCCTAACCACCGAGATACCACTCCCAGCAGCTGTACAATATTGAAGTAGAAATAAAAAGGGATACATGGTAAGAAATATAGACATATAAAAGTGAATCTAAAATAAAGATATAAAATACAAAAACTGGACAGTTAGTCCAATTGTACAAAAACACATATCAAGTCAGCAGTGCAAATTTGCAATGTACTGACTGTTTTTTTTTTTTGTTGTTGTTTTTTTTTGATTATGGTTTCTTTTAATGTTCATGTTGCTTGTAATGTTGAGCAACATTTACATTTTTCAGTCTGGAGTTCAACAATAGTAATAGGCTGGATATGAAACTTATAATAGCAGAGCTATAAAAGTGTTAGGTGATCTGTTTCCAGCAATTGGTGATTACAGCTTTTATGGCTGTGTCCCTCCCTCCATATTTTTGAATTTTTTTATACAAAATAAAAAAAGTTACAACTTATAAGTCTTTTCTTACTTGTAAAGTCATTTGTAATCTTCCTAACACAGGTGCAATGTAATCCTACAAATCATTTTTGTCAATTGTTAAAGAGGAACTGTTGGTCTGTCATTTTTATTTATTCTATGTGTGTCCATTACTTCATCAAGCTGGTAGTTCAGACTTATTTAGCTCACCCTTAAATAGGGATTCCATGCCGGGGAAACAGTGTCCTTGCATTTCCACATTACTCAACACAGCCTTTATATTTAGCTCTAGAATCATTCAGTCCCATTTATAAATCAGACAAATTCAATATAAATAAAGTTTCCCCAGTCTGCTGTGAGGCTTAAAGTTCAAGCCAATGCTTTCTGAATTTAAGGGGAAAAAAACGTGGACTAAAAATGCTTTAAGACTTGCTATTTACCTAATCAGGTCTAGTTTAAAAAGATAAAAAATGGAATTGAAATTATCCACTGCAGTGCTGCTGAATATATTAAACACTGTATTTACTAACTGTGCGCTATCTTAGACATGTTATTGCTACAAAATCAGTGACTAACTCATTTGTTCCTGCATTTTTTGTGATGGTCATCCTCTAATCCTTCACACCGCTCACAGGATGTTGATCATATGAGGGCAACATGTAACACACCATCACCAAGTTTATGGCACTACAGTTCTGACTATTATCCACCAACAAATTTGTTATGTTGACAAGTATTTAGAATTTTAAAAGTTTTTAAAATAATAAGTATTATTAAAATAAAAACTTAATTTATTAAGATGGCACGGTGGCTTAGTGGTTAGCACGTTCGCCTCTCAGCGCTAGGGATTCCCGGTTCGAATCCCCATCTGGGTGGAGTTTCCATGTTCTCCCCGTGTCTGCGTGGGTTTCCTCCGGGTTCTCCGGTTTCCTCCCACAGTCCAAAAACATGGAAGTTAATTGAATTCTCAAAAATTGCCCCATTTAGAGTGTGTCTGTGTGAGTGAGTGTGTGCCCAGCGATGGATTGGCGCCCTGTCCTGGGCCTATCTGCCCAGCGCCCGAGACGTTCTCCCCTGGATGGGCATGGAGAACCCCACCGCGACCCTAATAGAGGATAAGCGGGAGATAATAAATGAATGAATTTATTAAGATAGAGAAAGTTAGATACTGATTACAGCATGAACTTTAGGTGGCACGGTGGCCCAGTGATTAAATGTTTCCCTCTCAATGCTTGGGATCCAGGTTTCAATTCCGATCTGGGTGGAGTTTTCATGTTCTCCCCATATCCGTGTGGGTTTTGTTCCTCCCACAGTCCAAAAACACGGATTCAATTTAAATTGGCTACTCTAAATTGACCCTATATGATGTGTTTCTGTGTGAGTGAGAGATGAATTGGTGCCCTGTCCTTATAAACTTATAAAACATATTGATATGCAATTGCATTATCATCCAGATTGTTTATCCCACTCATTTTATTAGCGTTAACTTGATCACGAAGGTCGTAGCTCAAATACCAGATAATGAAAAGACCCTGCAGTCACATTGCCCAAACCAATGTTTAGGTATTTGTCTGATTAACCCTTCTATTTACCACCCATTTAATCACTGATCTCCTCCCATAGCTGTCTAATGAGGGCTGTACCCTGTTGCTAACTCTGTCACAAATGCATCACAAACTGCCATTTATACTCCAAACCACCTGAAAGGATCTGCCAAAAGCTTAAACAGAAAGAGACAGCACTCCTGCTTCCCATATTCTACTTACATCTCCACCTACAGAACTGGCATCTTAAAACATAGGTGTCCATGTTGCAGCAGTAGTGCTGAAAAACCCAACCTGGCATCCCAAATTTAAGAATCAACTAAATCTGGAGTACCTGACAAGGCCAAAGACACCGAGTGGTCTTTAAACACAAGTCTCTTATGGAGAGATGCAAGCGAATTGGACACTTTCTGTTTCTTTAATTTACATTTGCTTCATTTAATTAGATTTTTCTTCCTAGTTTTGTGACTTGGGTCTTCTTCAAGTTGATCGTCAGTAAAACCTTTCATTAAAAAAGCTGGTTATCTCACAAAAAAGCTTATTGTAGTAATTACTCCAAACAGCAATCAAGAGATGTTATTTTAGTTCAGCCTTCTCTCATCCCAAGAAGTGACCAAATACGCCAAAAATAGATAAATGGGAGGTTTTACTGCCTCAGTAGTTAAAGGTTTGGATTTTGCAGCACTGTGCAACTTACCTATTATGTCAGTACCTATTTACCTATTACCTCTGTCCTTAACTCAGTTTGAAGGCTACACACACTAAATAAACAACAGAAAAACACCCTGAACAGGTCACTTCTCAGACAAGGTCCAGTTTAGGAATTTCAGTTTTGACATGTCTGTGTACCGTGGGAGAAAACTGATGCCACAAACAGAACCCATGCAGAATCAGAGAACATAGAAACTCCTGTGAGGAGTCATTTTTAGCCACTATGTCTCAGTACATTATTAGTACATATCTTTTTTAAAGGTGATGAATGCACTGTACTTTAATATTTAATATAATTTCAGTACATGTGGTATATAACATGTCATTTATATCTGATTCCTTTCTTATTCATTGTTATTTCATATTTATTACAATTACTCTAAAACAAATAAAATGATTTTTTAGATACTGTAATTTACTGACTAAGTGGGATTAATGTTAGGGTTTTGTATAAGTTCTTCCACAGCACATTTACTCCAACCATGGCTTTATGGGCGGCACGGTGGCTTAGTGGTTAGCATGTCCTCCTCTCAGCACTAGGGTTTCCCGGTTCGCATCCCAATCTGGGTGGAGTTCCCATGTTCTCCCCGTGTCCGCGTGGGTTTCCTCCGGGTTCTCCGGTTTCCTCCCACAGTCCAAAAACATGGATCAAGGTCATTATCCAAATTGCCCCATATAGAGTGTGAGTGTGTGTGTATCTGTGTGAGTGTGTACCCAGCGATAGATTGGCGCCATGTCCTGGGTGTATCTGCCCAGCGCCTGAGATGTTCTCCCCTGGATGGTCATGGGGACCCCCCCCCCGCGATCCTAATAGAGGATAAAGCAGAAGATGATGGATGGATGGCTTTATGGACCTTGTGCACTCTGACTTTTGAGCAGAATCATGCTGAAACAGAAAACGCCCCCCCCCTAACAGTTTTTCTAAAGATGGAAGCATACAGTTGTCCAAAATGCATAGTTAAGCTCTTTGTTTTATAATCCTGTGAGAACCAGACCTAAATTAAGACTCCAATACAATGATAAAATATCCTTATACCTTTGTCCATACACTATATCAATTATTTACTATGTATATAGAAATGAATTATATGCAAATGACAGCACATATATCTACCAATAGGGCGTAATGTTTCCAACATCTTTTGTGACTGAGGCACCTGTGCGTGATGAAGTTTTGATTATATTTTGTAAAACCGAAGGTTGATTCTAATGTTGCAGGTGTTTGGTCAGTTTGCAAATATGCTTTGTTCTTTTTTCACTAAACTTTTCTTCCTGGTTACATGTTACATGTTAATAGCTCTCTAGAGAAGTGCTCTTCTGTAGAAAGGATTGTCCACTCAACAAAACATTAAACCAATATTTACACTAAGCAAGATGATTTTTTTTTTTTTAGAATTTTTTTCAGTTTTGTGTTAACTTGAAGATCAAACAGCCAAAACGCTTTGTGCCAAAATTATCATTCATTTAATTAAAACCTGGATTCAGTGTAAAATTTGATACCATGAACCTTGATATTGTTCTTATCTTGGAATGTTACATGGTGGTCCAGTAAGCTAGAAGTAATATGACTCTTGTGAGAATCTTTAAGGTAGGTCGGTACTGTATGTTCTAATTGTGAAGTTCAGCAACACTGAATATATATAAACTGTATATATATATATATATATATATATATATATATATATATATATATATATATATATATATATATATATATATATACACACAGAGAGAATTTGGTTAATGTTGAAGTATTTAGATGATCACACACTTGTTCTATATTCCAGATGGGAGGAAGAATCATGCAGATGCCAAAAAATGGAGTCCATGTTGGAGACATTACAAGAAGTAAGTGAATCTCATTTGTTTAGTGACAATAACCACTCAATAACTATGGAATAACACACTGCTAATAACCAATAAGAGTTTTAAGACTCAAACTTGAAAGTTGTTTTTGATAAACACATCTGCTAAATGACTAAATGTGAATATACATAATGACTTTTTTAGTCCGAAAACATTCAAGGTAAATAAGGCGCTCTGAATTGCCCCGTATATATATATATATATATATATATATATATATATATATATATATATATATATATATATATATATATATATATATATATATCTGTGCGCTTGTGCAGCAATGGATTGGCACCCTGTCTTGGGTGTATCTACCGTGCCACCCTGCAGCAGCAGACAATAGTGCAAATAGTTAAATACTATTTTGTTAAATACTCTATTAAAATTATCAGCATCAAAATCTACAACTAATCTAATCTGCAAACACATTAGCTATATTTTTAGCATAATTAGCTATATGGTGGAGTATTTTTTCATTATATTAAATGTTGACTTTTTAATCTTGTTGTACAGAGTGCACAGGAGTCGGAGGCCATACAAGGAGAGCTAAGCGAGAAAGTTGATCGACTTAAAGCAGAACTGGTTGTTTTTAAAAGTCTCATGACTGATGTGAGTATTGGAATTTATGGGAAATGATACAAGATTAACAACAGCTCGGGAGAAAATCATGCAGGAAATGTGTGGGTTAGGTAAAACACATTAAAGCTACCCATTATAAAATAAGTTTATGGTGTAAATTATACTGCAGGTGGTCAGGTTCTTTCATTGTGAAGTTTGCATGTTCTCCCAGTGTGCGTGTGCATGTGTGTGTCTGTAAGAGCCAAAGAGTGAGAGTGTTATCTTCTGAGACCTCTGGTTTTCTCCCAAATTCCAGAGACATGTGAGCAGACTTATGACCAGTTTGAGGCTGTACCCCTGTAAGACTGATTAAAATAAGCTAGTAAATTGAATAACTGAATAACTCAAATTTAAATTAAAATAAAGGCTTTCTTGTGTTTTAATTGTCCACATAGAACCACTCTGTATATAGGAATACTGCTGTATATTAAAAGTGTTCTTTTAAAAAAGCAGTGGAAAATAGCAACAGTAAGCACTGTCACAATGATTTTATGTGAATTTAGGCGACTAGCCCCACCCCTGACTGTCCATACATGGCAACCAGCAGTCGCCACAACATACATTAAGCATGTTAAAAAATATTAAATGCTTATTAATGAGTCGAAAGCTTTTAAAAATCAATTTTGTCATGAAGTAATTTATAAACAGCCTGGTTGAGTATCCCAAAGGCACCAGTGTCAAGGAAATAAAGACTTGAGGATGAAGGTTTAGGAGCCAGGCACAAACTGAGACCATATCCTCCGTTGATATTAAACAACAATAAGTGTTTTACAGGGTTTGTTATTTAGTACTTATCAATCACTAAATCATTAAAAACTATATCACATATGTAATGAAACATTTCAAACACACAATTGCAAATCTGGCTACACACACATGTAAAAGAGTAAGCGCCCACACCCTGTACAGATGCTCATTGTTCTCTTGTATAGACTTGGCTCATCATTTTGCTGCAGCAATAAACCAGCCATGCCTTAGTTTTATGGGCTGAACTGCATGTGCGTCTGATGCCATGACTATTTAGAGAAGCACAGTGCTTGCTGCAGTACACAATAAGAACATTTTATTTACAGCTAATGCCCCACTTTTAATTAATCTACACAAAACTTAAAGTTGTCACATTACTTCCATTAATGGTCTTGCTGTTTTCTGTATATTTTACTTAGAATGTAATTTCTACATAAAATATAGCAAAAAATACTTTTAACAAAATACTCCTAATCTTTTAAAGTAATTTTATTTCTCACAGGAGGAAATCAAAAACTCAAATTTGTTTATCTTACTTCGCGTAATTAAATTGTTTAATTGGTTTTCAGTTTTATTTGAGTAGTAATTATAAGGTATTGTGATTAATGTGGTATGTATTTAGGTATTTATATTCGTTTTCTGTTTGTTTTAATAATGTTTTAGTTTTTGATTAATTTTACTTCTACCTGTAATGAAATTGTGCGTTAATTGTAAACAAAACTCAGAATGCCTCTTCCTTTTTGGCACATTGTCATACAGAACAACTTTGTGTGTACAGTTTTTAATTCACTTATTAATTAATAAATCATCACAACTGTTTACAATTTATCTTTAAATGTCTTGGTAGTTTTGCAGATAAGTATCTTACTTATAGACTACAGTTGTTAAGTGGCTGCCACAAATCCTAATGCACAACTCAAACTATTAGTTATGCAGTTGCAATTTTATAATAGTTCATTTAAGGCACTGATCATGTATTTAATGTAGCCAATTTTATAAACTGTTTAAATGACAAATTATATTTAAATACCTATTTATCATAAATTCTAGTTTATCTAGTTTTACAGTTTAACTAAGAATTTAATTTTACAGTTTTAATATAAATTACTATGAACGGAAAATATTTTTTTTACAATTCCTTGTGCTTTTACAGCAAATGTCGGACTTGGACTCTAAAATTCAAGAAAAGGCAATGAAAGTGGACATGGATATCTGCAGGCGCATTGACATCACAGCCAGGCTGTGTGATGTGGCTCAGCAGAGAAACTCTGGAGACATGAGCACGATGTTTCACAGCAGCCCTACTAGAGCTTTCACAGACCAAAAAGGAGTAAGATTGATTTTTCTGAAGCAGTGGCTTATGTCTTATCTTTGAACATAAACTACCTTTGTATATAACTTGGAATTTAATGTATAAGTAGGTTATTCTGTACAGTACGGTTAATTTTGGCACATCCAATGTATGACATGCTAAAAATACATTATTAAGACAAAGATATTCATGAAACTTTTTGTTTAGTAATTTTCATTTTTGTAACATTTACAGGTCTGAATGGAGTAGTTGTTAACCTTTAAGTTCCAATTAATTAGACCAGATTTAGAAGTATTAGTTGTAGAGGTGTCCTGCCCTTGAAAAGATTAACTGTATACATTTCAGAGGACCATGGAAAGCTTTCTTGATGTATATGTGTGTTTCAGTGCACGGATGAGTTAAATGTGAGAACAAATTCCTCTATTTGTAAGCACAGTGGGCAAAATACTGTAGATCACTTATTGTGTTTAGGCAAATGTGTTTGGGTCTATGTCTTTCCACATGTTTGTAAGTTAAGATCAGAAGAAATTCAGGAAATTCCAAAGAATTATACAAGACTGTTTTATATTTCAATAGTCAAATACACTTACCTTTACAGTTCCACTGTTATCTGCTGCTGGTGTCTCCATTTCATTCTGTGTATTCTTGTGTATTTTGATGCGTGGGTGCAGGTGCCATGTAAAAAGAGAGAATGTAAAGGTTTTTCTGAAGAAACAAATGCTGAAGTAGTTCCAGACAATGGGAATCACAAAGAGGAAGCTTCTGGATCTCGCAACATTACAGATGAAATGAAGCGCGTGTTTAGTCAACTGTGAGCAACATTTTTATTAAAACACCTAAAAACATCTCAAGTAACTTTAAATTTGATCATATTTTAAGCAGGACATGGTTTTACATTGTATTTTGTTGTTCCTGAACAGTCAACTGGATCATATCAGTGATAACTGATGTTCAAATGAATTTCCTGACTCACAGTTTTTGACATTTGTTCTGCTTTTCTTTGGTCAAAATTATGTGGACACCATAACATCACACATTTGAACCTTTTGCATGGTCCTGTGCTTGAGCAATAATATCGGTTTCCACTTGTTGTAATACTTAACTTTAATCAGTGGGAACATTTATTTAATTAGTCAAAAGTGCATTTGGCTAAAATCACAAATTTTGTATTAGATCACAAGGCACATGGTCAATGTTACAGTTCATCGCAAAGGTGTGTTTGCAATCATACCATATGCAGTACTGATCATTGACCTCCGTGCTCACAAGGAACTAATTTTTCCCACAGCAATTTAACTATAAACTTTTCTACCTTAGAAATAATTTAAAGCAATATGTTTACAATAAGGGCGGCACGGTGGCTTAGTGGTTAGCACATTCGCCTCCCAGCGCTAGGGATTCCCGGTTCGAATCCCCATCTGGGTGGAGTCTCCATGTTCTCCCCGTGTCCGCGTGGGTTTACTCCGGGTTCTCCGGTTTCCTCCCACAGTCCAAAAACATGGATCAAGTCAATTGAATTCTCCAAATTGCCCCATATAGAGTGTGTGTGTGTGTGTGAGTGAGTGTGTGCCCAGCGATGGATTGGCGCCCTGTCCTGGGTCTATCTGCCCAGCGCCCGAGACGTTCTCCCCTGGATGGGCATGGGGAACCCCACCGCGACCCTACTAGAGGATAAAGCGGGAGATAATGAATGAATGAATGAATGTTTACAATAGCACCACTGCTCATTTTTACAATATTCATGTTAGATGTGCGATATTATTATTTTTGTTTCATTGTATTATTGTTATTATATATTTTTTTATTTACATTTACAAATTTACTACAAGGCATTCCTGGTGTGAAGCTAAGTAAAAACATTCATTCATTCATTATCTCCCACTTATCCTCTATTAGGGTCACGGTGGGGTTCCCCATGCCCATCCAGGGGAGAATGTCTCGGGCGCTGGGCAGATAGACCCAGGACAGAGCGCCAATCCATCGCTGGGCACACACTCACTCACACAGACACACTCTATATGGGGCAATTTTGAGAATTCAATTAACTTGATCCATGTTTTTGGACTGTGGGAGTAAACTGGAGAACCCGGAGGAAACCCACGCAGACACGGGGAGAACATGGAAACTCCACCCAGATAGGGATTCGAACCGGGAATCCCTAGTGCTGAGAGGCGAACGTGCTACTGGTTATTACAATATTTTAATATTTTAATATTATGCTGACACCTAGTGTCCATATCATGTTACTACAAGTACTCTTTGTTATAAATGATCGTTCATATGCCTCTCGTGGTTCTTTATGCTGAGGTAATTCAGATCATTGCTGTGTTCTCAGGAGGGAGACATTTGAGTCTGATGATGATGATTCAGATAGTCTGGCCTGGGAAGAGACTGAAGAAACTTTGCTTCTCTGGGGGGACTTTGCTAAAAACTCGGCAACTACCAGCTGCACTGCCTCTGCTGGGGGTCCGCACTATACAACTGCACGTAGTGCTGAATTCCATGGAGAAATGCATGAACAGGTAACTGAAATGGTTTTGTTCTTAAACCTTTATTAATAAACATTTAATTCATGTGAACACACAATTAACAATAATCCATATAAGTAAGTTTCATCTTATTAATGTACTTGTCTAGGAGAGTTTAGAGTACCAATCTTTATTTTTCCATGATTATACCTTTTCATTTGTCTTTCATTAATAAACATTTCATTTGTGGTGTTTTCTGCGTGTTACCTTAACAATTATTGTGCATATTTTCAGGATGGAAGTCTACGCAGTCTGATTAATGAGACAGAGTGCCTTTTCAAATCCAGGGAACAGGAATACCAGGCTTCTATTGACCAGATAGAGGTAAATGAGAGCTCATATTTACTTTTAAACACTACATAGAGTATTTATATAGCATATCTTTCATAGTTTGAGCTGGCCACTGCCAAGAATGACATGAACCGGCACCTGCATGAGTACATGGAGATGTGCAGCATGAAGAGAGGACTTGATGTGCAGATGGAGACTTGTCGCAGGCTCATCCAGAGATCTGCATCCAGTAGCAGGTGTGTAGTGGTATATGGTAGAAGACTTTATGTGTACTATAATGCATGCAAAATCTTTTCTGGGCAGAGGTTAGGTTTTAGTGTTAATTCATATCACTATTAAAATCTTAATCAGTTTTGGTACAACTAGTTGCTTTAGAAGACAAATGATTATATGTATAGGGTTTGTTTGTCCCCAGCTACAGAGATACCTGTTAATACATCAACATTTGAGCACTAATTAGAGCAGACACACATAAAGAAAAGTTATTAAAATGTGGAAATATTCAAGTATTAGTAAGTATTTAATTAAAGTTAATTATGGGTTAGTATGGTTAAGAAATAACGGATTATAAGTAATCTAATCAAAACATAGATAAACTGGTGTTTAAAGCTCTCGGGTGCCTGCCCTGTGTGTAGCGGGTCCCTCAGCTCTGCAGTGCACACTGAGCCAGGACATCCGGACATCATGCAAGGACCGATCGACAGGAATACTGAGACGGGTGGTGAAACAGAAAAGGACATGAATGCAACACAGAGTGATGAAAAGACAGAGATGTGTGGTGACATCAGCTGATGATCAGTTCCATAACATCTTTTTTTATTTCCAAGAAGTCATCTGGGTGGCTACAAGTCCTCATCTTTCTGAAGTTAAACCACTGTGCTGCATCTACTGTCCCTGATTACACCACGATATAAGGAGGGTTTGAATAAAACGGTGTACATTTCATCCATACTGTCATTGTTTTGGACATTCTATCTCTGTATCACGATTCTACGGTAGACATCCACGAACAAAACTCAACACTCTGTTCATTCTGATTATAAGAAGAGATGCTTATTGTCAGCGTGGTGGCACTTCATTAGCCCTGCTATACTTCAATATAAAACATCAAATAAAAACATTTATTTTAAGCGCCATCTGATCAAACATTGTTATTGATGAAGGACATACATTTTGAAGGACATTTACATTTTCTCCCTTTTTCCTCAGTTCCTTAAAAGACTAAGGACCTTGTTCATGTGCCTTGAACACAAACCATAAACCTATGGTCAGTAGTTTGGCATTAAAACCACCCACTCATGCCATCCCCCAGGGGATATCATCAAACTGTAGTAATGATGTGGCCAAATTTACTTAATTAAATGCACTGTGCTGTTTACCTTCATTTTTACTCTGGAATGCTGAGCTCACCTTTTTACCAGTTGACAATTATACATGCTGTACAATTAGGACCACAGATGCTAATAGATCTTGCATTAAATTTCTTTTTTGTCAGGGAAATTCTGTGTTTCTAATAAAAAGGTGTTTGAATGATTTCAGTGTTTAAAGAAAATTCATGATGTTAAAGCCATAATGAAAACCGAAGCTTTGTGCCTTTTATTGTTAGCTACAGCCACTCTTATTATATTTAGTTTCATCTATTAGTTTGATCCTTATTCAGGTTAAAAGCAAAGATCTGTTCCAGAAGCAAAGACTGTTTCATTTGTGTTTCTCCACATTAATCATAAACCAGTATTTTGGCAACATGTGATTATTAGTGAATTTAGTTTAATAATCATTTTATATAATAATAAAGGGCTTTGTTAGCACATGACACAGTAGTTAAAATGCTGAATGTAATTTTTAAATTGCGGATTTTTTTAAAGCAATCTATGCCTTTTTAATTTGTGGGAATGAAAATATTTTGTACCATTTGTTTGTATGGCACAAATTAAATTGTTTGTATACTGCTTTGTTATCTCTGTTGCCTTTAATCAACAAAGTCATGATAATGCAGTGATTGAGATAAAAGACAAGATTTTGAAAAATGTATTTTCAAATACAAAAGATCTTTTAAATTATCAGTTGGTGTATTAGTTAGTTGCATACAATGAGCATTTAACCTTAATACCAGGAATCTCCCAGGATTCCTGTACCAGGATTGTGTACTGAAAAGCATCAGTTTTAATAAAACTTTTTCTTACATGTTTTTTAAAGTAACATTTTTGAATATTTTTTTCAGCTCCAACATTTGAAAAATGTTTTAGGAATGTTTAGGAATGCAGAATTCACAGTAAGTTTGTGAAGAGGTCTACTTGAATAGTTTTACTTCATTTATTTATGTTGTGTTTTTTCTACAATGATACAATGTTTCAGTGCAGTGTTACAGTGTTCTAAACCTGAACCTCCAAAGCACAAAACGAAACAGCAGTGGCAGAGAAAAAAATCCCTGTTATTGTTATGTTCTATTTTTCAAAAGAAAAAAAAAACTTGTGGGTACCTCTGATAAATCAAAAATAGTTCAACTAATTTAGTTAAGTAGAATTTTGTCTAAAATCTTCCTGATTCTCTAAAAATAATCATTTGTAGGGATTATGTTGTAAAATGTAGCATCAGATTAAATAAATAGCTCAAGTACCAGAGTTAAAAATCCAAAAGTTTTCTTTTAACTACATTATTTTGGCCATAATGATATTTGTATGTGTAAGTGTGCTTATAACTGTATAAGATAAAAATGGTATGAGGCTGTTGGGCGAAACAAGTAAAACTATACAATGCAGTTGCCTGCATACAATTTAATTTGGCAACCGTGCTGCTCATTGTAAATACAAATGAAATTATTTCACAGTAGTTTTACGTTTTTGGGGTCATTCCAACTGAACCAGGTGAAGCATGACTTCAAAATTAGAATGTTTCCACTGAATGTGGAAATTATATACAAATTTTATGGTGGCAAAAACATCACTTGTAAGTCACAGGGTTCACAAGTGTAGCTGCCTTATTTATACAATAATGTAATCCCAAAGTGATATATACTGTGTGTGTGCATGTGATCTACAAGTTTTCTCAGAAATATGGTATTATAGAATGACATTACATACATGACAATCGACCCACAATCAGTTATTAATCTATGTTTGTATTCATTTGAAAATCGATACTTGTTTTTAATATAATATGTCTTATTTTCTTTTACATGAATTTGCCTTTCTCACCTAGATGATGTTTGTTTACTTTGCTCTGGCAAAATGCTCCAGCATTAAGGCAAATTGCCCTGCAGTGGGCTAAATGCAGATGGTATGGGTTGTAATTTCATCCTGCCATGTCTGAATTTGCATAAGGGGAAATTTTAATCAGGGTCTTCCACTGAAAAATATTTACATTCCAATGAATACTATTATGTAGCAGGTAAATTATGAGGTTAAAATGTGATTATTTCAAGTGTTAGATTACTGTAGCTCAGTAACATGACAGGACCTCTGCAACTAACATACATTGTAGATTCTTGCACATGACTCAAATAAACTAATATAAAAATCAATACCAGTTTAAAGCACCCATTTTCAATACCTGCTTATATTAAAGACTTCAGAGCTAAGACAGACTAATATAAGATACATAAAAAAATAGTCTGCACTGAAATTAAAATGTATTTATCTGTCCAATATGTGGTGTACAGTCATATTGTCACATATGTGCTCATTTGTGCTTATTTAAAATACCAATTTGCTTGTGTTATAATTTTGTATTGTACCTTATCTTTTATGTTTACTACATTGAAGACTGTTGTTAATGTTTGCTGCAATAATAATGTATGTCTATTTAATAAGAAAATACAACAGGGATATTAAGTTTAACCATAAAAAAAAAATTGCTGGCAATAGAAATGGTCTAAAGGAACACAAAGAGAGTGTTAAAATTTGTGCTACTAGATATTGGTATGCGATTTTATAAAAATGTGGGACAATGTGTTAAGCTAATTATGGGTATATAGAGGTACATAGGAACTGATTTCTTTGAATATGGGATGATAAATGTTCCAATTCTATTATGATTTCCATTATTTTAGTTTTTAAAGTATTTAAAAAGAAAAAATTTAATTGTACTGACCTGTGAAATATTGTTGATAATTTCATATAACTCATTTGTTTCATATGCTTACTGTTTATCCATATCAGTTCATCCATATCCATATCAGATTAACTATTGATTATTGTAAGTATTAATACAAGTATCAGATTGTAAATATTCATTTATTTTTCTTTTTATCATTTTAAATTTCTGTTGGGTGAAAGTCTGTTGGCTGTCTTAAGTGTGAAAAACTATTAGATTCGTAAAATATTTAAACAAAATAGTCTTAAATGTATCACTGTTGACCAAATTATTGATATTCTTACAATTTTAGTTTACAGTGTTAAGTTAAACATGCCCAACTATAAAAGTTACATATAATAGAATATCAGAGAAGACTTTGTGTATATGTGGTACTTCTGTCAATACAGACAGAGTACCCTGTTTTTTTTGCATGAAAAACAGTTTTGGTCATTTAGAAATGTGGTTACCCAAATCTTCTGTATTTTATAATGTGCATTGAAATGATATCCAGCATTTTTATTCCTCTGGTTTAATAAGGGCAGCTGGGTGAACACAGTGGTAGGAAAGATATTGACAAATGCAAATACAATGTCGTAGTGACATTTAATATGCAAATACTCTTCAATTTTAGTGGGTAGAATAAAAGAGTGGTGAGTGAGTTGGGTCTGTGGATTAGTCTAAAGAAAGCACTGCTGGATAAGAGACTGTAGGATGGCACTTCTGCTGTATGAAGCTTTGTTGTTTATGTGTTTTTGGAGATGCTTGTACAGTAGTAGTCTGCAGAAAACTGGAGAAATCACCATCTATGGCATGTTTCCTCTTCATAATACAGATTCCACCATCCCAACTATGCCTTACATGGCTGCTTGTAAAAGGTATGACCTTGTTTTTTTTCTAATACAACTACATACAACTGAAGTTCATTGCCAATGTATAATTTTATAATCTTTATACATTTTGTATATTTTAGAGGAATATCCAACGATCACGGTTATGACCTGATGCAGGCTCTGCACTATGCTGTTGAGGAAATCAACAACAGCACTCAACTATTGCCTGACATTACTTTAGGATACAGGATGTATGATACCTGTTCACTTCCAGCTACTATTTTGGCGACCTTGGATCTACTGGCCCAGCAATATAACAGAGATGATGTTAAGGCCCCAGCAATGGCCCTTATCGGACCAGACAGCAGCAACTATGCCTTTACAGCAGCTGCAGCACTGAGCACTTACCTGCTGCCTCAGGTATTTTATTAAGTGATAATTTTCAGGCGGCACGGTGGCTTAGTGGTTAGCACGTTCGCCTCTCAGCACTAGGGATTCCCGGTTCGAATCTCCACCTGGGTGTAGTTTCCATGTTCTCCCCGTGTCCGCATGGGTTTCCTCCGGGTTCTCCGGTTTCCTTCCACAGTCCAAAAACATGAATCAAGTCAATTGAGTTCTCCAAATTGCCCCATGTTGAGTGTGTTTGTGTGCGTGTCTGTGTGTGTGAGTGTGTGCCCAGCGATAGATTGGCACCCTGTCCTGGGTATCTGCCCAGCGCCCGAAACGTTCTCCCCTGGATGGGCATGGGGAACCCCCCCGCGACCCTAATAAAGGATAAAGCGGAAGATAATGAATAAATGAATGATAATTTTCAAAACATATTTATATGCTTATCTAATACTCTTAGTCCAGTTATAAAATGTGGGTTTCCTCCAGGTTCTCCGGTTTCCTCCCACAGTCCAAAAACATGGGTCAAGGACAATTGAATTCTCCAAATTGCCCCATAAAGAGCTGTTTGTGTGAGTGAGTAAGTGAGTGAGTGAGTGAGTGAGTGAGTGAGTGTCCCCAGTGATAGATTGGCACCCTGTCCTGGGTGTATCTGCCCAACGCCTGAGACGTTCTCCCCTGGATGGACATGGGGAACCCCCCCCCCCCGCGACCCTAATAGAGGATAAAGCGGAAGATAATGGATGGATGGAAATAAAATGAACGAAATGTAGTTTACAGTCCTACGACAGCTTTATGCCTCTCGCTATATGAGTAGTTGACCAGCAGGTGGTGCTACTTGAGGTGAAATTCCACACACACGGACAACTTTATGTACAGCTCCTTGTTTATGTGCTTATGGTTTAGTTGCTGCCTAAAGGATTTCTGATTCCATATGTCTTATTTTATCCTCCATATTTATATATTGTATCATCACTGCTCAGCTAATGGTGTGTTTGCCAAATGGTCCATGTGTTTGCCAAACATGTGCCAAATGTATGTGTATATATATATATATATATATATATATATATATATATATATATATATATATATATATATATATATATATATATATATATATATATAAATTCATTCATTAATTATCTTCTGCTTTATCCTATATATTAGGGTCGTGGGGGGGTTCCCCATGCCCATCCAGAGGAGAACGTTTCGGGCGCTGGGCAGATACACCCAGAACAGGGCGCCAATCTATCGCTGGGCACACACTCTCACACACATGCACACAAACACACTCTATGGGGCAATTTGGAGAACTCAATTGACTTGATCCATGTTTTTGGACTGTGGGAGGAAACCGGAGAACCCAGAGGAAACCCACGCCGACACGGGGAGAACATGGAAACTCCACCCAGATGGAGATTCGAACCGAGAATCCCTAGTGCTGAGAGGCAAACGTGCTAACCATTAAGCCACCATGCCGTGCATATATATATATATATATATATATATATATATATATATATATATATATATATATTTTTTTTTTTTCCTTTTCATATAGAGACTATCTTTGATTTCAGTTTGGTTGTGCTCACAGTGAGTCAGTAGTGCCACATCTCAGTCAGAATGGGCCAAATATGTGTAATATGTGGCCAAATATGTGAAACTGTATATTTAAAAAGCTAAAGCTGTAATTTTCTCAAATTTTTCTTATATTCATGTTTTGCAGATCTCATATGAAGCCTCAAATGAACTGCTGAGCAACAAACAGCTCTACCCAGCTTTCTTACGCACCATTCCAAGTGATAAGAACCAAGTTCTTGCCATGATGGGACTGCTTGTCAGATTTAACTGGACATGGGTAGCCATTATTGGCAGTAACAATCCATATGGCCTGCAGGGAATGCTGAGTCTGTCACAGCAAGCAAAAAATTACGGTGTTTGTGTTGCGTATAAAGCTGTAATCCCAAGTCTTCAGGACACCACCTCAAAATACATGCGAGATGTAGTCAAAAATATCATTAAAACCAAAGTTAATGCCATTATTGTTTTTTCCAGCAAAAGAATAGCCAGAGGGTTTTTCCCTTTTGTGATTGAACAAAATCTAACTGGCAAAGTGTGGATCGCATCTGAGGACTGGTCTGTAACTACACTTATATCCAACATTCCAGGAATCACAACTATTGGGACTGTATTAGGAGTATCCCTTAGGAACATAGCTTTTAATGGATTTCAAGGTTTTCTCAATCAAGCTGTTGCTAAGCTCAGACAGGATAATACTTCAAATGATGCCATGAGTGTCCCATGCTTGCAAAATGAAGACCTGTACACAATGGCATCTCAGAACTTGCAGCTACAGAATTATGATATTACATCGTCCTTTAACGTGTATCAGGCAGTTTATGCAGTGGCTCATGCATTGCATCAGGTCCTCAGATGTGAAAGTGGAACATGTCAAAAAATTCAAGTGCAACCCTGGCAGGTCAGAATTTATAATTTTTTTATTTCACTAGTAAAACATTACATTTTGTACATTTACCTTTGGTCATTTAGCAGAAGCTTTTATCCAAAGCGACTTACAAGGTGAGCACAGGGTTAATCATAACATCCCTGGAGCAATGAGGGTTAAGGGCCTTGCTCAAGGACCCACACTAGTGATATCAATGGACCTGGGAATTGAACCCACAACTTTCAGATTGATATCCCAATACCCTAAACACTGAGCTACCATACCCACAGAACACACTTGTATGTATTTTGTATGTATTTGCCGTTCCTTTTTAAGCACACTAACTAACTAAAATTTTAATTCCTGTGTTTGTTCAGCTCCTACAATATTTAAAGAAAATACGATTTTCTGTCAGAAGCAGTTCAGTGTATTTTGATAAAAATGGAGATTCACCTGCAGAATATGACATTGTGTCCTGGATGTGGAGGAACAAGACCTGGTCAGTCAGTGTAGTTGGAGCATTCATTGCAGATCCTTTTTATCTTCATGTGGATGATACTATGATTCAGTGGGGTGGTGATGTCTCCAGGAGAACTGATGTAAGAGCTCTTTATTTGTTGTTCTTCCACTTAAATA
This sequence comes from Corydoras maculifer, assembly GCA_019802435.1. Classification (NCBI taxonomy): domain Eukaryota; kingdom Metazoa; phylum Chordata; class Actinopteri; order Siluriformes; family Callichthyidae; genus Corydoras; species Corydoras maculifer. Next base: position 1,292,050 of record JAFMOD010000550.1, on the reverse strand, counting down.
TTAAAATAATAATTATTTCTAATTATTTCGTAGTGTGACTAAAGGTATTCAAATGAAGACACTAAGATAGTAATGTAAATTTAAAAATGTACTTTGTACCTCATTGTTAACATTAACTTACTCATTTAATAAATATTTTATAAATGTTGTCTGTTTTCTGTACCATCAGATGCCTGAGTCACTGTGCTCTCCAGAATGTTCTTCTGGTTACAGGCAGCTGCAGGTGGGACAACACAAATGCTGTTTTCAATGCATTGCATGTCCTGCCTCTACTTTTCTCAACAAAACAGGTAAAGATACCTCACTATCCACCAGAAGAAGGAAAATCTAGACATCCATCCATTATCTTCCACTTTATCCGATATTATGGTCGCGGGGGGTTCCCCATGCCCATCCAGGGGAGAACCTTTTTGGGCGCTGGGCAGATACACCCAGGACAGGGCACCAATCTATCGCTGGTCACACACTCACTCACACAGACACGCACACATACATACTCCATTCCAATTCATTATCTTCCGCTTTATCCTCTATTAGCGTCGCGGGGGGTTTCCCATGCCCATCCAGAGGAGAACGTTTCGGGCGCTGGGCAGATACAACCAGGACAGGACGCCAATCCATCGCTGGGCACACACTAACTCACAAAGACACACTCTATATGGGGCAATTTGGAGAACTCAATTGACTTGATCCATGTTTTTGGACTGTGGGAGGAAACCGGAGAACCTGGAGAAAAAACCACGCGGACACGGGGAGAACATGGAAACTCCACCCAGATGGGGATTCGAACCGGGAATGCCTAGCGCTGAGAGGCGAACATGCTAACCACTAAGCCACCGTGCCGCCAGAAGGGAAATCCATTCTCTTTAAATACATTATACTAAAAAGCTAACATGTTACATTTAAATTATGTTTACACATTAATTGCTTTATGTACTAGTGAATTATATTCAGATGTAACAATCATACTGTAACATTACTATGTTAGTATAAGAGACTTAAATAAATAACTTATCTTATGATATCTTATCTGATGTTGTACTTGTGTAGACAAATGTATGTATATTCATATTTTATTAATTATATTTTGATTAATAATTTAAAATGACCCTTTGCATCATAACAGATCCTACCAGCTGTCAGATTTGCAATCAAAATCAGTGGTCACCACCAACGAGTGAAGAATGTCTGAACAAAACAGTGCTGTACCTGCAGTGGGGCGCTCCCTTAGCCTTCATCCTCCTGGTTTTACTAACACTGACACTGCTACTTATCGTGGGAACTGCTGTTATTTTTCTTCTAAACCTGAATACACCAATAGTAAAGTCTGCTGGTGGAAAGACATGCCTGTTAATGCTGCTGTCCCTGACTGTAGCTTCCAGCAGTGCACTGTGTCCCTTTGGCGTGCCTTCACCAATAACCTGCATTTTTAGAGGGTCGCTTTTTATGCTCAGCTTCACCATCTGTCTTGCTTGCATGACCGTTCATGCTTTTCAGGTAAGTGTGCTCATTAGAATATTATTCTTGGCATCAGCAACTGTTGTGTTTATGTAAAGGGAGTATTTTATTCGATTTTTTCTATGCAAGTAGTTTTTAAAGATGGTTTACTACCTTAAGGGGGAAATGTACATACCCAATATTAATATATACTTAATTTTTTAGGTCTTTGTTAGAATGTTTGGCCAAAATTATCTGTATGTGTTTTAAAAAGTATATAATTATATATAAAAATAAAAATATGAAAATACTATTATAAGTGCATAGGCAATATGAAGAAATAAATATTTCCTTGATATGTTAATCTAAACATTTTAGCCCGTTACACTTTTACTATATTTCTGTTTGTTTCTCTGACTTTAGGTGGTGTGCATATTTAAATGGTCCTCAAAACTTCCCAGATTCTTTGATACCTGGGCCAGAAATCGAGGACCTGAAATATTTATTCTGGTCACCTTTTTGGGGGAGTTCATCATGTTTATTTTTGGCTTGATTTTTAGTGCCTCTGTCCCTTCAGTAAACTATGAATTCTATTATGATTGCACCATACTAGAGTGCAGTAAGACTATATCCTTAATGATTGTTCAGATTATGTACATGTCTTTGCTGAGTACATTTTGTTTCTGCTTAAGCTACATAGGTAAAGACTTACCAGCAAATTACAATGAAGCAAAGTGCATTACTTTCAGCCTAATGATTTACATTATCTCCTGGATCTCGTTTTTCACAGTCTACATTATTAACAGAGGAACTTTGGCCATGGCTTTGGAAGTGGCAAGCATACTTTTTAGTGTTCTTGGAATACTAGGGGGCTACTTTTTACCAAAAGTGTACATCATTTTGTTAAAACCAAAGATGAATACCACTGCCTACTTTCAGAACTGCATTCAGATGTATACAATGAACAAAAAATGAGGGCAAATTGAACAATTTGAAAAAATGTAAAAAAAATATATACATATAAAAATAAATAGTTTAGCTAGTTTATTGATTTATATGTCCAGAAGTAAAAAAATCTTTTTAAATTTGGTAATTGATTTTATGATATATTTTATATTTATATTTTATTTTATTTATTTATAATATATTTTATATTTATATTTTATTTATTATTTAATTATAAGTAACTATTTTTCACTAAAAAGAATAGTTTGTTTCTAATAGTTTGTAGCCAAATGTGTGTAGTAAGTAGCTATAATATAAAATTGACAAAATAATACATTACATTAAAAAGCGTAGATTTCAAATTCATATTATTTTGTCTCTCTGTTACATGCTTTTACAATAGTAAGAAGGAGGGAGAGAGGTGGGAAGGCTGAACTGTCATTCCTTTATGGCAGATGACAGGATGAAAAGGGTTTTGTTGTAGAAGAGGTCATCCCTATTGTTTGAGTGGGCTGACTGGGTGTGTTTCCCACACTACACTGCTATTCAGTATGTTATTTTCTCAGGAGGCTGGAATGAAAGTGTCTGTAGAGAACATGCTGAATACATTCAATCAATGATTTGCAAAACATCCTGTTTGTGGCTCTTAATTTAACTTTTTTCTATTACAAATATTTAGTAACTACATGTTTCATTGCTAAATACAATAATATAAAAATAAACTCCCAGTTATCAAATAAAGTGATAAATTGATTTCTTATGCCTTGCTTACACACAGAGGAATTTGTCGTCCGCATTTAATCCATTCATGCAGTGAAACACACACATATACACACACTGAGTGAAGTGAGCACACAGGCCTGGAGCAGTGGGCAGCCCTGTATATGTATTGGGGCTAGGTGCCTTGCTCAAGGGCACTTTGGTGTGACCAGGAATCAAACTGTGGATCTTCAATTTGCAAGGCTGTTTCCTACAATTTTCCCTTTTTGTTAAAAAATACAGTGTAGAATTCATTTCTGTTATTGAAAGAAGTAACAGTCTATGATACTCAACATGTTTGAGAAATACATTTTATTAGCATTAATAATAAGTGTTTGGTTTTACAAGGCACAACATAACACAATAAAAAATGACATTTTAAGAACAACATGCAAATACAATGGAATGGTTCCTTTATTAAAGGTTTCCTAAATCCCTGTTAACATTATACTGTGCTGAACTGACAACACTCTGAGAAATATTCTCCAAATCACCTGGATATACAACACAAATTCAAAGTTTGGATTTGCATACAATATTACCACATGTACTCCACTGGAGTCGATTTAGTTACATATACAGACATTATACAAGCCATATAGAAATCATCTGCTCTAACAGAAATGAAAGACAGAATAAAATGATCCATAGGGGATATATTAAATTAGAACTCAAGGTCACTTGAATCATTAAAGCATTTCATCTTACTTACAAAACAAATATCTCAAGCCTTAACCAATCAATATGATGGCAGAGCATGCATTGTGGAAATAAATATCTCCTACTTTGATGAGAAACATGAACATCACTGTTCCTCAAGTGAAGTCAGTTTTTCATGGTATTACCAGGGCCTCCAAACTGGCCTGCCATCCTGCTCTGGAGCAACATGGCTGTGTTTGGAATTAGTTGCACTCTGATTACAGCTAACCATTGTACTGACTCTGTGAACTTGGTGGATCTGCTGAAACTCCTGGGCAGATTGTTCTCTGTTAGAATGAACATTCAGGAACTGCAGAGACTCCCTCCAGCAATGAGAATAGCCTTGGTGATAGTCTCGCTGAGCCGCCGCTGCTGGAATTCTCAGCTGCTCTCTCAGGTAGCTGACAGTCATTTCCAAGATTTCAGCTTTCTCTAGCTTGTTGTTGGGATCCTGGTTGCAGAGTTCTTTCTCCAACAGCTTTTTCAGCTGATCGATGCATTTGTTGATACGGTCTCGCCGCATTTTTTCCACAATAGGCTTCCTTAGCTGTAGTTAAACAGACAAGGCTGGATTAGAACATGTTACAACATTTAACAATAAATTACAACTAAGTTTTTTAAGTATATGATTTTTAGAACCTACCTTAAGCTTTTCTTTATCATTTAATCTCTGATTTTCAAAGGTAAAGGAAAGCGCTGAGTGTGGAGCCATGACCTCTGTGTTGAGATGGGTTTTGCTCTGAACTGCAGTGAGTTTTGAGACTTTGGGAGGAACAGTGCTCTGTATTTATAGCTGGACATTTCCATTACAAAGCCATGTGGCCAGTGCTGGAGTTGTTTTCCCACACTTTGAGACAAGAGGGCTGGCTCATCACAACCATTAAAGATGTTCACTTTATGGTTACTGGCTGCTTGGCTTCTGCCAGGTGAAAGTTTCCCAGAGAATTAGAGGCGTGCCACTTTTATTATGCGAGAACCTTGTTCAGTTGTAAAGCTTTAGGACCAGCAGCCAATTCACTGTTTTAATTTGTAAATTATTTGATTTACATTATCATTTTTTACCATGTAAATACAGTGAGTGTATAATATTACTATAAATTTGATTTCTGGAACAGAAAATTTGTGCTATCTTGGCCAGGTCTCCATTGAAAGAGATTTTAATTATTTACTTCCTTGTTAAATAAAGATTAAATAAAATTAAAAAATCATAAATGGCATTTACATTTATAATGTTTTATAATACTATTATTTGATTATTTGTCTTGGTTGGGGGAAGCAGGTATTGCATGTTTTTTTATTAGATATAGTTGTTTTATCGAATATAAAACTGTTCTATCTTCTGAAGTAAACAACTCAAAAAACATTTTCATTAGTACAAACTTGTGAAAGAGAAAATAAAGTAAGAAAGTCCAGAGGTATGGACCTTAAAATGTAAAGTATTGACAGATGATAGAAATGACATTTGATCATCTGCTATTTGTTATTTTATTGTTGAAGTCGGAAATATTATCTTTATAATGCAATTTTTAATGAAACTGTGCCAAAATCTGTGGTAGAGACATACACACACGTATAAAATCATTATTTTCACTAAAACATTATTTTTATTTCTTAAATAAATAGTATAATGCATATAATATACATCATAAGTATATGCATATATATATATATATATATATATATATATATATATATATATATATATATATATATATATATATATATATATATATATATAACATAAGTATATGCAAATATATATAAAATATATAGTATATATCATAAGTATATGCAATATAATAGTATATGCCATAAAATAATATGTTAATGTGTAATGTGTAGACGTGACTTTATGCAGTATGAAAGTCAATATACCGAAAAATATTGTGCATTTGTTTTTTGTTGCTTTAGACAATATTTGAAATATTTAATTTAAGGAAGCAATAATTTGACACATATTCAAATATGCATGGGAAAATGGTGTCATCGTGGCTTTAATTGCAGTAAAGCAGGGCGCACTTCAGAGGCATGACTTTCGGCTGCTGTGTGTAAAGCTGACTGTCTGAAGCGTGACTCGCACCCGGGTGCAACACGGGCGCGTGGCTGAAGCGTGCAGATCAAAGAGTGCGAGCGCACGCGCTCACCCTGCTCCTGCTGCCTTTGTTTCGCAAGACACGCTTGATCTTTAATGCTGTTGGTCGCAAACGGTTCCCCAAATCATCACTGCTATACAGTTTGGAAACAGAGTAACAGTAGTTCATGTGTTTTACGTTATAACTTATAATATATTTAACATTTTCTGTAATGTTATCCTAAATTACTGAGAACAACTAAATTTCTGTTACAAACCTATAGCCCAAATGACGCAATCACAAGATCTGTAACTTTTTTTAAGTGCCAATATTTCACTATAGTAGCATATATAAATCCAACAACTGTATTATTTATTGATTTATAGATATACGATCAGATATGATGCTGTTAAGGCCCCACATTTGCCCCACCATCTCCCACGCTCCTTAACACCTGCCCCAGACACAAAGTCTGCAAGCTCAATAAAAGCAAAGTTGATCAGTGCCCTCTATTAATCCAATTATGATTTGAGTGTGGGAAAGAGCAAAACCTGCTGACAGTTGCTTTTTTTGTACCCAAATCTCGAAAAATTCACAAGTATTATCTAGTTAATATTTGAGATTGAGGGGTGAGAATACTCTTATATAAAAGATTGGGCAAGCTCTTCTCATGTTTGGTTGATTATCTACAAAGAACAAACTTCTGCACATGTGAGGGTTTTTATATTAGGTTAAATTAGAAAATAAATTAGACTATAACAGAAATAATCTTATTGTACAAGTTAAGCAAAATATATATTTAGTTTAAAAATAATACAATTATAAACAATTGCTGTAAAATGACATATTTAAATGGGTTCACTACACAACATGTTTAAATGAAGCCCTGTGTTATGCTGTGAGTATCATGTATGTGCTTTTAATCAGTGGTATAAAAGCAAATGGATGGAACCTGTTTTTTACTGGGTCATCATTTGGGTGAGATTCCCATGAAGTCTGTGTGAGATGGCTGGCTTCTCTTTCCCACAGTCTAATCATTTACTACTGTCAATAAGAGGACAAAAGAAGTGTGTCTTGTTACACATTATGTTAGCCACAGTGTTTGATCTCCCTTTGTAAAGGGAAAGTCTCTACACACTAAGACCATCTGGACCTTGAGAACTCTATACTCAACCAACTTTCTCAAGACTTTCTCAAGGGGACAAATTTTAGTTTAATATTTCTGTGGTCAAACATTAAAACCTTGTAAAATCTGTAAAATGTACTTAGATTTTAAATTGAGGTATGAGCTAATAACTAATAAATATTACTAATATGTTTAAAATAAATTGTGTTAAAATATGTGACTGTGTGTACTTTGTTCAATATGTACATTTGTTGTATTTTTTTCACTATTAATAGCACTTTTATAGCATAAACTCACGTCATTTGGGAATCAAGTGGGTGAGGTGAATACAATAAAAAGGGTGTTGTGAGAAAGTGCAGACCTCATGTGACATGAAGCTGTGTCCATTGTCATTATGCTAATTGGAGACCGGGCACGTGCCATTGAGCAAATTCAGTCATGGAAGAGAAAAGGACCAATCAATTAATTATTACGAATATAAACAAACCAGCTATTTATTATAAAAGTTTACATCGACAAATATATAATATGATCATTTTGTAACCAATTCCTTTCATTGTTTCCTCATGTTTTTCATGGTATGCTGGATTTAAGAAGGCATACATTTATATTTAGCCCAATTGGCATGAACGCAGTGAGGGAAAACCCTTGCGAGTTCTATCTCAGTGCTCTCTCTTACTTGACCCTGCATTCAATGGCATTCAATGAAGAAACATATCCTTTATAAATATACATGTTGTTGTTCAATTGCGATATAGTATTTTACGATTTTATGATTTATGAGGAATTTTATGTACATGTAAATGTGTTTTGATTTTATTTTGCATGATGCCTATTGACACTAAGCAAACATTTAGCATAATAAAGTCCTTTTGTAAACAATGAATCATTGAATTGGGCAGAGTAGAGGAATTTTTTTCCCACACTGTCTGTACCACACAGACCCCACTGTCCATCTGCTACAGGCATGGACTCATTGTTTTCTAAGTAATACACACTTCATTGAGCAAGTGGCCGCTGCTCAGTTTCTTAGTGCAATTTAAGCTTTCCTATTGGCTGTCGACTGTGAGAACCTCCAGCACAGCCAGGACTCACACATTCATATGGAGATTGTGGAGTATATATAGGAGACACTGAGTGAGATCTCAGCACAGCTCAAATCTAACAGCCATGGCGCCTACAATCGCTTCATCAATGATTTACTCCTATGACCATCTTTCACTTGAAAATAAGGTAAATATTCTTAATATTGATAACATTAACATTGAATTTTATGTCTGTGTGGAGCTGTTAAAAGACCACTAAAGCAAATTAATAAATATCTATTTTCTGTCCTTAGCTAAGAAAGCCAATATTGGAGAAGATGAGACGAGAACGCATCAACAGCAGCATTGAGAAGCTTAAGTCTCTGCTGGAAAGCGAGTTTCTAAAACAACAACCTGATTCCAGACAAGAAAAAGCTGATATTTTGGAGATGACTGTTCATTTCTTAAAACCGAAGCAGCAGCAGTTTCACAACAACTGCGCCACCTCCGTTGCGGGAAATGAAGGCTACAGCACGTGTGTTCAAAAGGCCATCAACTTTCTTTCTCACTGTTGTGTACAGACTCAGTCTCACACAAAACTGCTAAACCACTTCTACGCATTGCATCCTTTAATGGAGAAGAGTAGAAGTGTTCCTCAGTTCAGCTCTCCAGCGGTCAAGATCAGCAGCAAAGAGGAGACTCCTACCTGCAGAGTGTTATGGAGACCCTGGTAGAGACTTTATTGTAAAGAAACAGTGTTACTGTGTCACATTGACATGAAATGTTTTTGTTGTTGTCAGGGATATTCAGTTTTTTGAATATTTCACTTAATGTTTATATCGACAATGTATGACATGTTGCTTTCATTTTTGAAATGCAATTAAGATTTCTGTAAATTCTTTTATTATAAGAAGGAAGATAACATTTAAGAAAACTACATAATATATACACTATGTGTATTAAATGTCCATATTGGTTATTGATTTTTTTGCATTGACAGAGTGTTTTCATTTGCATCATACTGATGTCTGATGTTTTTCAGATTTTGAAATTTTCCTTTTATGAGGAAATGGCTGTCTGAAATATTTTTGTTATGTTTTTATTGAAACATAGTAATTGTTTTTTGGTTGTATGCAACATTTAGTGCATTATATATATATATCAATGATGTTCACTCTACATTGTGTTTATTGTATAAATTAAGTTCTCCAGACTGGAAATAATTTAATTTTACCTTCATGAAGGTCATGAATATTATGTTTTTGATAAAACACAAACTATTCCTGCCAAAAATGTCTAGAAAATAAATGTTAATGATACAATCATTGAGGTCTCCGTGCATGATCTGTATTTATCCAGTAGCATCCATAGTGTTGAAGTTTGTTATATTTATATTCAACCTAAATAATAATGCAAACACAACCAGTTGGCCTTGTGGGCAGTCTAAAGCATGTGGTAAAGGAACCAGCCTATGACTTGAATGTCCTTGATTCGATTCCTGGTTCCACCAAGTACCTTGGTTGAAATGCATTTGGGCAAGGCTCCACAATTGCTCCCCGGGCTCCATATACAGGGCTGCCCACTATTCCGGGCATGGATGCTCAATTCATAAGGTTGTGTATATGTATGTGTTTCACTGCATGGATAAGTTAAATGTGGCGGACAAATGAAACACAGTAGGCAAAATATATCACTTTAGCACTTATTACAACATCCAAAGACAACTACCTGTGTTCATGGTTTATTGTCTTTGTTTATCCCGTACCTTAACAGCTGTACAAATCAGATTAGCATCAGCATCTAAAGAAACCATTGTTAATATTAACTTATCTGCTATTTAAAATCTAATTTAGGTTATATACAATGAGTTTATATATTTATATTGTTTATATATAGCATAATTTAATTATTTAAATATAATATATCTTGTGCAGGACATTGATTCATTCATTATCTCCCGCTTTATCCTCTATTAGGGTCGTAGTGGGGTTCGCCATGCCCATCCAGGGGAGAACATCTCAGGCGCTGGGCAGATAGACCCAGGACAGGGCGCCAATCCATCGCTGGGCATTGTGCAGGACATTTTCGCTCAAAAATATTTATTCATTCATTATCTCCCGCTCTATTATCCTCTATTAGGGTCGCGGTGGGGTTCCCCATGCCCATCCAGGGGAGAACGTTTTGGGCGCTGGGCAGATAGACGCAGGGCAGGGAACCAATCCATCGCTGGGCACACACTCACTCACACAGACACACTCTATATGGGGCAATTTGCAGAATTCAATTAACTTGATCCATTTTTTTGGACTGTGGGAGGAAACTGGAGATCCCGGAGGAAACCCACGCAGACACGGAGAGAACATGGAAACTCCACCCAGGTGGGGATTCGAACCAGGAATCCCTAGTGCTGAGAGGAGAACATGCTAACCACTAAGCCACCCCGCTCAAAAATATGTTATTTATAATTCTGTAATATCCTTTCTAAATAGCTTTTTAAAATCTAGACATATTTAGTAAAAAAAAAAAAATCAAATGATACGCATGATGAAGTAAAAGCATGTCATTGGTTTATTGTTTTCTGCATAGTAAGAAAAATAAGGTAGAAATAGTCCAAATTAAACAGCACTTTATAATAACCCATTAAATATAGTAAGAAGTAGTTACCCTCTCCAGTAGATCCATTAATAATGTACCACTTTTGTAATTATGAACCAATTTCTTTCCTCAAATAACGCGAAAAAATACAAAATTTACAAAGTTGGTATTGTTCACCAAATCTCAAAGGAACTAAAGCGCAGATATTTAAAGGCTAAAATAATGCTAAGCGGATAATGGACGGAGGTACAAGACGACACGAGGTACAAGTCTATTCCATCAATATTTATTTGAAATTTTAACAATAGATTTATGAAATAGATAAGTTGGCATTTCTGACATTGAATGATGAACTTTTAGAGATTGTGATCTGATGTTTGTTGGATTGAGTACAGTGAGATTACGCGGATACAAACGGACACGCACTTTATTTATTAACATCAGAAACCAGCCAGGACTTGTAACTGATTAAAAGCTTATTATTAACGGGATTATCTGCGGACAGGACACTAACTGTTACAGAGTTCTCACACGCCTTTGTTGTGTGTTTACATTCCCCCACGTGCTGAGACTGCGTGTGACGTCATACATCTCACACGCAGGCAGCGATCACACAAACACAACACACGGACGCTTTTCAGATGATTTTTTTATGATTCTATGATTCTCTAGTCTTTTATCTTGACTTTCCTTTAGTTTGTTAATTGTCGTACCATGAAAAAACAGGACAATAGACTTACTGTATACAAATAGCAAGGTAGTACCTTTCCTACAAAGTCATGAAAACATTCTGACTGTATACCAAAGTGTTTATCATGCACTACACAAAACTTTATTACACAAAAAAACTTCACTACATAAAATATTTATATTTATTTTTCTACACAGCAAGACTAAAAAATAGGCTATATATATATATATATATATATATATATATATATAGGGCGGCACGGTGGCTTAGTGGTTAGCACTTTCGCCTTTGGAATCCCCATCTGGGTGGAGTTTCCATGTTCTCCCAGTGTCTGCGTGGGTTTCCTCCGGGTTTTCCGGTTTCCTCCCACAGTCCAAAAACATGGAACAAGTTAATTGAATTCTCAAAAATTGCCCCTATAGTGTGTGTCTGTGTGAGTGAGTGTGTGCCCAGCGATGGATTGGCGCCCTGTCCTGGGTCTGTCTGCCCAGCGCCCAAGATGTTCTCCCCTGGATGGGCATGGGGAACCCCCCCCCCCGCGACCCTAATAGAGGATAAGCGGAAGATAATGAATGAATGAATGAATATATATATATATATATATATATATATATATATATATATATATATTCTTATTTATTTTTCTACACAGCAAGACAGCATTATAAATACGAAAAAAAACACTCATATCTTATATCACTCATATCATATGTAAGACATGTAAGACAACCATACCCCAACTGGCTTTTGTAATGTAATTCTTTGAAAAATTTTAATTCTTTGAAAAATTATATTCTTCTGGTTCTCTAAATCAAAAGGTTTAAGGTTTAATATATATATATATATATATATATATATATATATATATATATATACATATATATATATATATATACACATATATATATACACACACATATATATATATATATATATATATATATATATATATATATATATATATATATATATTATGCAGAGTGTATATGCTGTGTGTAATGTGTGTTTCTTTTTAGCTTTTTAGTTATTTTTTTTTTAATATAATGCAGACTGCGCTTTTTTATCTTAAGGATCAACACTTGCACTTGGATCCTTGCCTGTTGTATAACAGCCCTTGGTCTAACACAAAACACACAGCTGCCCAACCTGCTGTTTACTCCTGGTTCACACGCTCTTGAATTAAAGGCAGGAACGTGGGAGCAGCGGAGCAACAAGGCTTCCCACACTTCTGCATTCACACCACTGAGCATGCACACAAAGGGAGTGTGGCTCTTTAGACAATGCTAGAGAGCAATGAGCAATGTTTCCCTCCCATCCCAAAACATTCATGCCCACCATCTGGAGGAACATATTCAGTTACTTATGATAGACTATACAATCTGTGCTCTACCTATGAGATTACAAGGAACTAACAGCATGTGCCTTTAAGACTTGCCTTTAATGTGCTTTTAAGTTATGTGACAAATGACTAACATTAGTTCTATGTGACTTTTTAAGTTTTAATTTAGGATGGAATTAAAAAGTTTTATTGGAAATTTTAATGAGTGCTTTTGTAAATAGTTATAGTGAATAATAAATGTAAATAATTTATGGATAAGTAAAACTCTGTTTGCTTTAGAATTTTTTGAATCTTTGCTTTCCCACCATATATCACTACTCAAAGACAAGAATTATTGTGTTCATGCACAACAAGCTCTTTTAAGCAGTGTCTCACTCCTGATTGACACAGTGTATGAAATGTGCCCCTCCTACTTGCATTTTAAGTCTCAGCTATTATGCACCAATTATTCCAGCAATTCATCCTTCTTCCATTTCTACCATTGCAAGATGCTGATTGGCCAAAAAGTGTGAGAACTTGCATTTAATTAAATGCAAGTTTCACATATAAATGAGACTTGACTTCAAGCGAATGTCATTTGAGGACTCTTTCTCTGCTTTAGTAGTTGATATTTGGACATCCTCACAGCCACTCACTATGAAAGACCTACAGAATAGGTAAAATACTGGTATTCATTATTTAATGAAACTGCTTTTGCTCATAAAACAGCTTCATACTCACAGGCATTTATCTTTCAGATGTGTGCTCATGACATTGGAGAGGAAGTGCACTGATGGTGTGGAGCGCCTCAGGATGGTGGTAGAGAATCACCTGCACAGCGGTATCTCTCACACAGACCTATGGGAAAAGACCGTCTCTTTTTTTACCCCAAAGAAAATCCCAATCTTTCATGATGGGTACTCCAAGTATTCTAGAGATACTCTACGCCTCTTCCCTGCTCCAGCTGAAGATCTGCTTCCTCTGTGTTGTCAGCATTAAAAGAACTCTGTGACCTGGAAACATGTTTAATACCCGTGACCTGTATGGACTCTGAAAAAAAAAACATATTACTAGGTAAAGTGCTTTGTGTTTTGGCTGCATAAGTCTTTTGTAAAGACATTTATTCTGTAATGAATATAGCTCTGATGGGCTTTTATTTTGTCCATTATGGACCACTGTCATAGAGAAGCTTTACTGTTCTATGCAGAGAAATGGCTGTTTAACAGATACCATATTCCTTTACACAAAGGAACCATAAGTATGCATTTAATGCAAAGCCTTAATTATGTTTTGCTGGATATTTTTTATGCTTGTGTTAAATAAATATTTGCATGAATGTATTTGTTCACAAGAGTCCTAAATAAAATGTTTGAAGGCATTCCTTTACCACATGAGTATTTGAGATTTTTATTTTACCTATTATTTTACCTGGGTTATTTGTTTTACCTTAACATGTATTTAATAAATTTAAGTAAAGATCTTGAACCAGTCAACTTAAGAAATACCTGTTGTAATAAAAAAATAAAAATAAAAAAAGGGGGGGGGGAGGCGTGTGCCGCGGGATCGAATAACAATCAGGTTTGATGAATTTACAGTATAGTTGGTTTTCTTCTGCTAAATGACTAAATGTAAATGTAAGTGTACTCATTAATCTGAAGTAAAAGTGTTTTTTTAATGATTTTTAAAATTTTCAATTATTTAAAAAATAATTTCAAGAGAAAGTTAAAGTTTCAATTTACACGTATTCTAAAATGTTTAGAAACCTATTTTTCTTGCATTTTTCTACAAACAGGAATGATAATCTGTATTGCCATCTAGGGGTCATACTTATATGAGGCGAATAAATTTGCAAACTAATGTTAGTTTTTATGTCGTTGTTTCTACAAACGTTGTAGTTATACAAACAGATACTAAAGTCCATCTGTTGCAGTGAAATTCTTTCCTGACATTTCCACATAAGTTTAAATGAATTAAGATAAAAAAAAAAGTTAAATTTAAAAATAAAAAATATGTATGGAATAGGCGACACGGTGGTTAGTGGTTAGCATGTTCGCCTCTCAGCAATAGGGATTCCCGGTTCGAATCCCTATCTGTATGGAGTTTCCATGTTCCCCCCGTGTCTGCGTGGGTTTCCTCTGGGTTCTTCCGTTTCCTCCCACAGTCCAAAAACATAAATCAAGTCAATTGAATTCTCCAAAATTGCCCCATATAGAGTGTCTGTGTGAGTGAGTGTGTGCCCAGCGATGGATTGGCGCCCTGTCCTCGGTGTATCTGCCCAGCGGCCGAAACGTTCTCCCCTGGATGGGCATGGGGAACCCCACCGCGACCCTAATAGAGGATAAAGCGGGAGATCATGAATGAATCAATGTATGGAATATGTATTTACACTGTGCAATTTACATACATTTTTTAAAATTTAAAAAGAAACTGTACAATTATTGCACTATAACCGATGTCAACTAAAAATCTGATCAAATGATCAGACCTCTTCACCACATCCAAAAAAACTATTTGTGATCTGATTTCTCTAAGGCTTCAAATTTCAGTACGTACAGTATGTGCCCTGTATGTTTTATTTATTTCTATTTGTAATTAAATTAAACCAAATTAAAAGAAGTTCATAGGTAAAAGCTCCCATACAGTAAACGGGTGTGTGGACCAGTGTTTCCAACCAATCAGGCTCTTGGATTTAGAGTTCCACTGAAGTCTCGCGAGAGTAATCTGCGAGAGCTTCCTGATTTCAACATGGCAGGTAGTAAGTTGGTGCTGGAAGGAAGGATAAGTATTATAAGCTTTCTTTGGGGGCTCGGGGTAATTGTTATCCCTCTGGTAGCAAAATTTGGTTCGCATATTGACTGGATATTTGATTACCTCACCGATGTGAACGGGAAAGTAGCCATTGCTGTTTACCTAACAGTTATCAACGGCATGCTGCTAGTCATGTATAAAGGTCCCGTGTATAAGGTAAGACTGAGAGCTGAGCCGCTGTGTCCACGCTGCTGCTGATGTTTAATAACACGATGCAATTCTATATCTGTTGCATTTAAACGTTCACGAAACCTATAGCTGAAGCTTAGTGATGCTGCCAGTAGAACAGCACGGCTTTAAGTTGGAACATAATCCACTTTAATGAGATTTGCCACAGAGACCTGAGATAAAACTCAAAGCTGTGTCTGACATGATTATGTAGTGTCCTACAGAGTTACACTGAGACCTGCTAATAAAATACAAAGAAAACAGTGGCGACACGTGTTTAAAATAACTTCAAACAATAGCAGAAACAGAATCACTAAGCAGTTTTAAGAAACTAAGGAAGACGCATCTTTTTTAACAAATACTTGTTGAAAAAAAGCAATCAAATAACAATCAGCTTTGATGATTTTACTGTGTAGTTGGTTTTCTGCATAACTTCTGACTTGTGATGTTCTCATTTGTAAGTCGCTTTGGATAAAAGGGTCTGCTAAATGAATAAATGTAAATGTAATATAGCTTCTGCACTGTAAAAGAAAGAATAAATCCCAGTATTTTGAGCTTTCTGAAACATTTAACCTGATTTTAAAAGGGTTTTGTAAAAATGTATAAAACCTGTTTTTTACCTTTGTAAGTTCTTTATAATTTGATAAAACTTTGTATTTGCACAAAGTAGAGTTAGAAGGCCAAAAAATGCATTTAATATTAAAACAAAAGAGCAAACTAAGCAGTAGTGTTTGAATACAGGAGGAGCTTAACAGCGTTAGAACTAAAGTTATCTCTTTTACCTTCTGTGCTTACACACAGAGGAATTTGTCCTCCACATTTAACGCACACTAATGAACTCAGCACATGTGCCCAGAGCAGTGGACAGGCTTGTATACAGCAAGCACCCGAGGAGCAATTGGGGGATAGGTGCCTTGCCCAAGGGCACCTCAGCCATAGCAATTGGTGGGACCGGGTATTAAACCAGGAATCTTTAGGTTTCATTAAGACATTGCTGATTACTTTAATACAGACAGTAATTTTATTAAGTAAAAGTAATGGGCAGAATAGAAAGCCCTTAATGAAATCTTTTATTAAATCATAATTTAATTAATGGAATCTTTAATTCCATTATACCAGTTTAATTTCCAGGTAAAATATCATTTTGTTCTCTTCCCCCATTAAAATATAATAATGCTGTTACTGTTACTTTTCCATAAATAATGTCCATTGTTATACAAAATTATATTACTGTTTGTAAACCCTAAGCCATAAATGACAATTTATATATTTTCCTAAAAATAAAAAAAACTAACAAAAATTTAAGGTATTGTCAGTCTGTAATAGATGGTGCTGTTGTTTATATGCATCTTATAATCTGCCTTAAACAGAAAATGTATTTTCTTCATTCCCATCAGGTAGCTGTGCGAGCTGGCTTTCTGGGATTTGGCTTTGGCTGTGGCTTGATTATAAGTTCTTCAGATACAACATGGACACACTTTGGCTGGTATTGTTGCATGACTTATTCAGTTTGTATATATATTCGTGCCTTATACGTTCACCAGTCCTATGTGTGTTACACAGTTTACTATGTTAATGCCATTTGTTGTTCCTTTATTTAACTTATTTTTTTGTTTTTGTGTTTTTGAGGACCTTCCTATTGTGTAATTGTTCTGTAATGTGGACACAGGTGAAGGTGCACCTCATGCTAAATTAACGAAGAGCAGGTGCATTTAAGATGTTTTTATTGTGAGCTTAGTGCTCAGACATTGCTCCTTTATGCATGTCAAGCAGCACTTGTACTAGAGCGAGGTGCTACGTGTCAGTCTATTACAGTCTGAATTAGGACTGCTTGTATTGACAGAAATTTCAGGGTCTGAAAACTTTTTTTTATTTAAAATACAACACAGCTGTACCGTATATATGTGTATATGTATATGCTTGAGCATTTGTTGCTTAATTTTATAATTTTAAACATTCAATACCTTTATATAACATCCTTTTGCATTGTCTTAAAAGTTACTTATCTTACACAGACACACTGTTGTCACTGTTACAAGTCTAACGTTCCACAGCAGTGATGTATTTTTTTTTTTCTTTCTTTTTTTCTGTAGGTACATGTGTTCATTGACCTTTTTCCACTACTCTGAATATCTGGTCACAGCCATCATTAACCCACGCAGTCTCTCTCTAGACTCCTTCCTTCTCAACCACAGCATCGAATACACTTTAGCAGCTGTCTCTTCTTGGGCGGAGTTCACTGTAGAAAAGCTGCTTATTCCAGGTTTGTCTTTGTTATTTTATTTTGCAGCTCTACTTCTCATTTAAAATTGCAGCTAAATGAGTTGCACCACTTGTATTTCCTTAATTTAACTGAAAGACATGGTGTTTCAGTGCTTCATGCTCTTACATCACAGCAAACATGGCATTGGTTTTGTTAGTTTGTTCTTAGTGAATATCTAAAAAGCAGTTACTTGATTTACACGTATTCTGTGATGTGTCTCATGGCAGAGTTGAAGCAGCTGAACTGGATCTGTATTGTGGGGTTAATAATGGTATTATGTGGCGAGGGCTTGCGGAAGTCTGCAATGCTTACAGCTGGATCCAACTTCAACCACATAGTGCAGAATGAAAAAGCACAGAGCCACGTGCTGGTTACTAGTGGGGTCTACGCTTTCTTCAGACATCCCTCTTATGTGGGCTGGTTCTACTGGAGCATTGGCACTCAGGTTAGTCTCTTATAAGTTGACAAAATGTGGACAAAATCGCTATAAAGCCTGTTTGATTTTTATATATATATGTATGTTGTATCAAGTAGACATCGTTAAAAGTTAAAGAAAATAATGATTTTTGACTGAAATGTTACAAGTTAAATTCATTCATTCATTATCTCCCACTTAATCCTATATTAGGGTTGCGGTGGGGTTCCCCATGCCCATCCAGGGGAGAACGTCTCGGGCGCTGGGCAGATACACCCAGGACAGGGCGCCAATCCATCGCTGGGCATACAAGTTAAATTGATGAACATATTTTATGCTAAATGTACTTATGCTATAAACTGCTGAAACAAGAGAGAATTTCTTATGAAGTCATGTACTAGGCAGTAATACTAAACTGTATTGTAATAGATTATGGAGCTGTAGTTTCAAGCATAGCACACGCCACATTTGTCGAACTTGAAATGAAGCTTCCTAACCAACAGACCTTTCTCTAGCAGTCGCTCACTTCTCTACGTTTAATGACAGAGGCCGTGACCAGTCAAGGCTCAACATAAACTATGGATTACTCACAGGGCCAAATAGAATGAGTTTATGCCACGTTTTTTAATTTTTTTAATTTTTAAATTTTTTTTCATTTTTCTTGTGAAATTGAGATCGGGTTAATGCGTTATTATGGCATTAATTAACTTTGACAACCATAAAAATAAGCTAAATGTTGCAAATGAATATTTCTTAATTATGAAAGTTAATTAAATTGAATTAAAAATTAATTCAGGTGGCACGGTGGCTTAGTGGTTAGCACGTTCGCTTCTCAGTGCTAGGGATTCCCGGTTCGAATCCCCATCTGGGTGGAATTTCCATGTTCTCCCCGTGTCTGCGTGGGTTTCCTTTGGGTTCTCCGGTTTCCTTCCACAGTCTAAAAACATGGAACAAGTTCTCCAAATTGCCCCATATAGAGTGTGTATGCGTACGTGTCTGTGTCAGTGAGTGTGTGCCCAGCGATAGATTGGCGCCCTGTCCTGGGTGTATCTGCCCAGCGCCCGAAACGTTCTCCCCTGGATGGGCTTTGGGAACCCCACCGCGACCCTAATATAGGATAAAGCGGAAGATAATGAATGAATGAAAATTAATTCAGAATAACATATGAGTAATAGAAAAAAAGTCTGGGTTGGATTATTAATTTAACCCTGACTGTGCTGTTGTTAAACTTTTGTTGGTCATAATACAAATAAAATAATCAAGAAAAGTAGATTAGTTAGCTTTGTGATAAGTGTAAAAAAAATTTTTAAGCATGCAAACTTTTTTTTTTTTTTTGTTTAGATAATGCTGTGCAACCCATTGTGCATTGTGGCCTACACACTGGCTAGCTGGCGGTTCTTTCGGGAGCGTGTGGAGGAAGAGGAGATCTCACTCATTCATTTTTTTGGGGAGGACTACTTGGAGTACAAGAAGAAGGTGTCAACTGGTTTACCATTTATCTCAGGCATCAGAATAAACTCCTAAGACTGTGAGAGTCAAAGAAAAGAGGGGAAACATTGAAATGTCTGGAAGTGCACTCATGGACACTTTAGACTGGCACTGTGAGCGAGCTGGGTAGCTGGTAGCCTTTAAACTCGCGTTTACGCCAAACGAAGTGTGGACACAGCTCAGAGGAAAAACTGTCCTGCCGATCTGCTCAGAGACACACCAGTTTACTCTGAGCAGGGTGAAGCCTGCTACCTCTTTCTCAGACCACTCCCTCATCGCCATGAGTCTCCCAGAACTATCCTCCATTATCTGTTCAATAACACATCATAATCTTCATATCATTTCTCACTTATATGCTGCATACTTTTACGTTCATGGATTTGTTATTTATATTTATATGTAATACATATTGGCCTGTTTAACTCATTACATGTAATAGATTTACAAGTGTTCTGTCACATCATCTAATAATTTATACCACGTTATATAGCAGTTATACAGATGAGCTGCAGGGAGCGTCTATGATGTTAATATTAGGTATGTATGGCTAGCAGCAAACATTCGCTTTAACTCGTACCAAATATTCACACAGAGGGAGATCTATTTATTTTCCAAAAAACATGTTTAAACCCACAGTCCAACACAATTTATTAGCTAAAACCTAAATTAGACTTTGAGAAACAATTCATCATTTTAAAGTACAATTGATTCTAGTGTTGTTGCTTATTTAATATTGAAATGATTGGGCTGGTTTTTCTTACTTAAGAAACAAGTTTTA
Source organism: Corydoras maculifer (assembly GCA_019802435.1). NCBI lineage: Eukaryota > Metazoa > Chordata > Actinopteri > Siluriformes > Callichthyidae > Corydoras > Corydoras maculifer. The sequence continues at coordinate 1,271,463 of JAFMOD010000550.1, read as the reverse complement.
TTACATTTGAAATATTCCTGCACATGTTTTACATTTATACACTTGTCAATTTCTTCAAATGCAGTTCAATTTAGGCATACAAAAAAATTAAAAGCTGAATGCTGGACACATAATAAACATTCCAAAAGTCTGACATGTCTTCCGAGTTGCTATGAGAGAATGAAATCCTTATTTTGGTCAGTTTTTAACAAAATTGCTTCGCCGAAAGGCAGCATTGTGATCGAGTGGGTCATGCTCTTGTTTTACACAGTCCCAGATTAGATTGCTGGGTGAGTGGTCATGGTTTATTTAGTGTGCAGTTGGTATATCCCTCCTGTGTGTGTGTGTGTGTGTGTGTGTGTGTGTGTGTGTATGTGTGTGGGTTTGTAACTGGATCTCTGTTTTGCTTTTACAGACCAAACGCTAATAGATAAACAAAAAATTCTATTTATGGGTGTAGGTCTTTGTGTATTTGGCTGTGTGATGGACTGTCAGCCTCTTCCTCACTTTTTGTTTCAGCACCTCTGAAACGACTTGAATAAAAGTAAAGAATAATTAATGACCGTATGAAAAGAGAATGGTATGGTGGTGCATTTTGTAGCAGTCACCTCACAGTAAGAAAAACTCAGGTTTGATTCCTGGACAGGTGGCCAGATTTCTTTCTGTGTCATGGATATTCTCCCCTCGCATGTTCAGCTTTTCACTGAGAGCTCCAGTGTTTTTCCACAGTCTAAAATGCCAGATAAACCAAAGCTACAAAATTTTCTCTAGGCAAAAATGAGAGCATGAATCTCTTTATCTGCCCTCTGATATTTTTGTCTCTCAAGAGCAGTAGCTGGGGGTCTAGAAACACTGTAACCTTAATAAGGTCATTTGGTTTAGGAAATAATTAATTAATTAGTCCTGAAGCAAAGGTAAACACTTTTCAGCCTTTTGCCCACATTTATGCATTGCATGATTTGTCTGTCTGTCACCATCACATTTATGTTCTCACTCTTTAGCCACTGCATTTTACAATTTCACTGTTAATGCTGGTGGAGAAATTATCGGTTAGTAGTGACACACTCCATCTCCTCACTCCACAGATCATTTTTGTAAAACTCTGCATTCTAGTGTAGCATCAATGGGCAATAGAGAACAAGGGTTTGTTAACTTTTTCAATGAATGATTGTTGAAACAAATTCTTTTGTTATAACGGTTTCACTTAGCCAAGATATTGAAACTGCAGTGATATTTAATATATAATTCTATAAAATAAAAGCAAGTTAACTGTACAATTATTCACAAATCTTCCAAATGCAAACACCGAATTAGCTAATAAATATACAGTATCAATACATATCGTAATGTGCTAAGAGTTCAGTTAGAGCAGTTTCACTAGATCACTTCAAAATATGTTTTATTCATGATCAATATTGATTACGACTAATACTTTTGATCGGGAAAAGGCTCATACTCCATGATCAGCTGCACTGTGTCTTTACAGGGACACAGTGGCTGGTGTCAGTTGTGCATTTCTGTTTTGGGAGTCTGTACAGGTCCTTGCTTTTGGGAATGGAATCATCTGTTATGCTGTTCAGTGTGCGGTAGTCTTCATGAACACAAGGTTGTTCAATGCTGTTGAGGAACCATATGAGGCCAAATAAGATTCATTTATACCACATCAGATAGTGTAAGTAAATACACCAGCATGTTTCTAATGTCTACTCACAACCATAATACAAACATAGACCTTATAGCCACTTTATTATGTTTCTCCCTGTTTTTACATTAGCGAAATTTCTATCTACAAATACAGTAGTCCTTCTGTTTCACTACATACTCTGTCAGTCCATTTTACTCCAATCAGTAGTACCACCACACAACCATCACAGAGCAGGTACAATTTAGGTGGTGGATGATTTTCAGTACTGATGTGATAGTGATGCATTATTTTATCTTCCTTATTAATTCACATTTAGATTTCATCATTTTTTGATACACAGATTGTGTTGGTCATCCTATCCTCCATCACCGTTAACAGAAAGTTGTCCTTTACATTTAACCCATCCATGCAGTGAAACACACACACACACACTGGTGAAGTGAGCACATGTGCCTGGAGCAGTGGGCAGCCTTGTACATGGTGCCCTGGGATTATTTGGGTTTAGTTGCATTACCCAAAAGCACTTCAGTCATAGTGATTGGTGGGACTGGGAATTGAATCGGGGACCTTCAGGTCTCAAGATTGGTTCCTTAACCACAAGCCTATGACTGCCCTAAAATGTTTACTTGCTTGCATAATATATCTCATTCATAAACATTTACTGTTTGCATTCTTGTCTCTTGTCTTCTAGACTTCTAAACAGATTCTTAGTTAAAGTCAACCTATAAATGAATGATTTGAAAACTTCCCATACACTATAAATACAATACACAAAGAACAGAATGATTAAAATCAAAGACTATGACTTTAATTATGACTTGATAGTCATTTGACAATGCAAGAAAACTGCATTTGATTGGTGGAGAGCTTGCCTGTGATGTGAATCTGTAGTCGTACCATCTTCATATATTTTTTGCATGGTCTCAGTGCGCTCATCTTTAAACTCTATGGTCTCCTTCAGTCTGCACATAGAGTTTCAAAAACCTATATTAAATCTCAGGAGAAGCCTGTGAAAATAAAGACAATGATACAAAAAGTACTGACCCGGGTTCCAGACGTTCTTTCACCTTGGCTATGGATTGAATGAAAGGACCTATTTGCCTAGCGATGGTTGTCAGGTAAGAATTTTCTTGTTTTAATTGAATTAGATCATGAAGCTGAGCTACAAAAGGAAAACATTATTTATGAGATGACAGAAGAATGGCAGATGTAAAGGGAATGGAAGGTGTATAGACATAAAGCATAACTCAGTTCCTTCAACTCACCTTCATAAATTTCCTGCTCATTTGCCACACGCTGGTAGGTTTCCTCCCAAATCTAAAAACAATAGATGGAAAAATTATCAAATTTAAATCCCAACCCATCAGAGAATTGAATAACTGCCATATGAGATGCTCACATCCTCAAACATGGCTCTCATCATCTCAACAGAGGAATATTTTGACGAGATCTCTCTGTCCATGTGCAGAGACCTATCCAGGATCTCACTCATGGTGTCAGTCTTGATAAGGGAATGATGTTTAGTTAAGTCTCTGTGAATCTCCTGTACCTGGTCTTTAAGCTTCTGGATCTCTGTCTGCAAACACTGAATTAAAAGACGAGTTCCACTGTTAAAAGATGCTTTATAATGTAAAAGCATTTGAGCACACTAGCTAGAAATTACTCCAGAGTTAGAATGGTCATGATGATTGTGATTGTACTCAAACATATTTAAAATTAACCAATTATATGCAGTAAAACCACATGTGTGCCAATGTAATAGTATCTAATTACATTTACATTTGGTCATTTAGCAGACGCTTTTATCCAATCCCTTGAGCAATGAGGGTTAAGGGTCTTGATCAAGGAAGCACATTAAAAACTTCAGTGGACCTGGGATTATAAGCCTTATTATAAGTCACACACTATTATTTTTAATGCTTCAACTGAATTAGAATGTCAATGATCCATCCTTTAATAAGAGTTGATTATATACTCATTGAAGAAAGAATGTACAGAGGAGGGTGCAAACTAATGTTCATAAAAACATGACTGAATGAGTGTGGTTTATTGAAACCTCCAAGACACAGTTCTCAAAACTTAATTTGGTTGAAATGCAAACGATGCTGTATAATAGGTTTTACTTTCAGGTTGACAATGAATACCAAGCACAAATTCCCACAAACACATTTATCAATCTTGGGGGGAAAAACCATTTCCAAAAGGGTTAGTTTCAGGATACTGAAAACTATTTTGATTAACACTAAACAAACTAAACTTTGTACCGATGTTGTAGTTAAATTGAACATTTGCATATTGTCAGTTTGTAATTTAACCAGCTGACTCTTACAAAGGGGAAAACTCTGATTTACAATGTCATCCTGAAGGTCAATCATTCCTGTCATACTATTAATTGCATTGACAGATATATAATGTGAATATTATATGGGATTAATTACATATAAGTAGATATATCTTGGCATCTACATTTTACCTCAGTCACTGTAATGAAAATATAAATTAAACAACATTTTCAACAGTCATTGCCTTAGCTGTTCATTTTCAAGTTGACAGACTGTAAAAACAATAATTGACAGGGAATATTGTTCGATAAGATTACATCATACAGCTGTAATGTATTTATATAATAAATTTGAAGCCACTCAACGGTTTATGGTAAATTTAAAAAAATTTGGAAACAAATCAAAATATAAATAAAGTTATGAATTTCCTTACAGTTTAGCCAAGCAAGCATAGTAAATAAGATAATATTGAATTAAATAACAAGACCTTGTAGCTGTTCTCATAATTTTGACAGTGCTCCATGAACGGGCTCTCTCCACCCTCAGCCAGCAGGACTTTAGTGCTAATGTAGCGATGGGAAGTGGGTTTTCGCCCCACTGATGAGCCTAATGCCATGTTACTGGCTTCTGGAGAGTGACAAGGAACTGGTGGGATCCTGGAAGAAAAAACATATAGTTTCATTTGAAGTATACTCTCTTAGGTTTTTTTCAACCAGATCTGTATATACATCTTTATAATAACCAAAAGGACACAATAGGGAATATGTTATTATTATTAACATCATATTGGCTCTCGAAAGTACTTCACAATAGCCATGTTTATCTAAACCTCATAATTTATATATGATTGAATGACCCTCATGCATTATGTTTGACTGTTTGGTCCAGGAATATTAAATATGATGACAGATAATGCTAATGATATATACACCAATAGTGTATTTATTTTGTGGGAATTCAATGACATTATAAAATATGACATTTACTATCCTGAAAAATACAAGTTTAAAATAGTCATTAGATAAATATTTATTAAAACATTACTTAATGGGTAGCTGTTGGATGTGATGATTTGGATGGGGATTTGGTTAAACAGAGTTTTAGAGTATTTATTTTATAAGTTGGATTATAATACTGAGTGACTAACAGTCCACTGGCATTGTTCAGGCCCAGTCCAGCCACACTGCTTGCTGTGGACACTGATCTTCGTTGACCCAGAAGCAATAGGGGTTCCAAACAGCGGGCAAATTCAGATCGATACTCAGTGTTTATCTGCGTAAAAAGACATTTCATGAAACATGGAGTTCCAGTACAGGACAAACACCCCATGTGCAAAATGTACAGACCTTACTGCTCTGGGATGGCCTTAGCCTGTGAGGCAGCTTTACAATCTTTTTCAGCCTTTCCATCAGTTGCTGGGTAAAGTGAAAAAAAAATTAGTAACTGGATAAAGTCATCAACAGCACATCATATAATTTGAGAACTAATTATTTATTAATGTGAATTAGGTTTACTTACATAGCCCATATCTAAAAACTCAAACTTATTTGCTGAACTTAGGAAAGCAGAGCATGTAACTAAGTGGACCTGCAGAAAGAGGACATTTTAAGAGGCCATTTTTAAACATTTAGACACAAAGTAGAATTCTTTCTGACCTGGAGAGTTGGCAATAATGCTGCCAGATGAGACAGCTGCTCTTTAAAAGCTCTCTCCTTCTCTTCATGCTGACTGCAGAAAAATATGCAAAACACATTTAGTGTAGCAGCAAAACTGTTATACTACCTGTGAAATAAAATGTGCAATTAATAGACAAAATTATAAATTAAATTATAAGTGATAAATTAAATGCTAAATAAATACAAAGTGCCAGGTAGATATCAGTATTGCTATGCTTTGGTTAGGTGTGGAAAAAATGATCTTGTTTCTGTATTAAAGCTTACTAGTTGTTAATATGCTCTAATATGTATGACAAAAACATAATTATTCTTCGACTGGGAAATGATATCATTGAAATTTTATTATATACACAATTACATATAAATAACCTTTGAGCTGCTTTAAGTAGAACCCTCTTCCTCTCTGCCAGTTTTTCCTGAAAAAGACAATAAATTATAAATAATAACAGTGATTTTGAACATAATACTGCAAAAATTGTAAAAGCATGTAAAAAATTTACTGTACAAGTTAATATTTGTTAACATTAGCTACCTGATTTGTTGGCTTAATGTAATCAGTTATGATGGATTAATTGTTTAGATGCGTTACGCTGTTCCTAAATTTTTGAATAGTATTTTGATATAAATAATAGGGTGGTTTAGTGGTTAAATAATATATAAAAAATGGATTTGTAAAATTTGTACTTTCAGAAAAATTCATATGAGTTTGTTGTTTATGATTTTATGTTTGTGATTTTGTTTAGAATTTAGGGAACAACAGGAATTATGAACAATACAGTCATCGGATGTGTGGCAATTTATTAATCAGCATGTCTTTGAAAGAAAGAAACCATGAGAGAAAAGTCCTTGATATGGTAAATCCACTGAGAACTATCTTACTGTAAGTTCGAATCTTGAATAATGTGTAAATAAAAGTATTTTTCGTACTTTAGTGTTTGAAATGTTGAACCTGAACAGTACTTATAGGGGTTGGCCTCACAGCCATTAGGTCAGATACACCCAGGACAGGGCACCAATCTATCGCTGGGCACAACTCACTCACACATACAAACACACAAACACACTCTATATGGGGCATTTTGGAGCATTCAATTTACCTTGATCCATGTTTTTGGACTGTGGAAGGAAACCTGGAACATGGAACTCAAATTGGGATTCGAACCGGGAATCCCCAACGGTGCCACCGTGGCACCCTATTTGTTAAATAATTTATTGATATATTACCTGCATGTTATTAAAAAGTGTGCAGATGGCACTCTCCTCTTCATTAACATTAGTGCGAACCTCTCCAATCATAGCCTTTAACAAAACAATGGCTTCTCGTGCTGATGTTTGCAGCTCTTTTACAGTCTGAAACAACAAATTGGCAGGTCACTGTGTCATCTAAATCTCTTTCAAATATATACTGCATAGCAAAGATTTGAGGCCACTTACTAAAACGGCTTGGTCCAGTTTTTCACACCCTTGGATATAGGCTGTCTCAATATCAATGCAGTGGGCTCTGCTCTCCCTTTAATAATCAACACAAAACAGTTTTACTGATTTACACATTACCTATCTTAATTACTTAATTACATTAAATGGGTAATTGTGTACTCACACCGGCATGTCTCTGAAACAGATGATGCAAAGCATTGATTTCTTCTCTGTAGAAAACATGATGTATAGTTCTTCGTGGAGGGCTGCAATGTTAATAAAAGCAAAACAATAAAATAAATGTATAAATGATAATTACATTTACATTGTAAAAAGTGAGCCCAGGGTTAATCACAGCATCCCTGGAGCAATGAGGGTTAAGGGTCTTCCTCAAAGACCCACATTGGTAACTTCAGTGGACCTGGGATTTGAACCCACAACCTTCAGATTGAGAGCCCAACACCCTAACCACTGAGCCACCACACCCTCATAATATAATAACTGAATGTGTATAAGTGTGTTAACATTAATTCTGCTTTTGTATTAATTTTTTTTTTAATTTCAGGCTGTTTGCCAGCTGTGGTTTGTTCCGCTTTTTCAGGTAATTATTCATTCAATTATTCACTTTAAAGTCCCCTTTCCTGACAAAACCTGGGGGGATTATCTAAGCCCTTACTTGGCAAAAGTGGGAACCAATTCACCAGTCTAAGGCAGGACAGACAAACAAAAAATTAATATCTATAATTCACTGTCTTTAAGATGCATGTAACGGAAAATCCACACAAACTGTGTTGCTGCCCTCTTCAAAATATTGCCACCTTGCTAATAAGTTTTGAAATATGAAAAAAAAATATTCATTACATTTACATTTAGTTATTCAGCAGATGCTTTTATCCAAAGCAACAAATGAGAAAACAGCACAAGTCAGTAGTTAAGAAGGAACCGGTTACAGTTCTCCAATCTGATATTCAAGTTTAGAATAACTTTATCTCTCTGTTTTTGTTTGTTTGGTTTTTATCGTGTGCTCAGGTGCTTCCGATGTGTTTTGAGTTGTTTCTTGAAAATGCTGAATGTTTCACCATTAAATAAAAACCCAGTTTATGATATACAAGTGATAAATATTTGGGATATAATGTATCACTAAGCTGACATTTCAGGGTATTAAATGAGCTGTTAAACAAATGGGCATTGTAGGGACCATTATTGCTTTTCTAGCAGGACTATACAGTTACCACTACAGAGCCAGTACTGCTGGCAACTTCTGATAACAAAATCTTTTTTTATGGTAGGTTGGCCTTAGGCTAAACAGTATTAAAATAACTGTTTATTTTAGGACCTTAAATCTAATAGAAATTAACAGAAATTAGAATTAGATTAGAATTTAATAGAAATTAAACCTTACAGTGTGCACACTCACACATAAAACATCCTTCTGTTACTGAATTTAAGAACAGTTAAGAACAGTTTTCATAGTCTTTCATAGTCTTTCATAGTTCATAGTTACAGATATTTGTGGTTCCAAAGTTTAAGACAAGACAAGTTTTCTGTTAAACTCTTAGGCACTTAAAATGTGCCAGTGGGAGGAGCTAATAATAGAGATACTGGTACTGGGAACCTGATATTTTTAGAACTAAAAGACTGAAAGCAATACATACCACACTTTTTATGGGCTTCTTTGGTGCGCTTGGCCAGGGAGACAATTTCATGACGTGAGAACATCTTGGCCTTGTGGGTGGCTTCTCTGCAGTCTCTACAAAGGGGCTGGTTGCAAGTGTTGCAATAATACATTGCATCCACATCCTAATAATAACATAAAAAACATAGAAGACATAGAATTTTACCAGTAATTTTCTACAGTAGCTGCCACATTTAAAATGTATTTTAATTTAAACTTGAATGTTTATCTCTTCCGAAAAAAAAAAAAAAAAAAATGCCAAACCCTGTTAACTCATTGCTTGACTATAATATAAATACTTATGTAAACATTTGTCTCTTTTTGGTATATTAATTTCAGAATGCATATGTTTACCAGACCAACAGATTAGAGTTTCAAATAGAGAATAATTTTAAATTACTTGATCATAATAAACAGTTTTCACGTTTCAATCTAAATAAATTAACATTATATTAAACTTAGCTTTTGTGTTGGTAAGATGTTAAAATACCTGTTTCTTGCACTCCCAGTCACAGTTGGCACACTGAACAGTTTCTTCACAGTCTACAGAATTATCCACTAAGAACTTCAGCAAACGGTCCTCTGGAGGCAGAGCATTTATCCCTTTAACAACTGACTGCTGCCTGAAAAAAGGAAAGCATATTTACTGTTTTTTTGGTTCTATTTTAAAGCCGAGGATTTTAAATTCTACTTATGTATTTTCTATATACAGAATCTACCTGCCCCTTTCTTTTGCCTTCATAGTAACATGGTTAGAAATAGCGCTGTTCTAAATTCTTAAGTAAATCCAGCTCTCTGTGTAACAGTACAAATATTCATATGCTGTAAAGCATCCAGTAAAGCAGAACAGTAATACAAACAGTATTTAGGTAATACACCACTTGAGAGCACAATTATACACATACACGATCAAAGTTTCAAATTACACATCAATATTTTAAGTTTAAAAATAAGTTTTATTTTTTTCAAAGTACACTGTACACTAGTAACCAAAACTAAACCCTTACGAAAGGCAAGCTATTACCCTACTTTGTGTCCAAATACAGACCGTATAAATGTGTCAAAGATCACTATGAGAAATGTTTACAGCTTTGCTTTGGGATAAAGTATTCAAAGACAAATTAATATTTCAGGGAAGACATTCTTAAGACAATTCATACATGAGCATAAGTTTGCATAGGTTTGAAATGCAAATGCAGAATAAAAGAACAGCACAGAGGAGTTGTTGCTTATTCAGTCATAGGCACAGAATAAGGGCAATCGGTTCAAAGAGCCTGAGCATTAAGTGACTGATGCCACAGTTGCTTTACTGGAGAATGTGTGTGTGTGTGTGTGTGTGTGTGTGTGTGTGTGTGTGTGTGTGTTTAATTTTCTATTTCTAAACAAGGGCAAGCTTAATAATGCAGCTGTTGATCCAACTCAGGTAATATGTCCTGCACCTGCCTCAACTATGTCCTGAATTAATGTGTGCCATTCTCATCTCTAAATATGATACCAGACATTTAAATGCAATGCTTTTCACATTGTTTGTTAATTTAGCTCATCTTTCATTACTACTATCTACAGCTTCAGACCAGTGGATTTATTATTATTTATTTTTTCATGAAGCACAAGGTGGCGGCACGGTGGCTTAGAGGTTAGCACGTTCGCCTCTCAGCGCTGCGGATTCCTGGTTCGAATCCCCATCTGGGTGGAGTTTCCATGTTCTTCCCGTGTCTGCGTGGGTTTCCTCCGGGTTCTCCGGTTTCCTCCCACAGTCCAAAAACATGGATCAAGTCAAGTGAATTCTCCAAAATTGCCCCATATAGAGTGTGTCTGTGTGAGTGAGTGTGTGCCCAGCGATGGATTGGCGCCCTGTCCTGGGTGTATCTGCCCAGCGCCTGAGACATTCTCCCCTGGATGGGCATGGGGAACCCCACCGCGACCCTAATAGAGAATAAAGCGGAAGATAATGAATGATTGAATGAAGCACAAGGTATTAAAAATGTAGTAGCAAAAGCTGCTTCTTACCCACAGAGGGGGCATGTAAGCCGGCTTTCCACAGCCCTACCACGCAAGCAGCTGGCACAGAAAGTGTGGTAACAGTCCAGCAGACATGGATGCTCATACTGTTCGTGGCACAAGTGGCACACTAAGGGGTGGCAGTTTGCACTATCTGGATCAAATAGATTATCCAAAGGGGAAAAGATTCCTCCAGACATCTGCAAAGGCAGAGATGTTCTTGTGGCCCGTTTCACCACAACTGCTTATTCCCTCCTAGTAAATCCCAAACAGGAAACATATTGGTGAGGTTTGAACTATAAGTTTTAACATATTAAGATAAAACATGTAAAATCCCTTAATGTGGGACACAACAAACACATAATGTCTTATAGAGCTTGGTAACAACATATAGAAATTAAAAAGAAATAAATTAATTCAAAGACATGGTTTTTACCTTGCTGTTGTCCTAGCTGATCTGTGGCTGGAATGAAACCCTTGTAGAGTCTTTGTGAGTCATGTAGATAAAGGGCTGGCCTTAATGTCAGGATAAACATGGAAGCATAAACAAAGCTGCTGAATAAGGGGCCAGGAAGTAAGAGCCAAAACACCCACCCCAGGCTGCACATAGGACATCAGATACCCTGTGTCCATTAACAAGCTACAAAAATAGATTCCATTGTCAGGGGTCATAATGCGAAAATTAAATTGATTTAATTTGCTGTATTGTTATTTCTGGTTAGAAACTAACAAATATGTACAGTATGCTTCAAATTAATTGTATTTGAAGTTCTAATAAAACTGAAAAAAAGGTTACTGTCAGCATGTCAGTTTCATGACATTTGCTCTAGTTATGATTTTATTCAAGACTTTTATTGTAATGATAATCCAAAATCTCCACCCAAGTTTTTCTTTTATTTCTTCGTGATGATAAATATATGGATTTGCAGGTTCAGTCATCTCTCACCTGCTGCAATCACAGTCAGAAAGCATACATCCATGATACTGTCATAAGACCATCATTGTAATAAGTTTGTTTGTCATGCAAACTCAGAACAGGCTGCCAAATGTTTTGCAAATAGCATTTAGAAAATGTATGTCAGTGTTCTAACACTCAGAGCTCCTACACCCTCCAATGGAAATTGTAATAATTAAGCCCTGATTCATCTGTGCAATGTGTCAACATGTATGGTTTTCAGCATGTTGTTCTAATTCAGTGAAGGAAATATAATTTTAAGTTGTTTCTATATTTATATATTCTCCTATATTTAAAGTTGCTTAATTAAAATAAAGTTAAAACGGAGCTATTCTGTAATACACTATAACATTCAAGAATGATATTTGGCACAAACTTGAGTATTAGGTTAATATTTTTAGCAGATTAAGGTCTTAATGGTTAAGGTCTTAAGGTTCGGTCTTAATGCAGGAAATTAAGTTTACTTATATTTTTCTTTTGAATTATAAAACCTAAAATAATGAATTAATTAATATCGAACTATAACGTTTATTTGTTGTTAAAATAATTATAAGTAGTAGTATCTTTAATTAATTTACATTTAGTCATTTAGCAGACACTTTTATACAAAGCGACTTACGAATAAGAACATTACAAGTCAGAAGTTATGAAGAAAACCAACTATACTGTAAAATCATCAAACCTGATTGTTATTTGATGCTGCACCCCCCCCCCCTTTTTTTAATTCAAAAAGCGTTTCATAGTTTGGAATATTTATATCTTAATCCATCCATCCATTATCTTCCGCTTTATCCTCTACTAGGGTCGTGGGGGGTGGGGGGGTTCCCCATGCCCATTCAGGGGAGAACGTTTCAGGCACTGGGCAGATACACCCAGGACAGGGCCCCAATCTATCACTGGGCACACACTCACACAGACACACTCTATATTGGGCAATTTGGAGAATTTAATTGACCTTGATCCATGTTTTTGACTGTGGAAGGAAACCGGAGAACCCGGAGGAAACCCACGCGGACACAGGGAGAACATGGAAACTCCACCCAGATGGGGATTCAAACCGGAAATCCCTAGTGCTGAGAGGAGAACATGGTAAACACTAAGACACCGTGCCGCCCTTATATCATTCATTCATTATCTCCCGCTTTATCCTCTATTAGGGTCGCGGTGGGGTTCCACATGCCCATCCAGGGGAGAACGTTTCAGGCGCTGGGCAGATACACCCAGGACAGTATGCCAACCTATCTCTGGGTACACACTCTCACACACAGACACACTCTTTATATGGAGCAATTTGGAGAACTCAATTGACTTGATCCATGTTTTTGGACTGTGGGAGGAAACCGGAGAACCCGGAGGAAACCCACACGGACACGGAGAGAACATGGAAACTCCACCCAGATGGGGATTCGAACCGATAGGGATAGGTTGGCACACTGTCCTGGGTGTATCTGCCCAGCGCCTGAAACATTCTCCCCTGGATGGGCATGGGAAACCCCCCGCGACCCTAATAGAGGATAAAACGGAAGATAATGGATGGATGGATAATCAGCCCCATTTTGATCGTTAGCAGAATTGATCTTGCCATTATCGATGTATCGAGCACATAGGTTTTCGATTAAGCCGAAGGTTCAGTGCGCACGCGCAATCTTGGTTCTTCCTTTCGCTGCAGCCCCTCGTCATGGCGCCACTCGTAAGTGATCGTATGGCTCGGAATCGGACGGATTCGCGTGTTTTTCGCAGATTGTGTCCGCGATTTAACGCCTCCTGCCATAAATAACGTGTAAACGCTGTATTCGCACTCTAGATGAAGGCCTTTATTGGCCCTGAAAAGGTTATGTTTAATAACCAATGAGAGCTCCGATAAGTGAAGCTAAGCTAACTAGCTTTAGCGGTTTTCGTTCGGAGAACGAAACAATTTTCTAGAAAAAAATGTATAGTCTGTTTGCAAGTCAATGAGAAGATTGTTGAGTCATTCAACAGAACCTTACACTTTTTTTCTGTTTTAGAACGATAGAGGGCCTTTATTGTGACTATACACCAGTACAATGAGATTAAATGCTACTCCCTTACATTACATTTGGTCATTTAGCAGACGCTTTTATCCAAAGCGACTTACAAGGTGAGCACAGGGTTAATCACAACATCCCTGGAGCAATGAGGGTTAAGGGTCTTGCTCAAAGACCCAAACTGGTAACTTCAGTGGACCTGGGATTTAAACCCACAACCTTCAGATTGATAACCCAATGCCAAGAGCACAGAGCTACCACGCTCCTTTACTCCCTTATCGTGCAAACATGTACATTTGAAATATACATAAAATTAACAGTCATTGAGCACAATGTACATACTTTACATTACATTTAGTCATTCAGCAGATTTACAAATGAGAGCAACACAAGTCGGAAATTATATTGGATATATATATATATATGTTTTGTGGAAGAGATGTTTTTAGTTGTTTTCTAAAGATGCTAAATGATTCAATCTTAAGGACAGAGTTGGGAAGATCATTTCATCATTTAGCAGAGGTGAACCATACAGAGTGAGAATTCGCATCATGCTGAGGTTAAATCACTAGGCAACACTCATCACTTGGATTTTGGAAGTGTATACATTTTTGATTTGTGTGCAATAATTAGTGTTATTGAGAGTTTTTATGCTTCATTATGCATCCCAATATAAAATAATTTCAAAATAAGTATCTATAGTGTAACATCAGTAGATTGTCTCGTCAAACAACATGAGATGAAAATAAGATCTTACTTTTACAGAAAAGGCAACCGGTGACTACCAAAGGTGGCAAGAAGAAGAAGCAGGTGCTAAAGTTTACTCTGGACTGCACACACCCGGTGGAGGATGGCATTATGGATGCAGCCAACTTTGTAAGAAGTTATTAATTTTTCGTTTTTTCAATGTAAATTCTCAAATTAAAAGGAGCAGTGGATAAATTGTTGAGCAGATTAAACAAGTTTTGGTGCCTGAATATATGTGTAAATCCCTGCAGGAGCAGTTTCTTCAGGAGCGAATCAAAGTAAACGGGAAGGCAGGAAACTTGGGTGGTGGAGTTGTCTCTATTGAGAGAAGCAAGAGCAAGATTACAGTTTCCTCTGAAGTTCCATTCTCTAAAAGGTTGGCCCATCTCCTCTCATGAATTTCAGCAATAGATTTGAGTTTAGTCTTGTGTTGCTGACATGCATGTAATTCCACACTTGTTTTTTCAGATACCTGAAATATCTGACAAAGAAGTATCTGAAAAAGAACAACCTTCGTGACTGGTTGCGTGTTGTGGCCAACACTAAGGAAAGTTACGAACTTCGTTACTTCCAGATCAACCAGGATGAGGAGGACGAAGATGAGGATTAAACTGTTTCTTTTGTATGTTTAAAAAATAAAAGTCCTCAAACCAGCTCTTTATTTCTTTATTAGTGAACATCTGTAGTGCAAAGGGACAGCAGTGTTCAATTAATCAATGTGGCACTGATTTTGGTAAATTCAGATTAGGTCTGTCTCCTAATAACCAGCAAGCTGCAAATTCAGAACCTGTTTTTTGACTGTTTTGTATGTTAAAGTGCAACGGAAAGTCTGATTGTTGCTCCTCTACAAACAACCTGCACCAGGATCAAATGCCTAAAAATATTAAGCTCTCTGACCTGAAGTCATAAGCAAAAATCGATTGGTAATATATTCATTCATTCATTATCTCCCGCTTATCCTCTATTAGGGTCGCGGTGGGGTTCCCCATGCCCATCCAGGGGAGAACGTCTCGGGCGCTGGCCAGATAGACCCAGGACAGGGCACCAATCCATCGCTGGGCAAACACTCACACACACACACTCTAAACGGGGCAATTTTGAGAATTCAATTAACTTGATTAATGTTTTTGGACTGTGGGAGGAAACCGGAGAACCCGGAGGAAACCCACGCCGACACGGGGAGAACATGGAAACTCCACCCAGATGGGGATTCGAACCAAGAATCCCTAGCGCTGAGAGGCAAACGTGCTACCCACTAAGCCACCGTGCCGCCCCCGATTGGTAATATAGTTTTCCTAATTTGAATTGTTAAGGCATGTAAAAAAACCACAAAAAAAACATGCTTCATTTATGCATGGAACCTCATTAAAAGCTTTTAAAATCAAGATTTTCATAAAGATGCTGGATCCAAAGTGTTTTAAATAATTGCTCTATAATCAAGTTGGTATGACGTAAAATGCAGACTTCAAACTAAAAAAAAAAAAAAAACAGCTGGTTTATAACTTTGGTCTTCATAATTATTTAACACAAAAGCATAAGGCTACCCAAAGAGGGTATCAGTATTTCTCCCCATTTTAGATTTTTGAGAAATTTGTATATGCCCCTGTAAAACTAGCAAGTGTTAAACATCTAAAACTTGAATGAAGTAGATGTTTCAGTAATTGAACAGCATTTAAAGTTTTCAACAGTACTATTAGTCTAATTAAATTATACCAGTAGAGACCAACATGTCACTGCAGCACAGAGATGCATCAATCATCAAAACAGTAACTGATAATATGGCGGTCCTGTCATTATAAAGAAAGTAAAGGAACAAATCTATACTTTAGAACTATAACTTAATATGACCAAGAAATGGGAAAAAACTGCAATCATTTATTGTAAAGTAACCTTTATTTAAAAGTATAACAAAACAAAATCAAAAATTCCAACAGTCACATTTTTCTGAACAAAATGCTTTTGGGTATTACACAAAAAGTAAAACAGGATGTAGAGGTTCTTTTCTCTGAAATCCTGTAGTCTTACACTGATTTAAATACAGGTAGATTACTAAATTAACAATTGAGAATGGTCGACAAATGAACACAAACGAAGAATGATGGCACAATTCATTAAACACTGAAAATGACTGAAGTCTTAAAGACACAGCTATGGTCCCAGATCATCTATTGACAAGTTATTTGTGGGACAGCAAAGCATCCACAGCCTGAATAAATCACATAAAAAGGCACAAGCATCAAGTTGGTCTTTTCAGTGATAACAGTTGATGTAGCAGCCAAAACAGTCTGCTTCAAAATGCACCATTATTTTTTTTTCTTTTTAAAAGGCAGACAGTGTTTTCCCAGCCAATTTTATTAGGAAAGTACAACAAAAATATCAACACTGAGGAATGTATAATTGAAGAGGAATATAAATCCACTGGAGGTTAAGTGCTTGGAGAGAGCCATATGAGGTTTCCCCCTCAGCCTCAAATCCTGCAGTATAAAATGGGTGCACAAAGCCAAAATGTGAATGAATAAAAAGACATCCAGCTCACATATTATTTCTTTAAATTCTATTTCATACCACAACCTTTTATTTAGTTTTAGTCCGATTTTTGCTTTCTTGTGATTTAATTCAAGGTCATAATACCTCATATCCCAAGCACACTGATTACACCAGTTAGCAGTGGGATTTTTTGTGAGCAAAACAGAAGCTGCTGAGGAACAAGATATAAGAGGTCTGTATTTGATCACAGTGTCCGTGGATTGTATTCTGGAAGCTTTTTAAGTTTTTCCTTCTCCTGTTCAGTTTCCTGGCGAGCAATAACCATTGAGTGGGAGTAGCCCATAGTCACCTGAAACACAAAAAGAAAAGATCAGGCTAAACTTTGGCTTATAAATTAGTTTAAGGTAATATTACAAAATGTGTGTAATGTGTGACATTTATGGCATATCATAAATTACATTTATATAATACAGAATATATTAAATTAAAAAATTCAAATTTATACAAGGCGGCACGGTGGCTTAGTGGTTAGCACGTTCGCCTCTCAGCGCTAGGGATTCCCGGTTCGAATCCCCATCTGGGTGGAGTTTCCATGTTCTCCCCGTGTCTGCGTGGGTTTCCTCTGGGTTCTCCGGTTTCCTCCCACAGTCCAAAAAACATGGATCAAGTTAATTGAATTCTCAAAATTGCCCCATAAAGAGTGTGTCTGTGTGAGTGAGTGTGTGCCTAGCGATGGATTAGCGCCCTGTCCTGGGTCTATCTGCCCAGCGCCCGAGACGTTCTCCCCTGGATGGGCATGGGGAACCCCACCGCGACCCTAATAGAGGATAAGCGGGAGATAATGAATGAATGAAATTTATACAAATCAAAATACAAATAGATTGAATGAACGTAAAAAGAAATTTTAATATGAACATTGTGACCTCTAGTGGACAAAATACAAAATGAAAACAAGGCTTTTTACCCTTATAGTTTTCAATGCAATTTTTACTTTAACTACCAATGAGCTAACTTGCATCAATTTAGAGTGTAAATTGTATTCTATGTCTACATCAAAATTACTCATAAAAAACTACTATGACCAAACTACACCTTTAGCCCATTTTGAATATTGTCTTATCACAAAAGACAAAAAGCAAATTGTTTAGAACAACTTGTTTAAAAGTTTTGTATATGTATACACATTTACACTGTCTCTACAGTTCACAAACAATTAAAACATACATTAAAACATTTTATATTGTTACACTATATAATCAAATCATAGTACTCAATATATAAAAAGTCTTTACCTGCTCTACATACACTCCATCCAAAGTTTTGACCTCCTGAGCTGAGGTAGATGATTTTGGTTTATTGTCTCCATAGCCCTAAAACATGCATGACTTATTAGAATTGTCCTTTTTTTATTAATAGAGTTCATCCATTTGCAACTATGAAGAACTTTTGAGAATGGACAAGTAGAAAGTTATTTTCCCTTAAAGAGAACATGAATTACAGATCTAACATGAAACCTACTAGCTCTCCGAATGTTGGTGAAGGACCCCAGCTTATTGTGCTCTCATCAGCAGCAATGATGATGCTGCTTTTCCTAAAAACAAGATGGAACACTTTTTCTATTCCAGCGTGCACCGTTTGCATGAAATACTGTCATAATTTGAAAAATAATGCTAAACCCACTCACCCGCATGCCAAACTGCGAATCTTCCAACCACACAAGTCCTGCACAGCTTTTGGATACATGGTTGACTCGCGGGAGGTATTGGTCACGCCCCAGAAAAACAGACCACCTGGGTGGGAATAATTAAACAAACACACTGCATTAACAACCCACTCACTTTCTAAATCACACTTTACAGAAAAAAATTACACTTACCCATTTCACTGACAGCAAAGGAACACTGATATCCACAGTATATCTGTGTGGCTCCACGGCCAGGGAAATCAAATAGTTTGACCAAGCGAGGGACCATCTCGTCCTTCTGTTCTGTGTGGCCTAGACGTCCATATCCCCCAAAACCCCATGAGAATACACGTTTCTGTGAGTCTAAGATGAGCTGCATTAAAAAGAGAGAGAAAAAGAAAGTGTTACTTATACATACACAAACACATACACATATATATGTTATACACATATATATATATATATATATGTTAAGTGATTGCTAATTAATAGAGCTGCTAACAATTTAAATGTCTAATATGGGACTTTACAATATATTGGTTTTGATTTGAAGCCAAAGAGGCAGAAAACCCTTTAATTTTCAGTGTGCTGTTAATTTATATTACCATTAAATCATCTTAAACAAAACCTGTCATATCTAATAGGAAGTGCAATATCACAGACATCAATTGAAGGAAAATAAATTAATTCATTATCTCCCGCATTATCCTCTATTAGGATCGCTGGGGGGGTTCCCCATGCCCATCCAGAAGAGAACGTTTCGGGCGCTGGGCAGATACACCCAGGACGGGACGCCAATCCATCGCTGGGCAAGGAAAATAAATAAATAACTTAAATAAAAAATAAAAAAAAACACAACACATTTACTGGTGAAATCTACTAAACCTTGATAAACACAAGCTTACCGTATGATTTCCACCACAGACGACATCCCGTACGACAACGTTGGGTACGGGAAGGACTTGGCCGTCTTTGGTTTTCTCAATAAAAATGGCCACACGGCGAGGGATCAGCTCACAATCAAACTCAATACGCTGAGCTCGAGCAATGAACTTTCCATCAGAGTTATGACCTTTAAATAGACATGAGAAAGCAAATCTGAACACATATTACATTTATTAAAGCTAATTGCTTAATTTAACACTTTAGAATTCTAATCATTTACCAAGCTGGCCATATTCTGGACATCCAAAGGAGTAAATGTTGCCTTTGCAGTCCACAATCATACTGAACTCAGCACCACATGCCACTTTAACTATTGGCTGTCCATTATACATAATCTATAAACAAAAAAAAATTGTCTTATTTAGCAAGTGACAGATTAAATATTATAAATTATTACAAATAAACACTATTTTTACTCCCAGTATTCAAAACACATTGTACAATATTAATGCCTCAAAATAGAGGCATGTCAACTGAAAATAAAATAATAAGCCTTAGGCGTTGCTGCAAGATCAAACACACCCATAGTTATTCCAGTTATTTTTCTGTTTAAAATATCAAAAATATAATGTATGTTTCAGGAACACATCTAAATTAAAAGGATGTGAACTTACAGTAGCTGGGCTTAGGATGGCATCGGTTTGATTGCCTTGTCCAAGTTGCCCAAGTTTGTTTTCTCCAAAAGAGTATACAGTGCCATTTTCTGTTAGAGAAATACAAATCAGACAAAGACATACCACTAGCAACATGCTACACCCTGTCTTGTGAAACAGCCTACCTGTTAGGGCAAGGGTGTGGTTCCGACCGCAGGCAGCAGCCACAATCACCTCCTCTCCCAAACCCTCCACCAGCTTTGGAGCTTCCAAGCGTTTGGTGTCTCCATGGCCCAGCTGGCCTCTTTCATTACGGCCTAAAACAGTAGCATTTCGTAAGTGACTATTTCTAATTAAAGAAGTAATTGTGCATCTTGTTTAGAAATCTATTTGGGAGTGCATCTATTTTAAGAGTGAAGTTTGCTTCATACAGATTACGTGCTGTATACAAAAACAATGAAACACTTGTCAAATATCACATAATTACAAGTCATCTGCTAACATGATAGCCTAACCTTGAATAGATACTTGAAATAGTGACTCGCTTAAACTGGATATTAATAATACATATATTTAATTATAATTTTTTGGTTATAAATGTATCTTTTGGTAAAAAAAAAAAAATGTAGTGTGTTGAACAAGAGCTCTGTAACATCCTAAATATCAGTGTATGCTAAGCAAAAACAACAATAGTGCATAAAGACATGATGGCCTTGCTGCTCTGTACAATGAGACTCACCCCAGCTCCAGAGTTTCCCCTCCGTTGTGATAAGAAGACTGTGGGCAGCACAAGGTCCAGCAACCACACTGCTCACCATCACATCATTTAGGCAACCATAACGGTGAGGACCCCACAGATTTTGTCCCAAGTTCCTAAAAGCAGCTACACACAGGACATCACATTTCAAATTTAAGCACAGGTCTAAAGAGTGACTGTATGTGTATTAACTAAGAAACCAGTGTACAAAAGTTTAAAGTGAAAGGTTTTATTTTAACTAACCCTCCTAAATGTCTAATCTTTAACACAAATTTGTAATTTGTTTAATACTGATTAAGAAACCAAACCCAGCAACTTTATTAAGAGTAGGCAATTAATAAAAGTAATACTTCTAATATCCAACGCTGCATCTATTTGGCTAACTACAAATGTTGGCCTGTCACCTGTAAATGTCATCTTATTTAATTTAAAGAAAATCAAAAAGGCAAATATTAACTGATACTGGAGTTCAGACAATTAACTGTTACATTTATACAAATCAAGTATAATTTTCTGGATTATTAAATGGAATTATAACCAGAAAATCAGAATAGGTCAAAAATTGACTATTGACTGCATGTCAGAGGGGCATTATTACTATCAACAATCAACTACTGTTTTCTTTTCTAACTAAGGCCAGAGAGTTTAGTATGTTTTATGCGAGTCAGTTAAAGAAACAAAGGATACCTTGTTGTTTTGGAACTTCTTTTCGTCCAATGAGGTCCCAGTTGGTGGCTCCAAATATGAGCAGCTGACCCTTTTCTTTGGGTACCTCAAGTTTCTAAAGAGTAAATGAAAGCCTTTAACTTTTATGCAGTAATTTTCACATCGTCCAAAAGACTGAACAGTAGATTTAGATAGAAATATGGCGACTGTGGTGAATAAGTTACAAGTTATATAAGTTACAAGTTACTTACAATCTTTTCCTTCACATCGTCAGATACAGTGACTGGCTGAAGGCCGGATTTTGTGGCTTGCTTGCCAGGCTTCTTTGTATTTTCTTGTTCATAGTCATCAAACTCATCATCACTGCTGAATTCCCTGTCTTTCTTTTTTCCAGTCGCTCTCTTTCTCTTCACGCCACCATTTCCAGAGACATCGGTCACCTTCTTGCGTGGCATAGTAGTAAAAGGATCTGAGAAAGAAATATATTTGGGATTTTAACTATTGCTGTATTCAGCAAGTTATATTACTAAATGATTTTGGCAGCAGTTTGTTGAACTGAAACTCATTTAAAGTATCTAAAAGAAGACAAAAAAAGACTGCAAAGTCTTTATAACAGCATTCTTTCTACACATGACAGCTAGAACTCTCAACCTTACAACAGTTCTGATCTTCACCAAAGTGCAATTTTGTCACATTTTAAAATAGTCACATTTGGTACAGTTTTAAAATATTAACTGTTCAGGTTCCATACAAAACAAGTCTCTAATATACTGTGTTTACCACAAAACTTATGCAAATACTGCAAGGCACGAATCTAATAACGTAATGAAAGGGCTTACTGTTTTGTATTTACTTCTAATAATTGACTCCCTTTTAGAGCATTCTGTTTTTAAGATGCATCATGACTTTAAATCGGAAGAAAATATGTATTTTTAAAAATGATCAAAATTCATCTAATATTCTAGTTTGAAAGTAACAAATATTGGGTTTTGCGAGGGTTTTTACACCGTAATTCTAATTTTACATGAATCTAAATTCGGATTTCGAGCTTTGTTGGACACTTCTACAGAGTTGTGTTGAGAAACATTAGGATGCATGCTGTGGGTTATGTTGTGTGCTAACAGAGAGGTTAAGCAAGCGGCGGAAAATAACCGGTTTCCGCAAATAAGTGTCACAAAAAGACAAATGGACAAAGTTTTAAAGTTATTCGGGAGTCATAATACACCAGTCTTCCACAAACTAAAGGGAACGTTGAGACGCTGAGGTTCGACGGCGGTGTTGTGTATTGTGCAGCAGTAAAGTGTGTGAGCTTTAACTCCGTTTGTTTCTTTGTTATGCGGCTGGTTAGCAAACTAGCGCCGCTAACAGCACGCACCACCCGAGCTAACCAAACAATTAAACCAGCGCAATGAAGGCGCTACTCAACCACCGCACCATCCGCACACGGCGATAATAACACAACGGTACGACAAACGGCGGGTTTCTATTTCAACGGAATTGAACCTGACACGAACCCACGAGAGTCCCTCATTTAGCCGCGTTAGCACACCGTACCGCATTTGCGTGCAACAAAGCCGCAAGCAAACAACGAGCGCTATAAGCGAATAACGTCGCAAACTTTTCTCCCGGCTTCAATACGAACCTTTAAGTTAGCTATTGGGAACGCGGAGACGGCGGTAGGCGGGTAGTTGGTGGAGTTTGGGATTCGGAACGCAGCTCGGGGGAAGTCGGGTTTCCTGATTGAGCGGCTCCGCTCCGCTCGCTCGCTGCTGTCCGTCCTGCGCAGAGTTTGATTGATTTGGAACAAAAGAATCTGCCGAGTCCGCCATCAAACCACGTGGGTACACCCTCAGCTCAGCATCAGACACACACACTCCGATTCACACTCATTCTTTATACACAACCAATCCCAAACTCATCCCGACAACTCTGGCAAACTTTCAGCTTTTCTGCACATTGGTTACACTTTCCACTTTTTTGCTTTTTGGCTCAAGCACTTGGAATAGTGATATCAAATAATGAAGGGGGATTGCTGGTGTGTTTTATTCACACATTGGTGATGCCTGCTGATGGTGATGCCTATTTATTTTCAGTGACTGTTAATGCAGAGTCCTGAAAACACATACACATGGACTTTGTGAATGAAGTCAGCCTGTGAGTCGATTCCAGAAAATGGAGGAATCGATTCTCCAAACGTATCAGACAATGCTAGGAAATCGACTCCAAAATCTATTTTTTTTTGTTTACACACAGAGGAATCTCCCCTTCACATTAAACCCATCAGTGCAGTGAAACACACACACACACACACACACACACACACACACACACACACACACACACACACACATCCACTCATCCTTTATTCACAACCAATCCCAAAACATTCAGCTTTTCTGCACATTGGTTACACTTTCTATTTTTTTTTGCTTTTTGGTTTAAGCACTTGGAATAGTGATATCAAATAATGAAGGGGGGTTGTTGTGTTTTATTCACACCTTGGTGATGCCTATTTATTCATAATCTATTTTTACCTACACACAGAGGAATCTCCCCTTCACATTAAACCTATCAGTGTAGTAAAACACACACACACACACACACACACACACACACACACACACACACACACCAATTCACACTCAATCATTTATTCACAACCAATCCCAAACTCATCCCGACAACTCTGGCAAACTTTCAGCTTTTCTGCACATTGGTTACACTTTCCACTTTTTTGCTTTTTGGTTCAAGCACTTGGAATAGTGATATCAAATAATTAAGGGGAATTGCTGGTGTGTTTTATTCACACCTCGGTGATGCCTATTTATTTTTCAGTGATTGTTTATGCAGACTCATGAAAACACATACACATGGACTTGTGAATGAAGTCAGCCTGTGAGTCGATTCTCGAAAAGGGAATCGATTCTCCCAATATATCAGTCGATGCTGGGGAATCGACTCCAAAATCTATACCAGTGTGTGATCTATTTTTACCTACATTGTTTATACTCTGAGGAATCTGCCCTCCACATTAAACCCATCAGTGCAGTGAAACACACACACACACACACACACACACACACACACACACACACACACACACACACACATCGATTCACACTCATCAATTCACACTCATCCTTTATTTACAACCAATCCAAAACTTATCCCAACAACTCTGGCAAACTTTCAGCTTTTCTGCACATTGGTTACTTTCCACTTTGTCTTTAAAATCGCTGCTTTCTGGTTTAAGCACTTAAAGTATTGATATCAAATAATGAAGTGTTGTGTTTTATTCACACCTTGGTGCTAACTTAATATGCTGGTGATGTCTATTTATTTTTCAGTGATTGTTAATGCAGACTTATGAAAACACATACACATGGACTAGTGAATGAAGTCAGGCTGTAAATCGATTCTCCCAATGTATCAGTGGATGCTGGGAAATCGACTCCAAAATCTAGTTTTACCTACATTGTTTACACACAGAGGAATCTACCCTCCACATTAAACCCATCAGTGCAGTTAAAAAAACACACACACACACACACACACACACTCATCATTTACTCACAAACAATCCCAAACTCATCCCGACAACGCTGGAAAACTTTCAGCTTTTCTGGACATTGATTACACTTTCCACTTTTTCTTTAAAATCGCTGTTTTCTGGTTCAAACACTTGGAATAGTGATATCAAATTATGAAGTGGGATTTTCAGAGCCTGACTATGTACTATAACCGAAAATGCAAACAATGATGCACAAACTTTTGACATTATAATTTATGGTGCACATCATTCATTTTAACCACACAGGTGCACCATTTATGGACATCTCTGTCTCTCTGTCTACATATATTAACTAGAAAATAAAAATTAATTTAAAACACATATTTTAACTATGTAATACGTTCAGATTCCATTGTTATTAAATGGTCTATGTGAGTAGACAGTATGTCTTTCACATAAGACAATTCTAAATACAAATTCGATCGCAATATTAGAATTAGTAGCAAAATTGCTGCCACAAAATGATAAGCTGTGCGTGTGTGTGTGGAGCGCCCCCTGGTGGTTTGGCGGCCACCTGCTCTCACATCCTGAATGGCGTGTGTATGCTTCAGCACAAACCACCCTTGAACGTTGTTGTTTGTTTGTTTTTTGTTTTTAAATATCTATTTGGTATGCATGTGACTCCATTCCTGCTCTTAAAGCGACTGGATTAGTTGTTTAAAGTGATTGCTGTGTTTGCATATTCTGCAGGTTTGGTCTTGTGCATGGCAGGTTCCTCTCAGTGGTTTCTCACAGTTCAGATCCAGTTGTATGCAAATGATTCCCAGCAGCACAGCAGCTCCATCAGGAAGTAGCAACGTAGATAACACAGAATTACAGCTGGTTTTATCTTCATACCAGTAAATTAATTACAGTTGCTTGACATCGGAATGTGAACAACATTATATTAACTTAGTGCATAATAATAAATTACCTTCCGAGTAACATAATACATTGAAGAGAACAACTGTTATTTTATTCTGAACCTGGACCAGATACAGCTCTTTCTGCAAATTTGGACATCGTAACATTGTAAGTTTGCTTTTCATGATGTTAATCAAATCAAGAATGTCAATTAATTTTCAGTTTGTTATTCTTTAAAACATTTGTGAATTTCCCCATTGTGGGACAAATAAAGGTTTAAAGCTTTATCTTATTTTGCTTACACTGAACAACCATGCGTATGGTTGTGGCATGGTGACTTAGTGGTAAGCACATTTGCCTTACAGCTCTGAGGATCAAGGTTTGAATCCCAATCTGGGTGGAGTTTCCGTGGGCTCCCTTTGTTCTCAAATTTTTTTCCTATACTTTGGTTCCTCCCACAGTCCAAAAACGTGGATTCAAGGTTAATTGACTGCTCTAAATTGCGCCTATATAGTGTGTCTGCGTGAGTGATTGTGTTTTCAGTAATTGGCACTCAGTCCTGCGTATCTGCCCAATTGTGGTATAGGATTAAGCGGAAAATAGTGGATGGATGAACAACCACAGACTGCCAACAGGTAAGTAATGTCAAAGATGTCAAAGATTTGCAGCCTTTATTTTCACTAAAAAGTCATTTATAAATGTTACAGAGCGTTGTGAAGGCAATCCGAATGAACAATCCTAAGGTGATAACAAGAAAATCTACACCTGACATGGGCATATCAAACTTAGAATCAGTGTGGTGTATGTGAAAAATGTCAGAAACTTCAGCAATTTCAGTTTTACAATTTATCAGATTTACCGCAGCTGACTTTTACATGAATGTCATGAAGTCTAGGGCTTGTGTTTAAGGAACCAGCCTTGCAACCTGAATGTGTAGTGCAATAACAATCATAAGATCTTCTTCCTACCAGTCCTAATGTAGCTGATGTGCTTCTATTTTACTATGACTGTACCCTAAAGCATGAGAAATGCAAAAATGCATGGTGATTTAAATGTTATTTGCGTAACACATAAATAAACTATGTAAAAAAAAAAAACAGAATCGTAAATCATTAAGTGTTTAACAGTAGCCACAAAATCATGTCACTTAGGACACATTAACAGAGCTGTAAGTAGAAGTGGAAGCATATGTCTTATTGATTGACCATTATCTAAGCATCTGAGCCAGTTGAGCCCACACCCCATGGAGAGCATTAAATGTGTAAAATGAGTTAATCCTTACATTATGGTAATGGTGAGACCCTGATAAGGCATTATTAAAGTTGCAGTACAAATAATTTTTGTAAGCATTAGTTATTACAGACAAACAGTTGTGCAAAACAACAGTTTCTCTCTGCATTTCTTTCTTTTTTCTTTTTAGATGGCAGGCCTTTTCCCATACCTACCCCCCATAGTTTTCTGGCCCAACCTTTAAGTCTGAAAACTGAGACTGGGCCATGATTGGTCAGGGTATGAGCTCATTGACTTACGATTGGCTGCTGGTGGGTTTGTAGTATTTGCATTCTGAAGAGAGGCCGAGTCTATTGATGTGGTGCAAATGGAGGGAGGGAGCCAGGGAAAGGAAAAGGGAGGGATTGAGGAAAAGAATAGAGGGGAAGATTCTCTTATTGCCTGTATGCGAGTGTGACAGCTCGTGTGAAATGGTCTTTGCAACTTGGGGTTTGTGTGAAAGCAAACAAAGATGGACATCTCTCCTGGCCTTTATTGTCTTTGAGCAGAGCTGAACTGGACGATCAAGATGACCGAGAGCTAAAGTGCGCAGTGGAGCAAGCATATATGACAATGGACCTTTTTTAGCAGCTTTGGTCACAAAAGGAGGCTTGTGGAGTCGGAATACTGACGGGAGAAGTATTATGGCTTTTGATACTTGCTTTGGAGGAAGAGGTAAGAGTCTATGCACAAGGGCAATGCTTATTCTTTTGTATAATGATACAAACCCAAGATCCCATACCATACACTATTGCCACTGGACACATGGATGATACACATTTTATAATTGCTTGATCATAACTGTCAAGAGAAGCCTGTAGATTTAAGCAGGTGGATATTGTGCCTTCAGTATATATATCCAGTTTGTAAAAGAATAGCAGAATCATACTCATTTTATATGTGTTCTTTAAATATATATATTTTTGTGAATCACTTAAATCAGCCGACGAAGCTGTTTGTCGCAGTAAAATGTTAATGTACAACTTGTTTCAGTTTACAGTGTCTTCTTCATTGGTAATAAAATCGTTTACCTCTCAAATAGCTTAGGGCAGTTCAGAACAAGTTATCTGTATGTAGTATAAACATTTGTCTGTTTCGAGGATTATGATAATACAGAAACAAGATATCTTGTTTAAAATTCAAGATCTGTTTTTATGTTTTAAGAAAGACATAAAAAATTACTACATCCATGAAGTAAATTAAATGACCTATGTTTCATGTTGACGTGTCAGATTTCTAAACTCGGCGAAGTGTCATATGGTTATTGTTTATAGAAAACAAACATGTAGATTATAATTTCGTGAAATACAAAAACAAAACATGAATTTTAAATTTCATTCATTCATTATCTTCCGCTTATCCTCTATTAGGGTCGCGGTGGGGTTCCCCATGCCCATCCAGGGGAGAACATCTCGGGCGCTGGGCAGATAGACCCAGGACAGGGCGCCAATCCATCGCTGGGCACACACTCACTCACACAGACACACTCTAAACGGGGCAATTTGGAGAATTCAATTAACTTGATCCATGTTTTTGGACCGTGGGAGGAAACCGGGGAACCCGGAGGAAACCCACGCAGACACGGGGAGAACATGGAAACTCCACCCAGATGGGGATTCGAACCGGGAATCCCTAGCGCTGAGAGGCGAACGTGCTAACCACTAAGCCACCGTGCCGCCAATTTTAAATTTACACTATGAAATTAGCTAAATGGCTTATACATAAAATCTAGGGTCCATTAGCAGCTCTTTACATATCGTATAATAAAACAATACCGTTAATCTAACACCACGTGTAAGCAACAGATGATAAAGATAGACAACAAAACAACTTTGGAAGAGAGTTAAAGACATTCCACTGTCTAAATTTGTATAGAAATATCCAGTATTAGTATATATATATAATATATAAATATATATAATATATAAATATATATATATAATAAAGGCTATTTAGTGACTAGACTAAATACTATACATACATATATATATATATATATATATATATATATATATATGTATATGTATGTATATATATATATATATATATATTATATTATTTATATACTATATAAATACTGAATAACACTACATGTGCTAGACTTGACTATTCTGCAACACTTTCAAACAAAAATATTTTGTGAATAAAAAAAAAGGAATTAGTGATTTGCTAATTCTTTATTTGCTAAGATTTATTTAAACTAACGAGCACAAAGAAAATCTTGCTAATGTTATCACAGCTTGCTAATGTTATCACACTTCCTTGTATTTTATAAATATATAAACATAATATATATAATTGTTGATTTCAACGCACTTCACAAACATCACAAAATAAAAAATTTCACAAAACTGTTAACAAGTGAGGGTATTATGATTATTGCGTTCAACAGGTGCCTTTATTAAAGGCTGTCCCAAACATGGATAAATGCAACCCCCAGTTCCAAACTTTATAAAACTTTAAAAAATGTTTTAGAAGGTTAAGAATTTTTTTTTAAGATGGCAGAGAATTTAATTACATTATGTACATAATGCTGTGTAAAATATGAAATCTCAGTTAGCAGAAGGAAACCACTGTTGATTATTGGCAGCACCTGGATGCAGAACTTTTTTGCTAGTGTGATAAATACAGCCATAGGGGATTAAGAGTACTTTGGAATATCAGTCACATTTACATAAAGCAACGCCCCCTAAAACTAACTGTAATTTAAGAAAATAGTCATATATTCGACATATAAACGACTTTTCAGCATTGTCTGAAAATCAGTGAAAATAAGTGTCTGGGTCAAATGAGATCTGTGTATTTCATAGTTTTAGAAGAAAATGACTTTGACTTTGCCAAAATGAAAGAAACCTTCCACACATTATTAGTACCAGGTGGAAAAGCCAAAATCTGTCATGGTATGAGATTCAATATTGTACACTACATTGTGAAGGTACAATTTAAAGCAGAGATGTATTTTAGGGTTTGCATAGAGATATTATTTCCAAAGCACTGTTTTGGAAAGTTTATAGCTATTTAAACTAAATAATTCTAGGCCTTATTCTTTATCTTCAAGAGGATGGCTTCATAGAGGAAAGAAAATTGCAACAATGAACTGTTATAGAATTAACTTAAGAATTATAGTAGTAGAAATATTCCACTTGCAATTTTAAACCTCCAGTTTCCAAATGATTTAAAAGTATACTTAATTGTAAAGATGGTGTAAAATAATAGCATGTTTGAAGTAGGAAGGAAGTATACAGGTCATTTCTTTATAACCACTGGCATCTCCTTAAAAATACTGTACACTTAAGAAGCAGAACCGGAAAGGACAACTAGTCAAAAATAGGTCAATTCCACAACCACAGAGTTAAACAGTTTAAGAGTTTAGCAAGCACCCAGAAGTTTAATGTGATTCATTTTTTGGCAAAACCGAGTTGGAAAAATCTGGTCATAAACATAAATATTTCTTCTGTATGTAAAGTTCACAAATCCCCTAAAGAAAGGCATGATGTTATCGTTGAGAAAGACTTCAGCTGTTCTGTCACTGCATGAAATCTGGAATTACACAGGATGTTTGTTTGAGATTAGGGACAAGACGAAATTAGCTAAACTCATGGGGCAAATTCAAACTGAATCACTTTGGAAGCACTGAAAATACTTATGCTATTAAGAAATATTAGTTTTCAAACTATACATAAGGTTCAAGTTATTTATACTTTTTGTTCATTGCATTAGTTCCACTTACTGTAAACATGGGCTTTGTAGTTCTACAAGTCCATGTTGTTGTCCATCTGTTTGTGGACTACAGAAAATACTGTTAGTCTTCTTTACTCTGTTCTCTAATAGTCAGAACCCCAAAAGTACCACTACAGATAAGGTTATTTGGTTGGTGCATAATTCCAGCAGTGTCACTGTGGTGTTTAAATGAAACTAGAGCAGCACAGCTGCACTTAAACACCTTCACCGCATCAGTGTCACTGCTAACAATACACAACACAAATTATACCTGTTCTGTGATCCTCCTGACAAATTGACAACAGAGAACCAACAGGGGACTAAGTAAATAGACAATGGTGGTCCAAACTTTTGACTGGTACTCTATGTACCAGTATGTATATACTTTTATAAAGGACTGCAAAGTGGTCCTGCTGGCATCTGATGCAGATAACAAATGGTGGACGTTCATAATCTGCCGACCTGATTTTAAAGAACTTCAAAATCACAAATTACCGTTTCACAAACCTGTGAAAGTTAATCTCTGTTTAATAAAGTAATAGACTCATCTATGTAAGTTAAAAAAAATCATGTAAATAGCAACTAGCTAATTTTAACCAATCTAACCAATTGTATGAAATAAAATATCCTTAATTAGGGGGGGGGGGGGGGGGGGGGGGGGGGGGGGGGGGGGGGGGGGGGGGGGGGGGGGGGGGGGGGGGGGGGGGGGGGGGGGGGGGGGGGGGGGGGGGGGGGGAAAAAAAAAAAAAAAAAAAAAAAAGCCCTGTTTTCAGCTTGGTTGGTGTTGTGAAATGCTGCAACTCGGCCAATAATAAGCAAAACAACTAAATAAAAAACAGACTTCTCTTTTTCATTCAACAGTATTAGTCATACTAGAAGAAATATTTTAATATACTGTGGTTTTAAGTACATAGTAGATATTATCACATCACATTTCAACTCTGTAATTGTATAAATAGTAGATTACTTTGAAATGGTTAAAAAAAAGTTTGGCCAGTCTCACAAAGCAGGAAAAAGGACAAGAGTATAAAAGACTGAGAGAAAGGAGTGTTCATTGAAAACCAGTGTGTGTCGCGGTACAGATGTTTCACTCATTGTGTCTGTGGCCAAGGCGATCCCTGGGTTATTTATGTCATGCTGAGGCTGCGTCTCTATGACGATGGCCGGTTGAAACACTCTGACTCTTGTTACGGCCTTTGCCTCTCACAGCTGACACGTGACTCTTTGCAGAATCTGCTGCTCCCTCTCCATTTTCTGTGAACCATGAATTGTAATTGTAGAGTTGGACTGGACATATTTCAGTGGTTCCTAAAGAAGCTAAAAACAAACACATTAAAGAACAAAGCTAGCAGTTCATAATAGCTGAGTGGACAAACACATTATTTAGACCAAGTTTTTCTGGTTTTTAATCTCCGTTTATGCTTGTGCCTTTACCTTTCTTTTATCTTGTGTAATCAAATCACATTAATTTGTTGTTTAGAAGATGCTTGGTCAAAGGTCTGCTCTAAAGGCTTCGTTTCTCACAACATGTTTTGACAGTTTGTTACATATTCCAAAGTATTGGTACAGCTTTATGTCTAACTCTACTGACCATTTTATTTACTTCTGCCATATTTATAACTTACTGACAAAAAATTGTTTCTACAAAGATTCGTTTATGTGAAAATTTTGTGTGCAACATTCAGACCAATAATGATCAAATCTATGTAATCCATATATATATTTTTTAAAGAAGTCTGGTTCCTAAAGATGGTTGAATGGTTTATTGAGAAACAGAGGATCTCAACTGTACAAAATCTGCTAGATAAAAAATAATTTAAACCCTGAAACTAGGCGGATCCTCCAAAGCAGGAGTTCAGGCACTGTTCATTCCACTGGGCTGAGCAAGCTTGTTTTGAGTCATTCTTTATGCCTTGCCCAGTACATGTGGGAGGACCTAGTCGCATAAAAGGCAAGCCTGGATTCGCCGAACAGTACTGAGGAATTTAACAGACTAACACTGTACAACCTCTGTTGGATGGAGGGAGGGTCACTCTCATGTTGCCTCCTCTGGCTATATGCATACCACTTTTAATGTGCCTTTTACTGTAAAGCATACAAAAATCTGGGAAAATCATCCTTTTCAGTGTATGGAAGCTTCAGTTTCTTGGGTTCCATAAGGTCATATGATGTATAAGATGTTTCATAAGCAACTGGTAATATGTGATGTTGCAATAATCTTGGATGTGGCTCTATAATCAAACAATGTGTCAGCGTGTTAATAATATGACACTCCTCTTACTTACAGCAAGGCAGATGTAACTACAGGCTGAACCTATGGCATCCACAGAGTCCCTAATCCCACATCTTACAGGTGAATACAAACATTTTAAAACTTTATTTTGTTATCCAGGATTGTTTTGTGGGATTTGGCTGGTGCATGTTGCTGCATGGCTAAAGCTTTTGTGCATTTCGCTCAAGCAGTAAAGTGTGACCGTCTTAATCTCCATAAAGCTAGAGAAAGTGTTAGAGCCCAATGTTGTTCTAAGGCCAGCTAACCATATGCTGTAGCAGAGGGATCCTACACCATATGCCACCTGTGCTGGACAGACAGTCAGATGGCAGTGATGGAAACGGCTTGTGTGACCCAGTCCCACAAATATTTGGTTTTACCAAAATTTTACTTGACAACTTCCAAGCGGTTAACTTATTTTTGCTGGAGAGAAGCAAGTGAGGACAACAGAAAAGGTATTTCCCTAAATATTACACAGCTTGTTTGGTTGATCCACTTATCTCGACTCACAGGGCATGTGGCTTTTTTGTAGCTGTTAAATCATAAACATGTCTCTGACTTGTCAATGTTTAGCTGTTTTTTTCCCTAATATGATGTTCTGTTTGTTTCCTTGTCATACTGGTCAGGTGGTGAATGTATGTTATTTTAGGCCACTAGGTAATAATCATTGTCGGCTTTGAGTCAGGAATTGTGGCACTTGCTATTGAAGAAGCCTACAGTTACTGTGACATGGAATGTCTGCAGCTATTTGTCAGTAGTTATTAAAAATCTGCCATTTAAAGCTACTTTTAAGGCAAGGTGACTGTTTAATGACCCTGTCATATTTGAGGTTTTGTTACTAAGTATTTGGTTCTGATGTTTTTGTGTTTCCAGTGATGAAGCAAGGATTAAGATTGCTAGAAATACTGATATATGAAAATATATCATACATACATTTATACTTACCAATCACTAGGCTCATTAAACTAATCTCTAATACTAAGAATTGTGTACTGATTTTGTAGCATAGTCATTTGAATTGGGTGACTAAATTGGTCTATTTAAATTAGTCTGACTATTTAGTTTATCATGCCCTCACTCAGTGAGAGTGTAACCATAGAATATAGTTTCTTAAAAAAAAAATCCAGATCAGCAGACTCAAAGATACAATCCCACCCATCTGGCATCAACAGTCATGCCAAAGTACATTCATTATCTTTCGTTTAATAGGGTCATGGGGGGGGGGTCCCCATTTCCATTCAGGTGAGAGCATTTTAGTCACTGGACAGATACACCCAGAACAGAGCGCCGATCTGTTGCTGGGCACACACACACAAACACAAACACACACAATATGGGGCAATTTAGAACATTCTGTTTAACTTCAGTCCATGTTTTTGGACTGTTAAAGGAAACTGGAGAACCCGGAGGAAACCCATGCCAAAGTTGATCATTGATAAGGACATTACATTGGCTATATATATATCTCATATCTATCCAGCTGTTTTTGGTATACCTCTGATGACCTCAGGCTCATCTTGGTAGCCGTATTGCAAAAAACACATAATAACATATGACTTCCACTTACCATAATACATTTTTGGTATTATTCCAAAGCATCTTTGTGCCCATGTCATTTACTGTATCATGCTTAATCAAACAGTACCTTTTAAGGACTCAATGATCAGATGCATTCCAAAGCAGTGTCTGCCTGTAGTCTTTATGTACCAAGATTTCCTCTGACTTGGGAATGTTCTTGATGTTATTAACTGCAAATGGAGAAATACAGATATTATTTGTAGTTTTACACTTTAAAAGGAGCATTTGCTTTAAAATGACTGAAATTTCTCTCCTGAAAAGATTGGCACAAACTAATAAACTCATCTTAGCTTGCAAAAACTGAGGTCTGCAAAGCACATAGGATGCTAATTGCTATCTTACTATTTTTATGATATTTATGACAAATTGTCAGCAATAAAAATATTTTTTTTGTTTGGTTGTGTGTGTGTCTGTGTGTTAAAAGGTTCAAAGAAATAAGTCATCTTGAGGTAGTAAACCATTGGTGTTCCCCAATGCAACAGGGAAGAAAATTTTGGACAGAGCGCCAATCTATCGCAGGGCACACACACACTATATAGGGGCAATTTAGAGCAGCCAATTTACAGAAACAGGGAGAACAGGAAGTACATGGAAAATCCAACCAGATTGGGATTAGAACCTGTATCCTCAGAGCTGAGAGGTGAACATGATAATCACTAAGCCACTGTGCCATACACAACTATAAATGCTTCTTTAAATTATGCAGCAACTTAACTTAAGCCAGTCTACACTAATTATTGAACTCATTGTGTGGCACACATACTTATCTGCCTTTATCTGTTTCTGGTCAGAGTTAATGCCTTCCGGAGTGGTTCAGGCACCCCAGCAGGAGGAAGAAGAGGAAGATGATGATGAGGAGGTGGGAGAGAAGTTTCAGTTTGATGAAAGTGAAGAAGAGTGCAATGCACCAGTAAACTGTGACAAAATTAAGGAGGATCCTGAAGCTGGCCTTCAGAAACCTCACACAGATGAATTCAAAGATTCAAAAGCACTTTACAGTCAACCGGAGAAGCATGTGTCTAGCAATCACCAGCAAATAAATGAAGGGACCTCTGCAGGTCAGGAGTGCCACACTACATCTCTCCATTCAATAATTCCAAGTCCAGGTGATTGTTTAGATTATTAAACTATAATAAAAAAGTTTAAGATGATCTTTAATATATAGTAATCATAACATGTTTCATTTATAGCATTGGTAGCCAGACAGTCTCCTGACGGGTAAGTGTTTTGCTTATAATTGACTGTATAACACCCATTTACCTCTTATGTTTATGTCTATTATAATGGAAACCATAGATCATGTTCTAAAATGTGTGGAGTCTAAAGATTAGCATAATGGCTTTAAATAAAATGATCCTCAACATCAGCTGTTTGTCATATAATTCTCAGAGGAAGCCAAAAATAAAAGCTACTCAGAGGCGCATAATGGTTTATTATTGACTTTTAGTGTCCCAGTTGTATTTGTACAGTCAACAGCCAGTATTTAAATAATTTCTGAGTATAACAAGTTTCAAGTCAATATATGGTGTACAGTGCTGTGTGATCAGAGGTTAGAAGTGATGATCTAGATGACCAGAGGTGCTCACACATTTTTTGTTTAGCAAACCTTCTTTTACAATGTCTAAGTCAAAACTTAAAAATGTAAAGTTTTAACTTTTCACTGCATGAGCCCTTATGACACACCACAGTTCAATACATTTATGGTCACATACCTTACTTTTAAATATGATAGTGAAAATAAAGGTTTTTTTTTTCCTTGGTCCAGCACTTCATCTTATTTTTATAACTTATTTTTTCAGTTTATACAGTATAAGTTAAAGGGTTTAATTCCTAACTTCTTAAGTTTTACAGCTGCATGTGGATTTTAATGCAAATACATTAGGAGACCTCATTCTGGCCGCCTGTCTGTCACAGAACATCAAAGAACAATGACATGATAATAATAATAATATTCACAGAGAGCTTTCCTATCTCCCTTCTTCATCCTCATACCCAGCCAAATATTAATAAAACACATGGCATGTGAGTCAGTTGCCTCCCTTATTTTCTCCTTTTTGTCTTTGTTTATAAACCGGTGTCTTATGCACCGCTGCCACCAAATGCTTATAAATGTTTATCATTTTTAAGTGATTAAATTAAAACAATGTTTCTTCCTGATGTTGAGGATTAAAATATTTAAGAGCAGCTTTGAATAGTTATACCTTCTGTATTTTTAGAATACTAATAAAAACATTGCATTTTATTATTATTATTATTATTATTATTATTATTATTATTATTATTATTATTATTATTATTATTATTATTATTATTATATCTTCTCAACTATGTCTGTAATGCTGAGACATTTAGCATTTTTTTAATAAAAAAACATTTCCAGAAGAACTGGATAAAATAAATGAAATGACAAATTAATTTAGACACAAAACCGGATTGGATAATGATCAGGTTTGATAATATTACAGTGTAAATACTGACTTGTGTTGTTCTCTCACTTGCAAGTCACTTTGGATAAAAGCATCTGATAAATGACTAAATGTAATGTAAATGTTTATATTGTTTTATTGTTATATATTTTAGGAGCTCTGTAGCTGCTGAGCCTAAAGTCACTGATGAAGCCAGTATTACATGGAAGACGAACACACAAATACATGAAGGTATTGCCAATTCCCTTTATAAATTTCTAAATGAATTAATTATGTGAAGGGAAAGACCCCTTTTACTTTATTTAAAATTTTTTAGAGCTTTCTCTGTGATCTTTAGGTTTATGTTCAAGAATTGAATGCTACTATACACCTGTCAAAAAGAAAGGATAGTATGTGTTCTTCTTGGCATGATAAAATGTAATTGACAAATTTAATCTAAATGATCATTTATCTGAACTATTTGGGGAAAGATCCGATTGGATCTGCAGTGCAGTGGTTAAGTTGAATTAATCAAGCATTTTTAATAACTCAGCTCTATTGCCCAAAAGACTTGCTTTGCTGCTAATTGTGTAATCAAAAGTAAATCATGTATGATTGTTGATAATTAAAGGACTTAATTGTTGTCTTTTTCCTCTGAACTGTCAATTTCTTCACACTGGAACATTGGCACTGACGAATCATTGTGCCTTTGAACATCAGTGATCTGTTCTGTCTTTTGAATATTGATTTGGACTTTAATCAGGATACACATCAACAAATCCGGTAAAGCCTAGTGCACACTTCATAACCTTTCCAAAACCTATGCAGTGTCCTTCAG
Source organism: Corydoras maculifer (assembly GCA_019802435.1). NCBI lineage: Eukaryota > Metazoa > Chordata > Actinopteri > Siluriformes > Callichthyidae > Corydoras > Corydoras maculifer. The sequence goes on along the minus strand of JAFMOD010000550.1, from coordinate 1,233,453 downwards.
AGGACTGATTCATCACTTCACTTGATTGGTTAGGCAGGTCTCACATCTCAGAGGAAAGAAATGAGATCTTCTTTTCTAAATAAAGTCTCACACTGTGCAGAATTCCAAAGTAATTAACATGTCTATCAATAACAGGTGTCTCAATATTAACTCAACCATTTCTCATTCACAACCTAAAAGCCGTTTTAGTCCTGATACTATGAATTATTTCTTAATTGCTAAACATCCTTATACAGGGGTATAATTAGTGGTTAAGTTGTTGGAGTCAATCTGAGTTTGGGGTTCAAATCCTAAGACTGCCAAAGTTACCCTTGAGTAAGGCCCTCAACCTTCATTGCTCAAAGGGGTGCTGTAGCATGGTTGAATCTGAACTCTGACCACAACCATCGAGATAGTACACCTTTAATATGAACTTACATTTTATTTGTATAAGCTACAATTCTGTAGGATTATGCCTCATCCCTATCTTATACTATTTCTCTTAAGCAATTTTAGGAGAAACATCTGTAACATTAAGTACCCTGAGAAAGCAAAGATTAACATTTTGAGCAAGAAATTGTCCTCTGGGAAGAAGCCGTTTTGAAATTGAATAATTTTTTGTGGAAACGAAATCCCTGATTAAAGAAAATAGGACACAGTGATCTAAATACAGTGTAAACATGACACAATGTAATGTCACTTAACTGTAAATATAAGAAAGGGGACATGAAGCAGATATTCTAAATATGTCAAAAACACGGTCATGTGGAAGAGCAATGTTACTGTGCAACCCATGTGCTTAAAAGGATGTCTTACTTTGTACAGTTCTTACTAATTAGATCAAAATAATGACAATTAAGGAGAAAAACTGCTTTATTTAATAATACAGTGTGGTTATTAGCATTATGTTTGGTACCATTTGGTAATAGCAGTACCTCTTTTTGTGCACATGGATTTTGGAATCAGTTTGTGGGTACATTGATTATAGAAGTGAACCCAGTGCATGCAGTCTTGTTGGTCAGTTTTTTAATTTGGTTTATTTTTTTACTTGCTTGGAAGCCAGCATTGTCAGCCATGTAGTGTGCACTAGGCTAAAACTTTGGCTTTAATGACAAGACAAGATGTTGGTAAGACAGTACCTTGTCTCGCAACTGCAAAATGAACACTAAATAATTTTCTATATCGTCTTTTCCAAGCTTAAAGTAGTGTTTTAAGTGTGTGTATGTGTGTGTTCAGCTCGTTCACAGGAATGGTTCAGTGTGATGTCAGAACTCACACTGCGACTAAACAAAGGTACATTCCTATGACAACTAGGACAGATCCCCTCCTAAATTATTTGTCTGTGTTTGTATTATAGTCTTTAGACTTGTTGTGGTGCTCTCTTGTTTGTGTGTCTCCAAAATGAAGCCTTTCACGGCCTTCTGCCGAAGAACCAGACAATACCTATAGTGTGTTGTCAAGGATGGTAGAAAAAAGTGTGTAAACTGTTTAAAAACATTGAGATGCTCATGTCAGTACAATAAAGTAAAAAGGAAGAGGATGTAATGGTGTGGATATTGTGGCTTACTTATGCACCTATGTTAAGTGCAAATGTTTGTTCATTCATTCATCTCCCACTTTATCCTCTAGTAGGGTCGCGGTGGGGTTCCCCATGCCCATCCAGGGGAGAACGTTTCGGGCGCTGGGCAGATAGACCCAAGACAGGGCGCCAATCAATCTCTGGGCACACACACACACACACACACACACACTCTTTATGGGGCATTTTGGAGAACTCAATTGACTTGATCCATGTTTTTGGACTGTGGGACGAAACCGGAGAACCCAGAGGAAACCCACCCGGACACAGGGAGAACATGGAAACTCCACCCAGATGGGGATTCAAACCGGGAATCCCTAGTGCTAAAAGGCGAACGTGTTAACCACTAAGCCACCGTGCCACCCTCAAATGTTTGTTATATCGATTAAATGACCAAGAATACAGGGGAAAATATTTTGTTTTATATCCCTCAATAAGTATGGTTGAAACCTATAACTTGAAACCTATGCCACAATGTTGACAGATGTGCTGCAGGTGTCCAGGAACTTTTATTCTGCAGTTGAAAACCCAAAAGGGGAAACGTTCCAGACTTGATAGTACCATCAGCCTGGCTGGGCAATCTATTGGCACATTTGGCTGTTGGGTGGGAAGCCAGCAGCAACCATTACTGGCGTCAGTTTGTGATAGTGAATAGAAAAGTTAAAGTCTGCTGCAAACCAAAAGTAAAAAGTGCTCAGTAATAAAGTAAAGTGAGATAATTCTGAAACTAACGCCACATTAAACCAGGAGGTAATTATTATATTGTGTTATTTTTTTTTATATCTCATCTAAATGTCTTAACAATTTAAACAAACTTATTTACATACTGGCTAAATAAAATTATTTCCTAAATATTGAAATCCCTAGACACAATTTAAAATCTTGAAGGCTTTTTATACCTGCAAGGTGATGACCAGTTTAGAATGCCATAATATCACATGTGGGTGTAATATATAATATGGCTAAAGCTATAGAAACCCGAAAGAAATTTGCAATAGAATCCATTACGCTTTTTTCAGATGTTTTGATGCTGTAAATGTCTATTATTTAGTTTTCTGTATAACACCACATTTAAAAAAGCTCCATGCAGGCCATTGCTCAGCAAGCATGTCCACTGAATCAGATTTTATCATAAATCACACAGAAACAGGACCCCCCACAGGTTTAAGAATAACATTATAGTTTATTTTTTATTTATTGTCAGATGTGTTTACAACCATTTATTCATATACGGTACTAAATTAAAATGCACTAATTATTTTAATTACTAAGTTCTTGTTTCAAAAATAAAGATGTACTTGGCATTTGTAATTTTTTCTTATTCAGTTTCTTCTGCACTAGTCGTTTGGATATGTGCTTTAAGTGAATGTTGTTTTATAATGTACAGTTTGTAAAGACTAAAATGTAGATTTCATAGAAATGATTAAATTAGCTTTTGAAACTGGTGAAGCTCTTTCCCCTGAGTACCTCTCTGTACTTTTCAGATCAATTCTGTTACATTGGTGGTTGCCAGTGTGTTTGTGTGTTGTGCGATTGATCGATACGCTGGTTGGTTTGATGAATACCTTAGCCAGTTTAATGGCTACTGCTTTTAACTTCAAAATCAATAAATATTTAAATGCTTAAGACCTACCATGTTTTATTTGTCATCTACTTTGTTTTCATTCTGTAATGTCAAAAAGCTGCCTATTGTTTCCTATTTCTGATTTCAAATCCAAGCTAAACACAAACAAAGGGAAAAATATATTCAGCACACATTTATTAATTTGAAATGCACCTTTCTTTAGGAAAGCTTGTTACTGAAACGCAGGAGAACTTGACCTCGTCTTTCTCAGAGGTGAATCCTGACACTGAAGTGATTTATGATGACGTTCCCTGTGAAAACACATTCTCTGTTGATGCAGGTGAGTCACCTTCAAGCTGAAATCGACAGGTCCTTCTAATCTTGATATCCGTTCTGTCAGTATTTATCAAACCACAAGCAGCTGTAGATAATAAGAGTCCCATTATAATCTATATACAGTGTGCTTAAAAATTTGTGAACCCTTTAGAATTTTTCTATATTTCTGCATAAAGTTGACTTCATCATATTTTCAAACAGGTCATAAAAGTAGACAAAGTAGAGTTGGTATATTATTTGTCTAGGAATATAATCCAGTATTACATATTTGTGACTACCAAAAGTATGTGAACCTTTGCTTTCAGTCCCTTGTGCATATTGTACTCATTGTCTTAATTGACTATATTTCCGCTTTTTATCTAACTGTTGATTGGTGCAGTCTACACTCTTTATTATTACCTTTGTAATATTCTTCCTGCCTGATGCTCAAGTCATGTTCAAAATTCTTTAAAGGTCTTTCTTGTGGATTGATACAATTTCACAGGTGTGTCATGAATATTGTGCTAAATTGATTAAAATCCAACAGTCCATAAATTATCTTCAGCTTAATCTTATACTAGGGCCAAACTGACATTCGGCTTTTGGGCAGAAACACCCAAGAGGGCACCAATCCTTCACTGGGCATACACACAGACACTATATAGAGGCAATATAAACAGGAACAATTTGGAGCAGCAGTTTACCTTGAATCCATGTTTTTGGACTGTGGGAGGAAAACTCACACGGACACGAGGAGAACATGGAAACTCCACCCAGATTGGGATTAGAACCTGAGAAGTAGACGTGCTAACCACTAGCCATGGTGCCGCCCAGCTATAAATTGTAGAACCTAACTAGAATACAGATCCTGATTGGGACATGATGCCTGTTCTGTAGCTTTAATTTTACTTTTGTATCATGATCTATATAATTATAAAAGCACATTTACAAAAAAAATCTTGTGAGCCATTGAGTAAAAAATTTTGGCCATAATTACAGATGGTATGTTTGCATTTAGAGGAATTAGTGCATGACATTTATTGAAGGTTTGACAATACACAAGTGTAAAAAAATTGTTTAGTATCCACATACTATGAAAAAATAATCTTTATAAATGTAACTTTTTTGAAATAGCAGTTCCATGTTCGTGTTATGTGTGTAGGTGATGATATGATCTATGAAGATTTGCAGAAACCTGGTGAATCAGCTGGGATACTGGATAATGGCTGGAGCTCTAGTGAGTTTGAGAGTTATGACGAGCAGTCGGACACCGAGACCAAGCAGCCGACCCGCAGCAAGGTGGGTGCCAGCTGTGTTTTGATTAATGGCTGAGTCACACGGTGGCTCTCGTCCATGATTTCAAGGCATGCTGCAGTGTGAGGGATTTCAGCTGCTGAATCAATTTTTATTCAGTTTATTCCTGTATGCATGGACTCCTATTGTGCTTTATCTGTCATGCTTATTAGTTCTGAGTTCTGTCACAAGGTGGCAATATATGCCTGCTGTCCAACCGATAAATTTCCATCTCTATGGATCTTACATTGTGTTACTTAAGGTTGCACAACAGAAAATACTCTTGTGTTTGACAGTTGTGGCCTGCACTGAAGCATTAGGGTGTGGAGGAAGGTTAATTCGCTGCACAAGTGGATTTTTTTTCCACTCAGCAATCTCTTTCACTTCTCTTTCCTTCCTGGGCTTTCCCCTGTTCCTCTCCTGCTCTCGATATTTTTTAGTTTCTCCTCTGTGCCCCTCTCTCTTAGCACTATCAATGTCCATTAGTATTATTTTTACAGGTGCTTTATGTCATGCATGATTACAGCTGAAACAGGTACAGAAACCTTTCACTAACCCGATCAGTGAACCAATTTATTTCTCTTCATATTTAATTTTAAATGTATGCATGTTTTTAAAAGTCCTTCTACAGCATGTGTGCTTGTAATTTGGATGTTACTAGTGTGGAAACCACTAATATAGAATTTGATTTTGTAAAAAATATAATAAGACATGAGCTTGCCTTCCTATCATGATTGTCTTTCTCGTTCTGTTTGATATTCTATGAGCAATGTGCACTGTGCCGTACTTGCTTTCAACCAGATTGTCTTTCTGTTTTCACATACCTGTCTTTTTGCTTGCCTCTACACACTTTCACTTCAACCACCATTTCTGTTGGCTCTGGCTATGTGGACATGATGGTAACTGTAGATTGCACCTGATGTGCGGCGCCTAAAGGAACACTGTGTCCGGACCAAACGTGAACTGGCTATGCGCTTAGGAACTCCCGACGTCAGCCAGATCAAACAAGCCTATGACGTCAAGGTATAATTACATTGAAACAGTGCAGATCCATCCATTGCCAATTTGCATTAAACAGAATTAGACCTCAGTGAAAGTTGAAAGTGTTAAGCATGTTCCACTATTTCTGAAGGTTTCCTTTTTTAGCTTCTTTCCAACTGAAAATGAAACTGTCCAAATATCCCCGAGCTTATAGCAGCTCACTCATGAGGGACCTTCAGGCAGTGACTTTGCCCTTGCTGCTGTACACACTGTTCTGTACAAGATCAGCATAGCTTTTATTTCTTTTCTGCAGTTCCTTTCAGCTACAAATATCAATTCAGCACTTATCATTTTTCCCACAGGTTCATCAGCTCATGAAAGCTGCCCGGAACGGCACTAAAGATGGACTGGAAAAGACTAAAATAGCCATGATGCGTAAAGTCTCCTTCCTGAATAAAAAAGAAAATGCAGGTTTGAGTTTTTTTTTTAATTTTTAATTTTGGTGAGGAAGGCTTTTTACTTAGTTTCACAGCAGTGAAGTTCAGAGTCCATTTTGCAGAAGTGTGTAGTAAGAGGATACTGACAATGTGGTTATATGTTATGCTAAAAGTTGTGCTATTTATTATTTTATTTTTCTTACAATTCCATATAGTTATATGTTCAGCATTTTTTTATGGGAACTGGCTATTTGCATCAATTTTGCATTGATGACAATGACTTGATGCTCAGTCAGTCAGTCACAACAGTGCATGTAGTTGATTATTAGAAATAAACTCTAGATTTAATACACTGTGATTACTGTCTATTATTATGCAATGATCCAGATGACACAGAAGATGATTCGGGTTATCTGGATGTGGCAGTTTCTGATGTGAAGCATCCGCCTGCTCAACTTTCTCCCATGCCAGATGGTCTCAGCAACCAACAGGTTTGTGTATATATGTGTGTGTGTGTCTGTGGGTGTGTTAGGTTAATATAGTACAGAATATATAATTATATATAATAATTATATATAATACAGAAACAGTAATACTAGCAGCGAAAAATTATCAAGTGCAGTCATGGTGACTCAGTGGGTAGAACTATGGTTTACATTCCCAGTTAGGGTGCTCTTTTCTGTGTGGAGTTTGTATGTTTTTTTTTTTGTTACACATTTTTTCCAAGCGCTCTATGGTCCTGCTATAGTCAAGAGAATTGCATTTAATGTGAATTGGAGATATTTCATTACCCTTAGATGTCATTGTTTATGTGGTTGTACTGCAATAAACTGTAAACCCGGGTGTTTTTCTTTTATGGACTTCTCAACCAGAGAGCAATACGATACGTTGGAAGCCATTAAATTCCAAAAAAAAGAAAGATGATTGTTAAAATGAGTTGTATAAAATCTTCTCAATCATTACCTGCAAAGAAAACTGTAAAGTTAAAAAAGGCTGGTCATTTCTGTGTGAAGTTTGTATGTTTTTCTTGTTCCACATTATTTTTTCCCCCAACAGCACTATGGCTCCTCTATAGCTCTTGTATGCTTGTTTAAATGAGTTGTGTAAATCAAAACTTTCCTCTCCCATTACATGTAAAGTACTAAAACCAGTCAATTGGTCAATGAAAAAAAAGACTAGTTAAACAAAAATCTAAACAAAAAAATTTACAAATAATAAAAAACTAATATCTCTTTGGTATGCATTTGTATGTATGCATGTATTTATTTGTGTGTGTGTGTCTTTGTGTGTGTGTGTGCATTCATGTGCATGTGCAGATTAATTTTTCAATTATAATCTTTATAGACTGTAAGACGTCACATTCTTGGCTCCATCATCCAGAGTGAGATAAGCTATTTGGATTCCCTTAAAAGGATTTTACAGGTAGGTGGGAGCTTCATATAGAAATATAATTATCCAACGCTGTCATATCTTATTTGTCCTGACAGTACATACACGTAAACTACCAATACACTGTAACTATACACGTAAAGGATTGTTTCTCAGGATTACCAGCAACCGTTGCTAGATGCTGAACCACGAATTTTAAGTCCCAAGAAGATCCAGCCCATTTTCTATCGGGTCAAAGAGATTCTGCAGTGTCATGCCATGTTCCAGATTGCCCTTGCCTCTCGGGTGGCTGACTGGGACCGAACGGAGACCATTGGAGACTTGTTCGTGGCCTCAGTAAGTGTCTGAATTTAACCCAGAACAAAGTTAAAGCCATTATAAATTTGTGTCCAAGTTCTCAGATCGGACAGGTAGGTTTTAATCTTTTAATTCTAGTCCTTCTGCTTTCATGTACTTGTTTGAAAAAATGAATCGAGAGGAAGGAATTGTCAGAGCAGAAGTACTGCCATCTGGGGGTTTTAATAGACTTTTTTTTATAATTCTATAGCTTATATATCCTATTTCAGTTACAGCACTATCTTCCTCAAAATAACATAAATAGCCAGTACATGTGCAGTATGTTATTTTTAGATATTTTCCAGGAGGACATATGAGGTTGCTTACTTGTGCTGCTTATTGACTGGCAGATTGCACATTTGGGAAGTATTTTAATTCTGTATGACTCTCTAGTTGTTGTAACCTTGATAAAAAGCTTTGGTCTAGCATTTTGTTTTTGCTATTCTGTGCAATTTTAGGTTTACAAACCTTGAAATTCTGTGCTCAGCAGTTCCATTTACACACTGTTCATTTCCTTTTGCGTGTCCACACATTGACCTGCAGCTGTGCTTCTTTTTTAGACCTGTGTTGTATGTTTTAACAGTAAAATAGCCTTTGTAATTTGGTTTAAGATCTAATTTATGAAACTACAGTGCTGATTTGAATGACTGCATTACATTTGAATATTTCTTGCAATAAAACCTTATATGTTTTAAAATCCTTCTAAACTGGGTCTTTACCTTGGCCTACTGGGTCGCCTTATAACCACATTCACAAAGCAAACAAAAGCTAAAAACCCAACAGCATTAAGGGAAAATGCAAAAACATTACCAGAAATGCATTTTACAAATGATACTTTACAAAAACAGTGCAGTAACTGAAATGAAATCATTTCCTCCAAGCACCATGCATTGTCAAATCCTCCATTAACCAACAATAGGAAATTGGTTGCTCTCCATCCAAAATTGCTTACCAACATTGGCCTCACCATGCCCCAGGCCCCCTCTGGAGCTTTGGTGGTGTGCATTTCATCATATCTCTAATGAACCAACAAGGGGCATGGTGAAAATTTGAGCATCCTATTTCCCAAATGCCTCACCAGTCCAGGTGTAGCTACTTTTCAACCTGGAACCCTATCACTGTACTAGTAACCCATGTCCAGAGGCTGCACGCCTTCCACCTGTCAAACTTAAATGCAGCATTTTTTAAAATGTTTTTCACTTTAATTAAAGCAGCACATTTGAAATGCAGCATTTTACAAATTGTGCACTCAAAATAATATATCTTGTTCTTCCTCAATATTGTCGTGTTCTTAGATTTTGCTTGCTTTGTATATTTTTTGTAAGTTTCTCCTAATAGAAAGTAACATTATCTATAAACGATTTCAAAACACTTTGTTGTAATTTTCAGTTAGTTGTCCTTTTATACAGTATAGAGACTGATGATAAATGAGGCCAGGCTCTCACTGTCATCACAAATGTGTTTGATGGACTCTGTGCAGCCAGTCAAGTTCTTTATATTGAACTAAACTAGCTATACCTTTTTATAAACCTTATGTTTGTGCACTGAAGTAAACTCATGCAGGAACATAAAAAGATTTTGATTCCATTAAACTGGAAGTTCCTGATTCATACTTGTGGCAATTGTACTAAAAGAAATAACATTTCTTTATTATTTTTATGCCTGTACTATTATATTATTTTTTATAAATATGAATTAATATGCACTTGGTTTTGTTAACCCTCATCTCTTACTCTTTCCAGTTTTCAAAGTCAATGGTCCTTGACATTTACAGTGATTATGTCAACAACTTCACAAATGCAATGGCTCTTATTAAAAAAGCCTGCATGTCGAAGCCAGTGTTCCTGGAATTTCTAAAGGTAGGTGTTTTCTGCTCTTTGAAGGACTTTCCAATTCATAGTTAAAGAACATCTTGGTCGGATTCTTCAGCTGTATTTTTCTAAAATATAAATTGAGACAGCGGGTTTATGACCCGCTATGTTTTTTATCTTAGAAGAGGCAAGCTGCCAGCACAGACAGAATTACACTTTATGGCCTGATGGTAAAGCCAATCCAACGTTTTCCTCAATTCATACTTCTCCTGCAGGTCAGTGCTTGTACACACATATGCACACAATGTTCTCCACACTTCTCACTTCAAAATACACTCACTGAGTTTTTTTACAGGCTTATAGTGTGGATAGGAGATTGCAAAATATTTATGCCTATTATCTTGACAGCTGTTTAGTTGTGTGAGATTATCACTATGCTTTATAATCCTCTAACTCTCCCATCCATATAGAGCAGAACATTATCTAATGATCTTTCTGCTATACACTTTAATCTGCCATGACTGTTGCTACGGCATTACACGAGTATCTCTCATATTTAGCATAGCTAGTTTTCCTAAGGCCTTTCATCAGGACATTTAACTGCTAATTGTCTGAAAAATATCATGTAATGATAACTATTAATGAACCGACTATCACACCTTCAAATATAACATTCTTAATTATTAAAATTAAAAATGTTCCTTTGACTACTGTTTGCTTTATTAATGATTTCTAATTACAACTGTAGCTTCACATAATTATAAGCCTTACTGTGAGAAATGCAGATGTGCTGATTTGCACTCACTTGAATTAGAATGTGTTTACTCCTGCAGAATAAACTCCTTTTGGCAAGAATTAGTGGTCTGAAATCAGTGTATAAATTGTGTGTCAATCTTAATGGTTAAAAATAAAGGTCTTTAGCTGTTAATCTTATTTAAGTAGAGGTGTGAATATATTTGTCCAGGACATGCTGAAGAACACTCCGGCAGGGCACCGCGACAGGCTGCCGCTGCAGCTGGCTCTGACTGAGCTGGAGACATTAGCAGAGAAGCTGAATGAGCAGAAGCGTCTAGCAGAGCAGCTCTCCGAGATCCAGCAGCTGGCACGCAGCAACAGTGATCGTGCCCTCAGCAAGGTCATACATCAAAACACACTCATATTTCTTTGCACTTCAAAGAGTTTACTCAGAACAGTACAATGTGCATCAGAACTGTCACTCTAGTTAACAGGCAAAAGGAAAAAAATGTTTTGTTTATTTCCTGTTTCTTTAACAGTCTGTAATCTTTAGGGAAGCTGTATAATTTATTTTCTTTAAAGGTATCGAAAGAAGATTTGGTATGTTATAGGCTGATAAAGTAAAATGTATTTATTTTTATGATAGGAAATTTGTGAATTATGTCTTTTAAAGCACAGTTTCACCTCTTAAACATAAAAAAAGATTCAAACAGGCTAATCTGGGTGAAGTTTCCATGCTCCATTTTTTTCCCCCACACAGTCGCCCTGTGAAAACGTCACCCTAAAATTACCCCATGATAGTGTTTGTGTTTCTGAAGGATTGTGTACTCAACGATGGACTGTCCCAATTGAATCTGCCAAGCACCAAAAACATTTTCCCCTGGATGGGCATTGGGAACCCTCCATGACCCTGGTGGAGGATTAAGCAGAAGCTAATTACATGAGAGATTTAGTTAGTTTAAAGGTCTGTAAATTAGTATACTTTTCAAATACACAAGGTTTAATTATATTTGTATTTATAGGCATAAAAACTGTGAACCAAGCTCCTCAGGAGACAAAAAGGCAAGAAATAGCTTGAGGCTTAAAGAGTTCATTATATGTAAAATTTTCTATCACAAGTTGGTTTTTCAGTTCCATACATTAGCATGCACAACAGTAAATTGCCTAGCCAAGTGAAATAAATAATTTGGTTTTATTCATTTAGGAAAGCTAATCTTTTCTTGGATGATTTAAACTCATGATGTGAACTCTATATCTAGTCCCATTTAATAGGCTCATGATGTAAAGTCAGTTGTTAGTGTAAGCTGTCATGAATAATGAAAATACAACAATTTATATAAAAGAACAGCATTTTGTTGCAATATCAATTAAATTTAACTTAATTTATTGATAATATAGTAAGAGGGTAAAATGATTAACAATTAATTGAAAAATATATAAATATTTATGTAATATAATATGTGTTGATACTTAGTTAGTTTGATACTTTTCCATTGTTCCCTAAACTCTAATGATCAGGACTCTCATAACACCAACACAAAGCAAGTGTAAATTTCTTTGTTTTAAACAACTTCTTTTAAATTGTTACATCCATCCATCCATTATCTTCCGCTTTATCCTCTACTAGGGTCGTGGGGGGGGGTTGCCCATGCCCATCCAGGGAAGAATGTTTCGGGCGCTGGGCAGATACACCAGAACAGTGCGCCAATCTATAGCTGGCTGGGTACACACACACACACACACACACACACACACACACACACACACACACTCTCTATATGAGGTAATTTGGAGCATTCAGTTGATCTTAATCCATGTTTTTGGACTGTGGGAGGAAACCGGAGAACCCGAAGGAAACCCATTCGGACACAGGGAGAATGTGGAAACTCCACCCAAGATTGGGATTCGAACCAGGAATCCCCAGTGCTGAGAGGCAAATTTACTAACCACTAAGCGCCCATTTGTTACATATAAGCAAATTTAAAAACTAATACAACACAGTCAGAAGTTAAGACAAATTTAAACTTTAGACTTTATTTCTAATTAAAAAAGAAAAAGAGCTGAATTAGTTATGTGAATAGATGTTTATTGTTTTAGGAACATCAATAATGCATTAAATATGTCCACACTTCTCTTATATACTTGTTACTAACAGATCTAAATACAGGTTTCCTCTCATTTAAAATTTACTCTCACAATTATATTCACAGGCGGTGGCTTAGTGGTTAGCACGTTCGCCTCTCAGCGCTAGGAAATTTCGGTTCGAATCCCCATCTGGGTGGAGTTTCCATGTTCTCCCTGTGTCTGCATGGGTTTCCTCCGGGTTCTCCGGTTTCCTCCCACAGTCCAAAAACATGGATCAAGTCAATTGAATTCTCCAAATTGCCCCATATAGAGTGTGTATGTGTGAGTGAGTGTGTGCCCAGCGATGGATTAGCGCCCTGTCCTGGGTCTATCTGCCCAGCACCCGAGACGTTTTCCCCTGGATGGGCATGGGGAACCCTAATAGAGGATAAAGCAGGAGATAATGAATGAATAAATTATATTCACTTAAAAACTTTAAATGTGCAGTTATGGAATCATCATAATACATATCATAAAACTGTCAGATTGGATATATTAAGTGATTTATTTTCATTTTGTCTGGCATGTTTACAGCAGCTGCATTCAGATCAGAAGCAGTTGATTCTGTGTGAAACTCTCATTGAAACAGTGTACGGCGAGAAGGGGCAAGTTCTAAAGTCCAAGGAACGCAAGGTCTTCCTGCTCAATGACATGCTTGTCTGCGCTAACATCAATGTCAAGTAAGACACGTTGGAAACTTCCAATAATTTATGCTAACATTTTGACAAGCGGAATAGAAAATAATACATAAGAGAGAAACATATTATTTGTGTCTTACTGTGTTATGTTTTGCATCTTCTATATGCCCACTATCTTTTATTTAATAATCTAGACACATTGAACGAGGAATTGATAGCATCATTGTTGAAACAAGGTAACAACCCCCAAACCTTGCATCTTGAAGTCATTTTTACACTAATGACCTTCATCATATTGTAAAGTGTTTTTTTTTTTGCAATTTTATTGCAGTTTTCTATGAACTGGGCAAATTTGATCTTCATTTTTATGATTTTTTTCTATGCTTTGATAAATCAAATCTCAAGGAGTTTAGTCTTATACATTTCTTTTAACTTTGCATTCCATCACCTTTAGAATGTTTAAAACTTTAAGAGTGCAGCTCATTATACCCAGATAAAATGTGGATGTCTTTGCATTAGATGTTCCTGCATTTGTTCTCATTTTCCTTTTTTTAAAATAAGCTGAAAAATGTTTAAACATGTTTAAACATTTCAATCATTACGTTTTGCTTTAATTTAAATGCCAACTTCATGTATGCTTCTTTGAAGCAACATCCTCACATATGGCTCCTTCAGTCACCAAACATCATGCAGCAACATTTTAATTACTTTTTTTTGTCTCAGTTAATCAATTTAATTTTAGCTCATTAATTTATTAATCCAACTGGATTGTGTCCAATTCTCAAAACTGCTCTTCCTTTCTTTGTGTTTTGTGTTTTTACTGCTCCTTGCAAACCAGATCAAAATGATTCTCTTCACAGACCATTCAAAGGGTAAAGTTAGCATATGAAAACTGGGAAATTACTAAAATGTGCAGAAGTTTATGCAATGCTGCCTTAAAGCAAATTTAAATAAGATAACGATCGTTTGATTCCATTCCACAAATTGAAAATGTGGACTTGTTATTTTTCGACTCAAATATTTAAGCAATTATGAACCTTTTTTTTTTAAAAAACATGAGCCTCACCAGACACATTTTTGGTCATTTTAACAGACTTTAAAAGTCAAACTAAATATGTTTTTACCACTGATTTGTATTTATATTGCATGTCCAGTTTGACTGATGCAGTTAAGTGTTTCACAATGTCAACCAGTGTTGAAGGACTTAAAAGCACTTGGTGATTATTTTCTGATTGTGGGACTGTCTTGATAAAAGCACTCGCCATGTTTATCACTTTCTAGCCCCTACTTGGCTTGGGATGACCTTTTCTGCAAACAGTGTAAATGTTAATTTACGCATAATTGATCGCTTCTTGGTGTCTTTTTATTTATTTATTTATTTTTGGAAAAAGAATCATTATTTAACTAACTGAGAGAAGAAAAATAAAAACAAATCAACTTCCACATCACAGAAATATGAGTTTTCCCTGTGCACAACAGCACTAATCACTTTTGGTCACCAATTTACAAATTAGTAATGTTTTGACCAATGGATACTTTATTATTTCCAAATTTCAATTTTATTATTATCTGAATAACAACTATTCTTATGTAATCTCCATTGGTCAAAACATAGATTTTTTTTGTGATCTATTCTAATTATAATTTTCTTTTATCTAAAAGGGGACTTCCAGAAATCAGCAGCTTGGTCCCTACTGGCCCAAAGTATATGGTAAAGTGGACTGCCCCCCTGCAGAATGTTCAGGTGGTCGAAGTTGGTCAGGAGACCGCACAGAACAAGGATAACATTTGCCAGCCAAGTGGGTTGAAACGTCTCAGCACTGCCAACATACAAGGTCAGAACCAGTTTTATGAAATACATTTAAATAGTGGGAACTAATTAATGAGCAGCAGTTTACAAAATGAAATTCAGTTCTGTGGAGACTCATTAGTATAAATAAGTAAGATATTTACTTGTCTGAGGATGCAGGGTTTCAATTCCCCAATTTTGTAGTTTTTAATTAAAAACATACAACATAAAGAAATTACAAGGCGCTGCTAATATGGTTCTCCAAAAGTTCGTATTAAAAAGGTCCTCATTAAGAGACTTTCAAACAAAGCAACAAACTATGTATACAAACCAATAGTAGCCTTGAAAGGAAATCAATATGTTCAGAACACATTGCACTCCACTGTTTACACATTTCATTAGTTTCTATAGAGCATTTGCTAAATGTACATTTCTTTAGCTTGGGCATTATTTTGTCTGTACATGCTGTTCACTACTTTCACCAGGCTTAGGAGAAATTTAATAAACACCCTATATGGAATATAATTTTATTATCACCCTATACAAAATACAGCTTTTTTAAATATCAAGGCTTATATTTTTTTTACTTAGTATATTTTTCAGTGTCTGGTGTTAAATCTGTTCTAAAGTTTTTCTGTAGAATCATATTTGTTCGTAACCCAAGCTGCCTTTTATTGTTGTCCATTCCTTATTACACTTACAGTATAAAAACTGTAATTTTTTACAGTAACTGTAAAACATAAAAAATATCATTGCTACATTGTACATGTTTTTTTCACTTCATTCACAGATGAGCCCTTTATTTTAGGGAAAGCAATTACAAATTTCATGGTATGTCAGATCATCTGTGATGGGTGGTTAATACCAGGTTGTTACTCTGCTTTTTCCTTAAAAGCACTGGGATTGACTCCAACTGCAGCCCTAATAAGGACGAGCAGAGAGTGTTAAAATGTTAGATGTTCACTTTATTCAAATAAGGTCAAATGAATTCAGCAATGTCATTCAGTGTGTAAAACAAACTAAATTTTCACTTCAAAATAATATCAAAACAGGAACCTACCTTTTTTTTATGTTTAGTGCATTGAAGCCAATTGTATGTCAAAAAATTTTAAAGTGTAAGGCTTTTTGTGTGAATGCATTTCTTTATGTAACCCTTTCTAGTCAATATATAATCTCAAATAATAAATTTAATTACACACTAATCTGAGTCAAGCATACTATAAACCAGTCAACAAATTACCAATGCTTCCCAATGTTGTATTTACAGTATAATTATGAGTATAAGATCTTAAAATTATTTTATGCTTTAGGTAAGCTGATTCTCGGGCCACCAAAACTATATCAGGAACTGCAGGAGCTACAGCACGACCTCTCAGTTGTGGAGGAGGTTACACTCCTAGTAGGCACTCTCCAGGGGTCCTATCAGGTAAAGCACTACACTGACAGATTCAATTGCGCAGCTTTGAAAAATACTTCCCTGTTCATGTATTCATGTATACTTTGCTCAGCCACATGCTGCTTTAGTGCTTCTTTGTATTCACAGTTTAATGAAGTGATGTGTTACCAACCGCATTCCTCACTGATTGCTGTCTCTTCCACTTTGTCTCTGTGTGATTGTGTGTATGCACAGAATCTTAACACTACAGTGGGGCAGGACTGGTGCTTAGCTCTGCAGAGACTCATCCGCATCAAAGAGGATGAGATTCAATGCGCCAACAAGTGCCGCCTCCGGCTCATGGTGCCCGGCAAACCTGACAAGTGAGTAGGGACGTTGTTGGTAAATTGGCTTCTTCTTGCAGTAATCATCTTGCTATACAGTTTAAAGACATATTTAGCTTACTTTATGGATATGTTCTGCTGCTGTTGTTCATGTTTCCTGCTCAGCCAGCCAGATTCACTAAGCTGAGCTTTGCTTTTCAAACAGTACTTTGGTGGTAATGGGGGGGTGCTATTGTAGAATGCCTTTGTTTTACTGGATGATAAGCTTTTGCACACCTGTCTCATCTCATGAACACAGACTGTTAATCAATCCTATCATGAACAGCATGTATGTCAGTTCATACCAATCAATCTGCACTTTTCCTTCACATTGTGTTAAATCAAATGTCTCATGGAATTTGCTGTTTCTGTTTCTGCACATGGCAGGTCTGGGCGCCCAGTAAGTTTCACTGTGGTTTTCAGCACTCCCAATCCTATCAGTAAAATCTCTTGGGTGAATCGTTTGCATCTCGCTAAAATTGCCCAAAGTAAGTAATTTAAGAGACAACAGAAGGAAATTACTTTAAAAAAACCCATCATTCTTCCGATTGGATTCACTGTTTTTCATTTAAAGTTCTGGTAACAGCATAGCATCACTTTCTCATGGTCTTGTTATATGCTTAGGGGAGGAAAACTTACCTGGCTGGGTATGTGCAGAGGATGATGAGAAGACAAAGCCTCCATTCTGGTGCCCATTGCTGGCATGCCGCGTGCCCGTGTTCTCTTCAAAAACCCAGGATTTGAAGGTCAGTCATAGCATGATGCTTATAATTTTCTTTCATTTCTTTCCCAGTGGCACAGTGTGAATCTTTTGCTATCATTGTAAAAGCAATATGTGTTTTTCCTTTATATGGAAAAATCTGCCAGGTGAATGACACCTATGTGAGCGAAACAAGTTTAGAATGGGAAAGTTTGTTGCTTGGAAAATGTTTTTAAAATATTGCATTTTCTAATTCTGTCCATCTCAATTCTATAAATAATTATTTTCTATAAATGTGCACTAAGCTTGTGCTTTATTACGTGATGTGTACTGCAATAGGATAAACAAATGAGACATAAATGCTGTAAATATTATGAGACAATTTCTTTTAGAAAACCTGGGGGTCCAAGATTAAATCCTTCATAGGTCTCAAATTCCTTCTGCCATCTTCTATGTACGTTTGCAATTAGAAACAGGGTCTTCTGAATCCCTATGTGTGGTTCTTTGGAGGTTTCCATCACCAGATTTGAAGATAAGAATTTAGATTAAATTGTGCATGTAAGTGCAATTGGGGCAGAAAATATGGCATTGTTACTTTTCAACAAGTGACAGTTATTTGCATTGAGGTAGAATTGGTATGCCATGGCAGTCTTTTGTGTGTAGCAGCCTGTAATTTGCAGCTTATTTCACCTCGGTCAAACTCACTCAAATCTTGATACCCAGGCCTGGCAGCTCAGCAGGGAGAATTAAAGCATGCAACCAGCACAAAGATTAAATAGAATACAAACAAAGAAGATGACGAGGTGGGGGGATGTGGGGTTAGTAACTGAGAGGGAAAATCAAACTCCACAAACAAGAAGACTAAATAGCAAGCTTCGTCATTAGACTTGTACACACAGGCACAATGTGAAGGGCGGAATTGATGGTGTATGCAATCCTTGGTTGTCAGACTGAGACAAGAACAATTGAACTTGATGAAATGATTGCCAAATGAAATGACTGCAAAACATTTTGGAGTGTATCAGAAAGGAAAAGCTTAACCCTTTTGTGTGACATGATAGAAGAAAATAAGTGGCTTCACTGGGCATGGCAGGTACATGTTTATCCAAGCAGAGGTAAAAATTCAAGGAAAAATGATCTGAAAGGTCAACAAGACCCTCTGACTATGCCTTGACCTCTACTCTCACCTACCTAAAAAAACAATCATGATGAAACCTGTTGTAAAAGTGGGAAGTTTAAAGAAATGAAATGGTGCAAGTGCTGAATGTTTCTCATTGACAGGTAATTCAGTCTAGGAACACTTTTTTAGATAACTGGGGTTCGCTCAAAACTTTATCTAATTATAAACAAAAAAAACCTGTCAACATAGACAAAGCTGGGTAACCTTAGCACTTCATCACATTTGGACAGAAAGTGATCAAACATTAAAGCCCTACTGTGATGCTCAAAACTTTGTAAGCCCTAGGTTGTTATCCGTATTTTTGTCCATATAGGGCCCAGAACATTAAAACTGCGGGTTTTCACATTTATTACAGGAACCCAGTTTAAGAAATGAGATGAAAATGTGATATTTAGTATTTTTCTCATTAAAAAGGTTTAATACAACATATCTGTGAGAAGCAAAAATATGAAGCCTTTTTATATTTGCTGTGATTGCCCTTATACTGGAACAACTTTTATTAATTGTATTAACCAGAGCCTCACCCATATTCTGAGGTCCTAGGGTCAAGATTTTCAATCAGAAAACATTATAACCTGAACACTTAGCACTGAAAACATTCTTTTTCAGAAATACAGTGTTGCACAAGAGAGACACAGTGGCTTAGTAGTTTTTAAGACTTTAAGATTTTCATTCCAATCTGGATTAAGTTTCCATGTTCTCTTTGTGTTCGCGTCGGTTTTCTCTGGGTTCTCCAGGTTTCAGCCCACAGTTCAAGAACTATAAACCACAGACAAGGTAAATTGGCTTCTCTAAATTACCCCCATATATAGTGTATGTGTGTGTCCTTCTGTGTGAGTGAGTGAGTGTGTGCCCAGTGACGGATTTAATCTGCTCGGCAACCAAAAATGTGGATGGCCAAGGGGACCAAACACACACACACAGAACTTGTCCGTATAGATTTTTAGTCTAGTATTTTTAGGATTAAGCTAAAGATAATGAGAGAGATCAAGCTTACACAAATATTCATGGACCCAGTGTTAGTTTATTTATATGTATTATCTAAGTAAAAATAAAATGTTCTGTATATGCCAATTGTGTGCTTTATAATGCACACAATTGGCATGAGCTTCCATGTTCTCCCCATGTCCATGTGGGCTTCCTCTGGGTTCTCCAGTTTCCTTCCACTGTCCAAAAGCATGGACTCAAGGCAAATTGGATGTTCTAAATTGCCTCTATATATATAATGTGTCCAGCTCCCGAAACAATCTCTCCTGGATTGACATTGGGAACCCCCGCGACCCTAATATAGGATTAAGTGGAAGATAATGGATGTGGTTTTACCATGTTATTATGTGGTCTATATACAATAAGCAATGTAAAATAAACTTAATGTAACCAAAAATAAAGTTCTCAGATTGACATTTATTTAAGAATATAGTGTGTACAAACATTCAAGCACTATACTTCGCTTAAAATAATTGCCACAATCTAATAACTACCCATAAATAATCCTCCCTGAGGTTTTCACTGAATAGAAAAAGCAGTCTTGGCCCTAATCTTGAGTTCTCGATAAAAAGGCCCCTACTGAGCCCAACAACAGCTCAATGCAAGTGTGCACTAGCAATGTAATAACATGCCTGATGGTCAAGAAAATAGTGCACTTTCTTTCCTTTAGTGGCGACCACTAAAACATTATGTCCCTAACTGCTGTCTGAACACAGTATGGCTGTTGACATTGTTTACTGTCTATAAAGCACAGTTCTGTTTGTGTGAAGGTTTCAAACCCCTGAACTGAAAGATATTTTACTTCTGACACAAGCATGCAACTGAGTCGGGTTATTATGGAGGATTGAATATTTGTCACTCAACTTGCAGCTTAGTGTAAACCTTCTCTGTCTCCATATATTTTTATGAAATTGCGCCTTTGAATATTTATAACAATAAATTTTTTAAACCATTGCAAACACAATATACTCACTATTGTGTTTTATTTTTTTCTCTAGTAGAAAAGTGCATAATGTTGTTAGTCTGTTTTCTCTCCACAGCTCCACATGGCCATTCACAACCCAGTCCAATGTGCTCTGCTCGGATTTTCGGCTGCTAGCACCGCCCTGCCACAGGGCTACCTTTGGGTGAGCATGTGTTCATCATACTTTTAAATGTTCATTGTCATAAATTCACAGGCTGCAACCTTTGCTGATTGCACTGTTCAAAACTCCTAAAAGGTTTTTCTGCAAAACACTTTATATGCTAATCAAAATTGTAATACCAGGACAGTATCAGTGTGTACAACTGCAATTAAAGACAACTTTAAATAAAACTTGACTATTTTTAACTGTCATCTCACTTCGTGCTGTTTAAAATGCATCATTATAAACAGTTTGAATAATTTACAAACTTAATCCAATAATATTTTAACAAACTCAACAACAAAGAAAAGTTATGACACTTTAAAAATACAATAAAAACTTAAATTTGTTAATTTATGTAAACCTTTTTTTAACAAACAAGGATTTTTTAACAGACAAGGGAATATTTTTGTGACCAGTTAAATATAACAAATTAAATACACATTAGTGGCTGCAGCACACTCAAAAAAATGGGACAAACATTTGTTTACCACAGTTTTTTTGGCATATGTTTCTCCCAAAAACAATGGTAAATGTCTAATTAAAATGCAACTTGTCTAGGTTGCATTTCTTGCTAAAGTAGCAGCTAATTGAGAGACAAATATTTCCAAAGTGCTCCCAAGCTCCTGCAGCTATGTTCATAAGAGTAGCATGGCAGTTTTAATGGCAAATAAGTGCAGAAATGTCAAACAGAGTATCTGCAGATTTTTTCTGACTCCCTAAATCTTGTTGTAATATGCTGGATGGAAAAAGCTTAATTGTTTGAAGTCTTGTGCTGAGAAACTAATAACATTTGGCACAATGTGGTAAACCATAATCTGTCCTTCCTTGCAAAGACTTAGATTGTTTGTTCATATCATAGATTTTCTACTCAGTATTAATGATCTCATTATCAGTAACTAATAATGTTATCAGTAACTGCTGAATGCTGAACTTTTTGTTCCATTTTTTGACATTTCTGTCATATTTTGTTTCAATACATACTTTTTTAGGACATCAAATTTCACATTATTTAATTATTATTATTTAATAATTACATTGTGTATTCTTAATCTTTTCATCAGCTTGATTAGGGTACAAGTAAGTTACAAATTTAATTTTTAGAAAGTCTCTAACTTACATGAAAATGGGGTTTGTATATCAAACATGTTCTTTACTTAATTGTAGTAAAGTGATTGACTTTTTAAATGGATATAAAATGAAATACAATTTTTGTTTTTATGATAATTCAGCTTTAAACTTCCAGCTCATGTTTTCTTTCAGGACATTTAGGCATTGATTTACCAGTAAAAAAAATTTAACATCTCTTAAACTGTTGAGACATCTTTGGTCAAATGGCATTTTTGTCCTGTTTAAACTAAAGAAAAACATGATGTCTCAGACAATTTTTGCATCGAATGCTGCACTTTTTTGTCTCTACTACTGTATGGTGATGGTATTTGAAGATCCAATTCTTTAGATGTGAACTGCTGTAATAGCTTTCTGCTCAGAAAGTTTTGACCAGTGAGACGAAACATCTTCGACAGCACAATCCTGCAGATTATGTATTGGCTACTCAGTAACAGGGTGCAATCATAGCTTTTGCAGGTTGTTGCTCTCAAATGCAAATTGTGTATTGGTTTATTTTTCAAAAAGATTCTGCTGTTTAATGATAACACTGATATGGCATGGGTGCATGCATCAACTAGTGCCCCAAAATAGAGGTTAAATGATTTAAGAAAGCTTTTTGTAATAATCCTTATGGTCCTTTAAATCATGTTTCATCGAAAATAAGTGAGTAAATGAATCCTGTGTGTGCAAGGCAGATCAGCCACAACCTTAAAACCAGTCAGTGGTTTAAATGTTTTTGTTAATCAGTGTTTATCAAAACTACAAGTAAATTGTGATGAATCCTGTGTGAAAAATTCTAATATGGAAATTATAGAGGCCTTTAAATCTATGTGTCCTCACCTTGAACATGATGATTTTTATGATGACTTTTAATTTTGAATAAATTATCTGTAACTATGCGTCACCAAAAAAAAAAGTCTTCTGCAGGAAGTATTTGCCCTAACATTAAAATGATATAATAACAATTATAAATAATATATTATCTAATATAAACATTAATTACAAACACTTTTTTGAAAAGGGGAAAATAATTTAATCTGACTTTTGTGGCCAAACTAAGCCTTATTCAAGGGTACTCTGTAAATTATTCATTTCTGTGCAGTATTTTTTGTGATTTTTTTTCTTTCATCCTCCTCTTTGATAAAATCTTTGATTGTTACTAGAGCTGAAAAGTTTTAAAAGTTTTCTTTCTTTCTTTCACTTATATATATATTTATTACTTTGACCTGAACAGGTGGCTAGTGGTGGAGATGACACCTGCGGGCATGTGGAGATCTTTTCCATGAACAGACCCACTCCACGCTCAGTCAAGAGCTTTTCTCTGGTCTCTCCTGCACTGAGTCTCGAGTATGTGTCAGAACCTAGCACAGTGGAAGCTGAGGGACAAGGGGCAGAAGGACCCGCTAGGATTGGAAACACCATCTGTGTAGGGTTACAGAATGGCAAGTGAGTCCAGCTCTTATCCATCTGGTTATTTTGCATATTAAATTACCATGTTTATTAAGCATTAGGGTGTAAATTCGAACTTCAGCATATGCACATACGGTGTGGTTATGTGCTTACAGCATCCTAGTTTATGGCAGTGTGGATACTGCGGCCCAGTGTCTCCTGACCTTTCAGAATCCTGATGGTTGTCCTGTCCTGTGTCTAACACACACAGCCAACTTTCTCTTTGCTGGACTGACTAATGGCAAAGTAGCAGTTTATAGCAGAAAACTTGGGGGTAAGTTCTTTGATTCTTGCCAAAGTTATAAACACACTAAACATAACACGGACATTAGTGGAAATAAATTAAAAGCAAATACTGTTCAAATAAAAGTAGGGCTACAGATATCTTCAATTATTCATTAAGTGTATGGACAGTGAACAAAGAAAAGCATGCAGTACTTGTTGAGTGGATAAGTACTGGATTTTACACCAAAAGATTATGGTCCAAGCTCTAGCACTAACAGTCCATTAATAATGGGTCATTAAGCGAGGTCATGGTCATTAACCATGGCAGGGCATCTGCTGAATGCTGTAAGTATACTGTAGTATTAAACTATGATGTAACTGTAACATTATGTATAATATGTATGTATTATGAGACTTGTTGCTAGATATAAAGGAGAGGTTAAAAAATCTATCAAATTTTTATGATATTTAATGCTTATCATGTATTTAGACCCTTTCGGAATGGTGTTGTATTGTTGTAATGTGACATCTGTGGCTATCATTTTTTTTAAATCTCTGGCCATAAAGATCACAGCAGCATATTGCTGCACTTTGCTATGTTAATTAGGCTCAGATTCACACATTATTCAATCCACCTGCTGATGCATCTGAAACCAATTATTGTGACAATGCGTGCCATATGTTGCATTTTTTTTGTTAAGGGGCATGCTTCCCTCACTCATATTTTGTAATTGCACGGTTAAAAGTCCTGTGCTTGCCATGTTTTCACCGCCTTCTTTTATGAGGGTTCAACAATGCCACTTGCTCCCAACTGGCCCGTGCTCACTTTGAGCATTTGGGGAGAATAAGGCCTTTTTCCCACTGCCTCGCCGCAGTGTCAGAGCTGGATCCATATGAATCCTTTTCACCTTTTATTTCTTTTAATTGAAAAAAAAATGAGTATACTTTCTGAGGTAACTTCTCTGTGCATGCATGGTGGTAAGAGTAGCATGACATTTAAGCTAGTGTTATGGGGTCACATGCTTATCTTAGGTTTCATTTAACACTATGTAGGGTCTGAACCCGCTTTGAGGTATTTTATATTGTTTTGATGTTTATTTAAAAAGAAGTTTAAAAATGATATTCTTTGTTTCTTGTGGTTTTCAGTCTTAAGTTGTTGGTTCGTGGGCGGCACAGTGGCTTAGTGGTTAGCATGTTCGCCTCTCAGCACTAGGGATTCCCGGTTCGAATCCGCATCTGGGTGGAGTTTCCATGTCCCCCCCGTGTCCGCGTGGGTTCCTCTGGGTTCTCCAGTTTCCTCCCACAGTACAAAAACATGGATCAAGTCAATTGAGTTCTCCAAATTGCCCCCTATAAAGTGTGTTTGTGTGGGTGAGTGTGTGCCCAGGGATAGATTGGCGCCCTGTCCTGGGTGTATCTGCCCAGCACCTGAGACATTCTCCCCTGGATGGGCATGGGGGACCCCACTGCGACCCTAATAGAGGATAAAGCGGAAGATAATGAATAAAAAAAAGTTGTTGGTTCTGTCATGCCCACATTACACACCGTACCATATCCCATGACATTTATGACCTGTGTTAATTTGTGATAAAAGTTTTGCTTAAGTCATATTCATTTTCATTTAACAGTCATTCAATATAAAAACCAGTGGTGGCTTAGTGGTTAGCACATCCAACTCTTAAAGTTTGGGATCCAGGTTCGAATCTCGATCTGGCTGGAGTTTTTATGTTTTCCCCATGTCTATGTGTGTATTCTCCACTTTCTCCGGTTTCCTCCCACAGTCCAAAACCAAGCTAAATTGGCTACTCTAAAATGCCCCTATACAGTGCATGCGTGCATGTGAGGGTGAGTGCATATCTGTCCAGCGCCGGAAACGTTCTCCCCTGGTTGGGCATGGTTAACCCCCCCCCCCCCCCTATAGGATTAAGTGGAAGATAATGAGATGAGATAATTCTATTCATCTCCTTCTATACATCCAGACCCACTTAGTGATACCTAGTAGTATTAGCGTAATGTCAGAGTTTGTCTTCTGTGAATATTATATGATGAACATATAATATTTGTTCTAAATATTAGTAAAAAACCTATTTTTCTCTTCTTTAGAAGCTTTGTGGGATCCAGACTCCAACAGACTAGTGGTGATTGGATACGCTCCTGTACATAAACTCCTCGATATAGATGAATGTGTGTGGGCCAGCTGTGCAAACGAGGTTGCTGTCATTGATGGTTGTAATCTCAGCACCCAGGTAAAAACATCCCTTTAATGAGCCATGCCTTCTTTTTTCGACTTAAATCAACTCGTAGGCAGTAAAAACACGTGAAACGGGACTTTTTCCATATTCTGTGCTCTGAAACTCTTGTTCAAAGAGCTTCACCTTTCCACAGCAGTTCCTAGAGACCTTGTTGACAGGCGTAAACAGCGAGGCAAGTCGCCTGCCTCTAAAGATTAAAAGCTTTTGCTTTCCTCTGCAGTAACTCGGTTGAATCACATTTTAAAGTACAGATTATAGTTTTTGTGCAATATGTTGAGATGCTGCTTTCCTCCTGTGAGCCACATTATAATAGCACATCCTAAGCAGTAGATAAAAGGTATCCTCTTGTAGAAGTCACACTGCATGTTTGCATGCAAGTCTTTGATCACTCCAGACAGCTGAGCCATCCCCAGTATTTGCCGCAAGCAGCTCCCTCCTCCCTCCACCCTGACGGTTAATCGCAGGAATATATTTGGATCCAGCAGCTGGAATACAGATGAAGATGAGAATCTCTCTGGGTGTGTCACTCAAGGATTTAAATAATGAAGTAGGCGTTCTATTTTTAGATGTTTAATTCAGTGTTTTAAGTATGTGGGGATCAAAAACATTATGCAATGACAAACACCATGCTGTAATTATTTATCAGTATTTTTTTTTTTGTTTTGTCAAATATTTTCTCTTGAGACATAATTACCACTTTTTAGATGAGAATTTTTTTTGAATATTAGTGTTTAGATGTTGCTTAGATTTTCATGCATTCCGGAATCTGCAATTATGTTTAACATTTGGAACATCATTATAGTAATTAAATTATTTTCTACATGTTAAAATAATCAGCCCAAATGCATGTCAGTTTGGAACTGTGGATTGTTTATTAATGCATCAATGATGTGATTATTGCAGCCACGATATTACAAATTTATGCATTGCTGGTACAACTAGAAGGTGTACAATATGCACTATTTTATCCCTTTTATTATCATTCTGTTTTAGTAAAAACTTTTTTCCAGTTTGCTATTGGCTTCGTACATACCACATTTAATTATATAATAAGAATAATTTTTACATATATGTGACAATATGTGATAAATGTGCTCTGTGATTTCAATAACACAGTGCCATGTTAAAACAATGTTTGTATCGTCGTTCTTTTATGATGAAGAATGGATTAAGTTCACTTCATATTTTACACTCATCTAACACAACCCCGAAGCATGATCAATCCAAGCCTATGTTTAACAGCTAGAAACGTGTTCAGTTAAAATTTCGAATTGCTATTATCAAATACTTCTTATTACTAACCAAGTATCAAACTACAGGACCTGGTTCTTAGGATCAGGATTAAACGTTTGTGAGAAAAAAAGGCTATAAAGACTATCTAAACTATAAAAGGGATTAACAAAAGGTAAAAAATTAGCTTGGTATTAGGCTGTGTGTGTTTTAAATCATATGCTCATTTTATTTGTATGCAAAGTAAAGCTAAGAAACTGATGTGCTCAGCTGAAATAATTGTCATTCAGATATGATTTACAGTTTCATTTCTATGGTGACCGAGGCCTCTTTCTGATGTATTTCTTTGCACTTATCTGCATGTTTTCATCCTTTTCCACTTTCAAAAGCGCATCCTTTTTTGTCATGTCTTCAATTTTTATTCTTTTCTTCTGCTTTAAATTATTTTTTTCTTAATATAAATTTTTGGCATTTACAGAACTTTGAAGCTCACCCTGACCCCACAGTAAGTGTAACACATATGGTCCGTGCTGGTGGAGGGGTATGGATGGCATTTTCAGAGGGTTCCACACTTCGGCTTTTTCATACTGAGACTCTGGAACCCTTGCAAGAGATCAACATCTCAACACGCTCTGCTTATTTAAGTCCAGGCAAGTTCTGTGTAATAAAACAATTTAATATTTCTTTCTATTTTCTCCCTGTAGCTGCCCGCATTTACAACAGGCATGACTCTAATTTCCAGGACAATCTCCTGATCTGCCCCTCTTACCTTTACTCTATATATCTAAAATACACTCTGACT
The DNA here is from genome assembly GCA_019802435.1 of Corydoras maculifer. Taxonomy (NCBI): domain Eukaryota; kingdom Metazoa; phylum Chordata; class Actinopteri; order Siluriformes; family Callichthyidae; genus Corydoras; species Corydoras maculifer. The sequence continues at coordinate 1,205,666 of JAFMOD010000550.1, read as the reverse complement.
CATTCACTGCACTCTAGTGGCGAATGTCGCCTGGTGATTCAAGCTCACAGAGGTGCTAATCCTCACTCCATATTGTTCACCCTCGCCAAATACACCACTGCAAATCCATAAGGCTGAGAAACATAGCATTATTAAGAAGCAACTCTTCAACAAGCACTTGCTGTATAAAGCAAAAAAAAAATCTAGTAAATATAGTAAAACAGTAAATCTAGACATTGAAGACATTAGATAATGCTATAATGATAGATTAATAATACCACAGTATAACTGTTTTTTTCCTTAACTTCTGATGTGTTGTTCTCTCATTTGTAAGTTGCTTTTGGATAAAAGGTTCTGCTAAATGAATTAATGTAATGTAACTTCTTAGTTAACAATTCATCTATATAAAACCTTGCTGTAGGTTTCTAAGCAGATCCAAGTTGATCCTACTTTGGATTCCACATCTATTTGTTTAGTGCATAAAGTGGCTAGAAAACTAGAAAGACTGCAATATTGCAAACTATTTCATTATTATTAATTTTGTACAGTTCACATTTAAACCTCTTTCATACAAAATAGAGATGTAATGCCTTTATCAGCTTCTGGGATATTATTTATAAATAATAATAATTGATTAAGGATAAACCATAAAAACATGGTTTTATGTCAGAGCCTTGTCTTGGCCAATCCTAAAAGCATTTCTATCATTGCCAAAAGTATCAAGTTTCTTTAAAGGGACTTTATTATGAAAAAAATGTATAACACCCATGGTTTTACTCTTACAGGTCAGAAAACACTTTGTGTCACCAGCCTTCTTATTTGTCAGGGTCTGCTTTGGGTGGGCACAGCCCAGGGAATCATAGTAACCTTGCCAGTACCTAAACTGGAGGGAATCCCAAAAATAACAGGTATGTTTTCACAGGATGCTACAGTTTAATTAGGTGCTAGTACAATCTGACCCTCATCTTTCCTGACTCAGGTAAAGCAATGACCTCACTCAATTCTCACAATGGCTCGGTGGACTTCCTGGTTGCCACTTCAAGCACTTTGTCTCCAGAGCTGCTAAAACGAGACTCTTTAGTGGATGGAACAGACTCTAGCAGTGGAGGAGAGGACAGAAGCCAATCATCTCAGGAGTCTCTACAACAACAGCATGGAGAAAGCTCACCAAAGAGGGAGATAAAATCTAAAGGGGTGCTTTTACAGTATCATCTACGCTCCACATCTCAGCTGCCTGGCAAACTTCTCACTGCTCAATCTGATGAAGGCTGCCTGTCAGAAGAGTCTTTGGAACACACGCTAGAGGATGGCTCAATCTACGAGCTAAGTGATGACCCAGAGGTTTGGGTCAGGGGTCCAGGACCTAATTTCAAGGATGGAGCACGAAGAGAAAAGCCAATATCAGTAGCTATTATATCAGGAGGAAGAGGTTTCCGCAGGCTTTCTATGGCTGGTTCCAGTTCTACTTCTTCTATGATCAATGAGTCAACACTTATGTTTTGGCAGCTTCCACTCACAGTTTAATTAATAGAGGTTTGTTCTTAAATCTTTGTCTCTTTTCTGCAAAAGAGATCTGGAGGACAGGGACAATATACTGTATGTCTATGTTCGTCTGGCTCAAAGGAATACTTAAGCAGTTTCAAATTTTATTACCACATTTTAGTGTATGAGCAAGTAACAAGGTTTTTTAGTGTCCATACACAGTCACACATTCTTAACTATGCTGACAACATACTACCACAGTTAAGTAAACAGTTCTCCACTTCCCTTTTAAGTAAACAGTACTATTAAAAAGGCTAAAATATATGTATGTTTTGAGATTAGAGTTAATATTTTGCATCAGTGTGTTTGACAAAACCTTTTTATTTTAACTCAGTGTTTAAGTGCACCACTTTGATTCAGTCAGTTTTAAGCTTTGGTCAGTATTTAATTATGTTATAATGATTAATTCTATATGTCTCTGTGAATTTTATGGCATATCATTTAAACAAATGACATACTATTACACTCAAAACACTGTATGTTCAAACTATGGCTAAAACCATTTCATTTTAAAAATAACACTGTTGCAACAGAACAAATATGGTTAAATTCAGTGCTTAGGTCTTTAAATAGTCAAAACAACTGTTCAACATAAGAAGGACAAGTATACATGTAATAAATTACATGAGATAAAAGGAAACATTACCATTAAGGCTGTAGTAAGTGTTTAACTAAATTACATTGAAATCAATACTAATACAAATATATAGGTGTTGATGTATTGCATGTAGTCTGCCTAAAATCACATCGCAGTTCACTTCAAGATGAATCACTGTAGAACTGTGCAGCGCTGCACAACTAGGCATGTTTCAAAATGTTCTTCAGGGATTTGTGTGCAATAACACATATTACAAAGATCCCAATCCTTGTCCTTGAAACATTTAAATATTTCAATAAAGATCCTTCCATATCAGCCTGTGCTGAACACCATAGACTCCAAACCACCAGCTACAGCCTATGTTGTGTGCTAATCTCATAATGTGCTGCATTCACAAAAGACTTTGGACTGGACATTGGTTTTGGTTCTTATTACTGGTGAAAAACTTGTAAAAGCCTCAGAGCATCAGTGAATATCAGTGTCAGTGATGTCACTGTAAGAAGAGACATTGTCTGGGTAGTAACTGACTGCCTCGCAGCTTTACTTAGACTTCTATTTTAAGTGAGATTCAAGTAAACAGGTTTTCTGTTTTTGTTTTTTTTTCTGTACAAAAAAAAATGACAGAATTATTGTTTAGTAAAATCACATAACTGTTTGGTGGTTGAAAACTCTGGAGTATTCCTGCAATTGTTATTCTAAAAAACCTTTGTTTTTTGTTTTTTTTAATGAACATCGTACCTTTCTTCAATGTCAGATGTGAGAACCATCAGCCATTGGTAATATAGCTTAGGGGAAAAAAACAAGCATATTTCAAAATGTCAAAATGATTACGTTCAATTATTATGTCTAAGCCCCATGAAGTTGTTCTTTAAGATGGAACTCAGAAAACCGTCCATGTAATAATAGAGAAAGAGAGGTGGAGAGAGAGAGAAAGAGAGAGTGCTTGACCAGATGAAACACTTTTATCTGTTTTTTAATTGCGAAGCACAGACTCTGTAGCTAATCAAGCATAACATATAGCATATTCTTATCAAATTGGAATGCATTTAGTCTTTTCTTGTAATACAAAAAAAAAAACTAACTCTGTTGCTTAAACATTCCAAATACTCAGATCATTTTTCGAAAAACTGTCACTTAAATTAAATTTTTGAGCTTTATGAATGTTCTGAATTTCAAACCTTGTACTAACATTTTGTAACCATGAGATCCTTTAGGCTACTGTCTGTGAAAACTAAAGTAATGAAATTGCACAATGGAACATGAGATAGTCGGCTATTTTAGCTTTTAGTTTCTATAGTGCTTTTTCAGCTTTTAGTTTCTAAAAGTTAAAAAGAAATAGCTGTTCAGGGAAACTGTGCAGACTATGGATGGGATGCCACCAGGAGCTTTGTTATTATTGCATATGTGCATGAAAGAATAGACTTCATAAAATACCTCCAAGTCCTGACTTCTACAAATAGGAAATTATTTAAAGTCTATAAATTTACCTAGACTACATACAGAGACACAGAATGAAGAAAATGTGTAACCAAGGACCATACAGAAGATCCAAATATTAGCACATACTTATACTAATGTTTAATTCTTTTAATGTACATTGCAATTTGCTGAAAATATTGTTTTTAATGTGATTGCTACAGAGTTTGTGTTTATTACTTTTCAGTTAATAAATAGAAAAACATCAGCCACATCTTCAAGGAACATGGATAACATGAGTTATGTTAGTATTGTCAGACAAATGACAAATATGTGTTTGACATGGCACTGAATCTGTCAATTCTCTTCAGTCTTTCTGTTTCAGATCTATATTCAATTTGTCTAAAATGTGAATGGTAGCGAAACAAAAGAAAATTGTTTAGTTTAGGTACTTAATCATAATGGTACTTATTTTACACTGTGTCACTTTGCTTATGAATGAATAAATCGTTTATGTGCAGAAATGTATTAATTTGGTGTTATTTTTTAGAAGAACTCTTTTAAAGATAAACTTCGACATTTATATTTTCCCATCATCCCAGCATCCTCACAACATTTTTTGTTTCATTTCGAGCATTGTTGTTGCCTTGAAACATGCTTGTTTGCTGCTTTACTCCCAAAGCTGTTTACACCATTCCCATTTTCGTTCTCTTATCTCTATAGGCAGCCCTCTCATTAAACATATCAGCAGATGCTGTATGAAGCAACTCACACAACATAACCTATGCACGCAATGACTCAAAGTCAACGTGACAAGGAAACCAAATCATACTGTATGCCTCAGAGATAGTGTGTCAAACCTGATCGTGGCTGTTCCAACACGGCTGTCTGCCAGACAGGATGTCTCCTGAAATTACAGCTATGTAATAAGTAATGACATTTGAATTTGGATTCAGCTGGAAAGGTTATTATGTGAAAAGCTTTCTGTTATATTTTGGAGTTGGTCTGGGAAAAATGTGATATTGTCAGGCACTGATGTACAGAAATGTAATGTTCCAACGTATAGTGTATTTCTAGTATAACAGTTTGATGGAGTTCCACTGAACCAAACTTATCAAACCTTGTCTTTAGGAATCTTGATTGGTGAATATGATAACAAGTCCATTTTCCATTTCCTTCGCTTACCATATAGATAGACTTTGTAGTTTTACAATTACACACTGTAGTGCATCTGGTTCCTTTTTTTTGGTTAGTCCCTTGTTGGTTCTCTGTTCTCCATTGGTCTGCACCGTGCTACTATAGTTTCATTTAAACACCTCAGTGACACTGCTGGGATAGAAATAGTGCACCATCCAAATAAAACCTGCTCTGTGGTGCTACTTTTGAGGTTCTGACCATTAAAGAACAGAGTAAAGGGGACTAACACAGTATGTACTGCAGTCCACAAACAGATAGACTATAGTTGTAGAACATTGTATAACTACAAGGTTCATCTTTACAGTACGTGGAACTGATAACATGGACAATTAGTGGAGCAAAAAGGAGGCGTGTTCAAACTTGACTGGCCTTGTACAATTTAATTTCAAATTATTAGCCCCAAGATGCAAATCTGTGTGTGAATGTGTTTGTGTGCTTGGCTGCCCTGCTGTAGACTGGTCCACCTTTGAGTGTTAGGATAGGCTCCAACGTCGACTATGACCTCATATGGGGTAAGCATCTCTAAAAAAAAGTTAAAGTTTAGCAGGATTGGTATTGGTATTGGTAAGTATTAGATTCATTTGATTTTTAAGATTTATAAGATTAAATGTATTAGATTTTTAGTTATAAACTTACTCAAGTAAAACAAATTACCTTGAACCTCTTCACTTAATATCAACAGTACTTCCTGAAAACAAATGGATGTTTTTGTTCTGAAAACAAATGGATGACACGCAGAAAAGGACTCAAGGATAAAGCTGTGAAAGGACACAAGCAAAAGGAAGGATGAACAAAAATTTAGAGGTTTTGACAGGCGCTATACAGACTTTAATTAACAGAAAAGTCGATGACACCAACAACAGCAGCTTAAATTTATATGTTAGGCATTGTCATCTTATAAAGGAATCTGAAAAGTGCAAGTTTTATTTGTAAAAAATTTGGTAGATTTTAAAGTTCCATAGCCAGTTTAAAAATATTGTGCTGGATACCAAGCTGTATGTTTAGGAGAGAAATAAACTGTACCTGATATAATGGGAAAATCAAAACAATCTTTTTGAAAGTATACAAAAAATGGATGTAACACTTCACTGCTCAGCAAAAATAAATAAATACAAATACAAACAACGCAACATACTGTAATGTTGCATTAACACATGTTTACCCCCTGCTTTTCTGTATTTTTTATTCATTAGATTGCCAATAACATTTCGTTTTGTACCTTTGCCTAAATGGATCAAATTTAAATGGTTATTAAGAGTAATGTCATTTTTAAGGGCATTATGAGCATTACAATTTCAGCTTCATATACCATTTAGATGTAAAAAAAAAAACATTATAGAGTTTATGATGGATATAAAAATATCAAATGTGTTTTTTTACAAAATAAATAAATAATCCTCTACACTAAATTGGTGATTGTGTTAGTAAAGGTTAGGAAAATTAGGCATTCAATGTACTTTCAATGTGGAAGTTTTCATGCTCTCCCAGTGTCTGTGTGTGTTTCCTCCCAAAGATCCAGTTTCTTCTACAGTACTAGTAGGTGATCCACCCAGCGATGGATTGACGCCCTGTCCGTGGTGTATCTGCCCAGCGCCTAAAACATTCTCTCATTGGGGGGCACTGGGCCCCCTGCGACCCTAGTAGAGGATTAAGCAAAAAAATAATGAATGAATGGATGCTAAATTGAGGTATGTGTGTACAAGGCAGCTATATATAATAGTTATATAGTCCTCCAAATCGTGTAAATGTTAATTTTTATGTAATTGGTTGCTTCTTGGATTTGTTTTTTTTTTAAACAAAACAAAAACACTTTCCACATCACATGCACATCACAAGTTTCTCTTGCACACAATAGCAATAATCTCTCATGGCCACCAATCACTGTTGTTGGTGCTCAACCAGTTGAAGGTGCTAAGACATCTAACCGGTCCCAAAGAGTATGTTGAACCCCCCCCCACACACACACACACACACAGCCTTTCGTCCTTATTTATAAGATTGTGGGAAACTTGTTTACATGCTCAAACTGTGGAGACCTCATGTGATTGACCCCACAATGTAAATCACTGGTTAATATTAGTGGGTATTAGTATTCATGGGTAAGATTTGGGTAAGTCTCCTTAAAAAAAAAAGTCTGGGATAGTATCCAACACTCTCTACTGCACTGTTAAATATATGCTAATTAGAAAATCCATGAATCAATGAATTGCAAAGATTCAAAATTCCAAAATATGTGGTCTGGATTGCAAACCCACAAATCTACAGTGTATACATTATTTGATTATTCTTCATAGTGCGTTAAGTCTTTAAAACTTGATTTGCTGCAGATTTAGGACTATTAACGCAGATGTTTTTCTCTTTCAGAAGATTGTGGTCCTAGAGAGAAGTGCAGCACATCGGTACAAATGTCGCGTCCTCAGGAAGACTGTCTTTTATTAAAATGATTACTTATATAACGCCATAAAAAACTCCAGGGACAGATTAACTAGTGTCAGGGAAGCGCCGTTAATGTGTTTACGTTCACACTTCATCAAATCATCTGTTTTAGCTCCAGGCTGCATGTTTTTGGATTGATTGCACATCTTGCACGAGTCGGTTCTATTGAACGATTCATTTTTCTAAAGTTAACAGACGAATCGATTCATAATTCCGGATTCCGTTTTTTTCTTTACAACAATCTGCAACGAAGTAAATTTTTCTTTATTTAACATGCTTTATTCATGATTTATTTCATTAAAACGTTACAATAAAAAACAGCCATATAGCAAAATCAATTTAGTAATTCAGGATGTAACATAACATGTTTAACACGATTATTTTTTAATTATATAAGAAAACAACAATAATGCATCCAAAAAGCAAATAATAGAGCACATATTTACCTACAACAGCTTTAATGTAGGATTTAGAGCACTGACGGCATTCCTCATACGTTCCTTAATCTTTAATGTGTCTCTTGAACTTTATAGCAGACTTCCAGTAAATATCTCATTTGCAAACCTTTAACTTAAACACAAAGGGTGTAAGAGATATATTCAGCTTCAGTAAGGGATGCTGAAGCCTAGTGCTCACATGGTACAGGGCAGCACATCACAAGGAAGACACAGATACACAGCAAAATAATTAAACCTTTCACCTGATTCACATGTTTTAAGGATGTGGTAGAAAACAATAGTTCATGAAGGAAACTATACACAGTCATATTAGAACACACAATTTCCAAACATAATTAAAATGGCTTGTTGGATCTTTTGATTTTGAAAAGGCAGAAAGAAACAGTTGACGCAAGATGGCTTCTCTCCAAAGAATTCAACTTAGAACTTAGATACTGTCAGAGAACAGTGCTACACACAGCATCACTATACTAATAAGTACATACCATGTATGGCCAAATACAAAAAGACACGTTACACCTCCATGAGATTTTATGACATCTAGTTGTAAGTGAAATCCTTGCTTTGCTGCTAAAACTGAGCCACACTTTTTGGATGTAAATATCTTGTCTTATCATTTCTTGTCTTATAAGATTGGGAATGTCTGTGGGATTTTTCCCCCCCAGTTCTTCCAGATAAACACATGTGTGTCAGCCACTGATCTCTTATCCCAAAGGTGTTCGATAAAGGTTCTTTGTAAGCCAGGCAAGTTTTTTCACACCTAACTTTACCAACCTTGTTTTGATGAATCTTGCTACAATATATAGTAACTTAATATTCTTGATTTTGTATTGAAAAGACCTGTACATATTAACTAGATCATTTATATTCACAGACATTTTTCTAGCTGCTGTGAGCCTTAAGTGCCTGTTCCATATTGGAAGGACATAAGGTCTGAAACATTTTTCACTTATGAAGCCTATCTACAGTTAACAAATGGTTATTAATCTTTTACTTTGTGAATTGAAATAATACTATGGCTGAATTTTACTCATATTGTTTTCAATATCAATATTATTATTATTATTATTATTATTATTATTATTATTATTATTATTATTATTATTATTATTATTATTATTAATAATAATCATACTTTTATGAATATTTTTTACTATTTTATTTTTTGTTTATGTTTATGCACACAACAGAATTGAAGCATGCTCCGCATTCACCTTGAACCTTATCTAACACTACCTTAGCAACTTGCATTCCTTTTTTCTGCCACTAAAGCAATATATATGATTTAAGTTCACTTCCACTAAAGCCATTTCCATAAGCATGCTATTCCTTACTGGCAAATGTTACAAACAAATATGTGTTTTTGTAATGCTTGTACCCCACATTTCTTCTTTAAAATGTATCAAATTGCACTCATATATGTTTTTGTTGTTATATACAATGTTAAAACATATATATGTATATAAATTATATATATATATATATTGGTTGGTATGATGGCTTAGTGATTAACATGTTTAACCTGGGGAGCCAGGTTTAAATATTGATCTGGGTGGAGTTGTCATGTTCTCCCTGTGTCCCTGTTGGGTTCTCCAGTTTCCTCCCACAGTACAAAAATTTTATGTAGATTCATTACTCTGTCCAGTGCCAGCTGGACATATACACCCAGGACAGGGCGCTAATATATCGCTGGGCACACACTCACTCACACAAACACACTCTATATGGGGTAATTTGGAGAACTCAATTGACCTTGATCCATGTTTTTGGACTGTGGGAGGAAACTGGAGAACCCGGAGGAAACCCACACAGACACGGGGAGAACATAAAACTCCACCCAGATTGGGATTCGAACCAGGAATCCCTAGTGCTGAGAGGCGAACGTACTAACCACCAAGCCACCATGCAGCCCAAACACATAATCCTTACACATAGCTAACAAACCAACAATTCATTAAAATATATATGACCAACTCTTTATATTTTTGCGTAACAGTGGCTGAATGATGTCGGGTAATGTATATTTAAAACAACAAACTAATAAATTCAAAATGAAGATAAATGCGTGATATCAAATTTTAACTTAATTTTAACTTCTTAAATAGAAGCTTTGTTATTAGACTGTCAAAGAACCAGAAACACTCTTTTACTGGGTTGAAAATAATGAAATAAAGTGTGCGGAGAAATGAATGAATCAGAACTCCAGGAATTGGATTCATTTGAACGGCTCGAAAGAACCGATTCGTTGGTGCGATTCGAAATGCCTATCTGTGGAATTCAGATAAAGCCGTTTCTGCGCTAATCCCCGCCCGGTGCGACCGCCAGCGCTCCTCCTGCCTCCCGTCCTCTGACACGGATCCACACACAACGGGCAAATATTCCGCCACAACTCCTAGATAATGGATCATTTCGACGACTTGGGTAATATAATTACTTTGCAACGTGGGCACATGTACCACCCAAGAAGCGCTGAATCAAACGGAGAGGCGACGCTAACTGTCTAATTGAATCCAACTGGAAAGATGAAGCTTTCGCTCACTTTGCTGCTGCTTCTTTTCTGTGTGATGGACTCCGTGAGGGGTAAGTTTGTTTTCATCAATAACTTACTATGCAAACTCAATGCCAGCCAAGTTCGAGATGCTCAACTTTAAAAACGCGTACGTTTTATAAGCGTTATGAAGCTGCACCTCTTAAAGCCTGAAAGCGTACTTTGTTTATTGCGGCAAATCAAACAAACAAAATCTGTTCTTCAACGCTTTGATCGCCCAAATAAAATATCTCTCTATGTGTTTTGAAACAGCACATCTCTAAAAAACTCAATATCCTGTTTGTCTAAATTTATTTAATGGTTATGGAAATTGTGATATGATGTAAAAGTCATCTCTTTTAGAATGCATTTGTCAGGATCTGTCTGAGGTGAGAGTACAGGTGTAGTGGATGTGTTCAAAGGTTTTAGAATACATTTTGGAAACCAAGTGTTTATTTCACGTGTATCAGCGAAAAGATTTTCCCCCTAAATGCCTTATTTGTATGACTGCTGTGTGAACTAGCAAGTACAAGTCAATATTGTCGATATGGTATTTAAAAAATAAATAAATGTGGTTTATTCTGATGCATTTTGCAAATCCTAGTTAGATTTTTGAGGTGTAGAAATATCATTGTAAAATAATATTGACTATATCATAAATAAAAGAGAAAGCATTGGGCATTTAACTAAAATGTGTAATTATACATCTAATATTAGGGCATCAGGTCAGTATAACATGCTGGATGAATGATGATTAATTATTGTTTAATAAATGAAGTGTAATAGCTTTACCCTGATCTAAAATGTAATGTGAAATATATACCAAAACAGAACATTTCAGGCCTTTTTAAAAATTATCTTCTGGCTGTTCTTCATCTAATGGCTGTTGGACATAATTATAATGCTGCATTTATTTTTTGTGTTGTCTTCACTGTGTATGTGCACTGAGTGAGCATGGCTGTTTTTTACAACCTCTTTTCAAAAGCTATGATTACATAGTAATTACACTGCTCTGTGACAGCTCCTCAGAAGGCCTTACTATTGCAGTTATTCAGTAATGCTTACTAGTACTGAACGGATTTGTCCTTCAGCTGTTTAAAAAGACTGAAGGTTAAACATTCACACAACACAAGAAGTTTATTAGCAACAACAGACTTTCACAATGAACTCTTAATTAGCTTAGACATTTGAAGTTGCAAGTGTAATATAATTTCATGCAGTCAAATATCATTTTTATCTCCCATTGGCTTGATTGTAACTGAATTTGTTGTTGCATTAAAAGTGCTTGTAAATAATTAAACACTAATTAATGTCAAGGCTTGTTTACAACACAAACTTTTTCCCAAATAATTAATTGCAGCAAGAAAATGGCAAACCAGTGTCACACTCAGGTGAAAATTGTTGTTGGTTAAAGTAAAAATCAGTCAAGCTCAATGTTGGTGTTTATGTTATGTTTGTGTTTTGTTATTGTTGTCTGGATTCCTGAAACCTGAACATCTGACTTCCCTTGAGATCTAAATTGATAGAATTTTAGGTTAAAAGGAAAAAGACATTAAGAAACACTTTAGTTTCGAAAACAAACGTTTTTATATGAAGGTTTTGTGCTGTATTGATAAAAGTAAGCAGAGTGACACACAAGAGTATGCCACACACTACAATTGTACTAATGATCCACATTTGGCTGCTTCTTTAAATAGTACACACATCAGTGTTAACGATAAATGAAGAGAAAACTCAGAGATGCCACCTTGGAGACAGACTTTAAAAAAAGCTGCTGAAAATTAGCAAATAAAGTAAAAAATGTAAATATGCAAGCATATAGATAATGGACTTTTATGCACTAATATGCACTTTTGGAAAAGGCCTGTAATTAAAACTAGGGCAATAAATCACCACAGATTAGTGCCACTGCTTAAATAAATAACACTGCTTCATATGAAAATAGTGTTCTTTTCACCAAAAAGTGACATTATGAAGTTATTGAAATGTATTCTTAACTGATTCAATCATGTAAATAGTACATGTAAAAGTTATTTGTAGACATCTTCTATATCTAATGTATAATTTATTGAATTAAATATTGAAATATGATTTTATTGACTGGGACAGTGTGGATTTATGTACTAAGTTAGAGGTTCTGATTACTTCCATTAAATATCATCAGGATTAACAGACTTTCTGCCCTAGGTCTTTTGGTTGCATTTGGGGCAGCAAACCACTTGGTTGATAGAAGAAAAGCTTATGGATTAGGGAAGGGAAAAAAACCTGAAAATATAATCCATGCAGAGACGTCACAGAGGATGAACCAATACTGGGGAAGTGGGGGATTTATAGGCCACTGAATTTGTGACAGATTGTTTTGCTTCCCACATAGATATCTCTTTACCACATGGGGACTGTTTAAATGTTTGTGCACTCTCACTTTGAGAAGAATTGTATGTTGCAAATGATTTAATTAGATTAGCTTTCAATGTGTGAGATCCATTTTCTGTTCACTTAAGCAGGCAGTTTAGAATTTTGCTTCAATTAGGTCAGTTTCCATCAGTCATCTATATGATATTCAAACAGAGGGTGGTATGTATGATGAACACTTCAGATGGATACCATCAAATTAGATCTTTGTTGTGTTTGACCAACAAATTTTTAAAACTGGAAAGATGATTTGTTTGTAAAGCATGCTTAATTAAATACAAAATAATTAAATTCATTTATTTCTGTATGCTGTAAGTATTTTCAAGGAATTCATATGACCTTGTTACTGCACTTATGTAATTATACTAAGCTGCACTGTATGGTTTACTGCATGTTACCAGTTTAATGGAAAACATAAAAAGATTGTAAAAATCTTCAGTAAATAATCACTTTTAATCATGAAAAATCATGCACATCTGTAGCCATTACCAGCATCTTGTTCCTGAACCCCCACTGGTGTGAGTGAAGGTTATGTAACGGATTGTAGCTATTATTTGTACATTGTTGAAAAATTTGATGCATCACCCAATGTTGCATCACCCAAACAGTATGTGGTGGTCCTTTCTTTTATATATATATATATATATATATATATATATATATATATATATATATATATATATATATAAAGCTCTTTCCTATAAATATCAGACATGCCTACAATGGCCACATCATATACCTAAGATATGTACAAAGTATACACTCATCCTGGTTATTGAATTCATTTGAGTTCCCTTTGTTCCCATTGTTGGCAGTAGTATGCTTTCAGTTAATGGTCACAGTTTGTGGAAGGTCCTTTCCAGCTTGCACATGACTACACAAAATGTGATCCAGAATGTCATGATTTGGCAAGTTTACTGTGGAGAATAGACCCCACTGACAATAACATCATTAAATAATTGTAAAGTAAATTGAAATAAAAATTGCAAGCCAAACCTTGTCATCCAACATTAGTGGCCAACACCACAAATGCTCTTTTTGTGTAAATGTCCACATACACTGTACTTGCCATGGAGCAAATGTGTCCAGTAAACCTATATAGTCCGGATGATCATATATATATATATATATATATATATATATATATATATATATATATGATCATCCGCACTATATACTATATACTATATACTATACACACACACACACACACACACACACACACACACACACACACATATATATATATATATATATATATGTGTGTGTGTGTGTGTGTGTGTGTGTGTGTGTGTGTGTGTGTCTTGAACAAAGCAAGTAATTCTGTATTTCTGTCTCATAAGGCATGCATGGGAATATTCGTGCACAATTGATTGCTGTAGTTGCAGTCTTTCATTTAGGCGAGCAAAAGCTACCCCGTTTGATCTCAGTCATCAGTATATTGATGATTAGTATCAGGTGGTGCTCCTAGGATATAAATCCTCGGCCAAATAGAATTTTTGGTATTCGGTGTTCATACAGCACTTATCATCATGATGTACTGGTCACAGTTACTCACATTTTTACAATGAATTACAAGCACACAGGGCTCAGTTTCTGTATAACACCATACGTTTGAAGTCCTTTCAACTGAGATAGAGAGTGGTGCTTAGTCTGTTGTTTATCACTAGTCATTATGCAGTAAAGCTTTCGGAAAACTTTAAACAAATGACCCACTTTAGTGCTGTAATAGTGCAAAAGATATAGCCTGCATGTACGTGCCAGATTTCTTCACTTCATTCAACCTGTCAACACAGTTCTGCCGAATAAACTGTTTAATAAAATTAATTGTTATTGTAACTGAATCCTAATTACTCAATATAATGTTTATTTAAAAGACTAAAGCTGTTGTATTTTTTAGCAGTTTCCGTGTGTATTTGCACTGTTATGTTTTGTATGTTCAAGGCCAGTTCTGGAACATTCTCCTTGGTGGCTATAAGCCATATGGCATTACCATAAACATAACCTAAGTATGATGTTTATAGCAGAGTTATCAGCCACTTGTCATGTGTTTCCCTTGCCAGCATTTAGTCTGACATTTTCCATGTTGTAGTCCATATCATCCGCTGTATTCTGGTTCTGGCTGTGGGCCTGTTTTGATCCACTAAATGCACATTCTGTCACATATATGTTTGGTTTTCTAGTCTTTCAAATGATAAATTTTGTGTTTATTTTATTTTTTATTTTCCACTGTTTTTATCCAAATTTCGTTAGACATGTCTCTTTTGTCACATCAGACTCACATCACAATGGTTTAATAACAGGTGAATATTTTTCAATTATGTTTGTCTTCCCTCAACCTTCAGTTTAAGTAAAAATACCAAAAAATGTAAAACATCTATGATCATGTTGTTAATCTTAATGATTTGTATAATTAATGTCGGCTGCATTTTCTCAATCAGCCAAAATCATCAGGATTAGAACCAATAGTCTCCAGATGAGGGGCAGAAGTGTCTTTTTCTTAATTTTCTTTGAAGATAGAACAATGGAATAAAAAGATAATAATTTTAAAAGGATTGATGTTTTAGCCTAACGATCCTGAAATAACAAAGTCCATTTTGTATTTAATATATTCTGTTGTACAATAAAATGCCTTGAAAAAAAGTAATCGAAAAGCTACCAGGTTCTTAAAATAATAATAAAAAGCATTATCATAAAAGCATAATAAAGAATAAAGTAAATAATATACATATTTATTGTTTTATTGTTTTATTTTGTAATATTTTAATATATATTTATGCCCAACTGAGCACATATGTAAATGTCAAAGATAAGTACATTTTATAGCATCTACTACAAACATTGGCTCCACTTAAAAGAAGCTTAAATTGTAGTGACACTGCTAATTTATACCTTAATGACATAATCTAACTGATGATAATGCATTTAGGATATAATGAAATTCCTGGTGTGTTATGATACTTAAAATTAACTTTGCTAAAAATAGCAACAGCAAAGCACAGTGTGTATTTTCTTTATGAACTATATGTTAATGTTTATGAAATTACTTCAAGTTATTGGTCCATTAATTCGTTTCCATTTTCATTAAAGAGTATCATTAATTGAGATGGCAAAGAATTAATTTGTCATAAAGATTGCATGTACGGTAAATTCTGCGACATTTCCAGATCTGATATGTAATGCAACTTTAAATTAAGAGGATGCAAACAGGCACAGGTACTTTTTTTTTTTTTTTTCACAAGGGCATCTGACCAATTTCACTTTTCAGGGAAAGTGGGAGTACTACACACAGCTTTAAAAACTTAATCTGTTTCTTTGGAGATTACTCAATAGACAGTCTTTCCAAAATATATCTCATTCATTCATTCATTATCTCCCGCTTTATCCTCTATTAGGGTCGCGGTGGGGTTCCCCATGCCCATCCAGGGGAGAACGTCTCAGGCGCTGGCCAGATAGACCCAGGACAGGGCGCCAATCCATCACTGGGCACACACTCACTCACACAGACACACTCTATATGGGGCAATTTTGAGAATTCAATTGACTTGATCCATGTTTTTGGACTGTGGGAGGAAACCGGAGAACCCGGAGGAAACCCACGCAGACACAGGGAGAACATGGAAACTCCATGCAGATGGGGATTCGAACCAGGAATCCCTAGTGCTGAGAGGTGAACGTGCTAACCACTAAGCCACTGGCCGCCCAAAATATATCTATTTAAGTTATTTTTGTTTTACGTTTATAATGTAACAGAATTCTAGCACAATTAACAATTTTATAAAAATGTGTGCTTCAGTATTCCAGTCTAAATCAAGCGCTGAGTAACCACAAAGTGTTAATAAAAGATTACGATTTATAAACTGCTGGGTAGCATGGATGATTAGTTCCAATTGGGGTAAATATTAAAATGTGTGATTTGACTTGACCTTTTGAGATATTATTGTCATTGATAAGTTTCGGAAGCAAGTCACATCCTAACAGTATAAAATATCTATTATGTAAGATTATTGAGCACCAGATGCAGCACTTGTGTAATTATTATACACTGTTTGCACATGAAAAAATGATTAGTTTAACAGACAGACTCCATCTGCTGATCTGCTGAAAGCACATAACATATTAATGAAATCATTAAGAAGAGATATTACCTTGACCTGTTTTTAGCATCTGTATTATCCAGCTCGCTCAATTGGTTTCATGAACATAATACGATTTTCAGGTTAATGGCATGTATGAAAGTTGCAACAATGCTAATCAACGGCTATAGTTTCAGTGGATGATCTCTCTCTTGCAGGGTATTTAACAGTCAGCATCGACCCTTTACCACCTGTGGTCATGGGAGATACTGTGACTTTGAAATGTAATTTTAGGACAGACGGAAACCTGAGAGAAATAGTGTGGTTTCGGGTGAGTATCATCAAACCTTACATTTCTGTCTGTCATTTATATTATTATTATTTTTTTTGTTTCTTGTATATGAGCTGTTGAACTGAACTGAGTGCCTAAAATATGAAAATTGTATTCTTGTATTCAGGATTAAAAGTTCACGGCTCAGTGGCTTTAAGACAATCCTTTTCCAATTGTATATAGTTTTGGGAGGCATGCCGGGTTGCAGCATTGATCAGTTTCTTTGTTTAGTATTCAATTAAAATGCTGTATCCAAACAGGGGGGGGGGGGGGGGGGGGGGGGGGGGGGGGGGGGGGGGGGGGGGGGGGGGGGGGGGGGGGGGGGGGGGGGGGGGGGGGGGGGGGGGGGGGGGGGGGGGCCCCCCCCCCCCCCCACACACACACACTACATAGGGGCATTTTTTAGAACAGCCAATTTAACAGCCTCAAATCCAGGACTTTGGATTATGGGACGAAATCTGAGAACCTGAAGGAAACCCATGTGTCACAGTGAGAACAAGGGAACACCCAGATCAGGATTCGAATCTGAATTTTCTGCACTGAGAGGTGAATGTGCTGACCCCTAAGCCACAGTGCCACCCATTATATTGAAATGATTTATTTTAATAAATCACTAATTATTTCATTGATAAAAACTGTTACCTACTTAAAATGCAAAACCAAACATCTGTGATGGCATGGGGATGCATAAGTAGCCATGACATAAGTAATATGCATTTGTGTAAAAGTACCATTGATGCAGAGATTTCCAGTCATATTTAGGAGATATATATGCTGCTTTTAAGCTTTACTGTCCATTACAGCAAGAGAATACCAGGCCTAATTTTGCACAAATTACAAAAGAGTGGAAAAGTACCCTTCTGGCTTGCCTGCAGTCGAGGTATATCACCTTCATGAATGTATGGCATGAAGAAGAGAATCAAACAATCAAACAACAAGATCACAGTCTGTTAAATTTTGCATAGTGAAAAAAATGGGGAAAAAACTAAGACAACAACAACTGTAACAATTAGTATCTTCAACTCCGTGATGATTAATCATAAATAAAATATAAAACTGTGAGTCAGTGCCGATTCTTTCATTTTTCCCAGTGTCTCCATTGTGTAACAGGCTTTAATTTATAGATAGAATTATCATTAAACATAGATTAAACAAACTAGAGCTGCAGAGTTTTGAATATATATATATATATATATATATATATATATATATATATATATATATATATATATATATATATATATATATATATATATATAGTCTCACTCAATCTCTCCTGGCTCGACCACTGTAATGCATTACTTGCCAGTCTCCTTGCGTGCTTGGTTTCCTTGCATGTTTTTTTTAAAGAAAGAAGAGATAGTTAGGCATGGCAGTCCTTCCAACCTAGCCCTCCTTTTTTTTTAAATATTATGAAAAAAAATTTGCTCTTTTTGTTTTATTTTACCATTTTGTAACTTTTTACATGAGGCCTGTAGGTTTGTAATTTGTCTGAGCATTGCACAATCTGACCTTGAAGTAAATTTGCAGGACATCTTAAATGTTATTCATTTGTGAATAATTTTGCTCACTGTGAAATATTGCGTTTTAAATTGTTTGGAAATGACCTTCCCTGGTCACATTTTCAGACTGATGGGCAACAACAATTGCTTCTCTAAGATCACTGCTGATATCTTTTCTAGTTGGCACTGTGTGGGCACAGACCTGAATGCTTCAGACCAGAAAACTACTAAAAACTCACATTTGCTGATGATACTAATCCCCCACTTAATTTATATGGATGCAGTTACTGTGCACTTATATTCTGCATTAATTTGAGTAAATGAAGTATTATTTTAATTAGACCAAAGTACCATATCCCATACAGGGAAAAAACACATTTTATTGTGTGGTTACTATTTATTAAACAAAATATATTGGGGAAAATCAACTATAAAAAGTGGCCTTTACTAGAATGATGATGTATTTTATGTTTTACTTTATAAAAAAGTTAAAAACTAAAATAATAAGGTTTTGACAAATGTCAAGTTTAATTTGTGTCATGTAGACGGCGTGATTACTGACTTTGACATCAAATAGAATCACAGTGAAATGTGAAGCAGCTACTCTGAAGACTGTGCTCAAGGTAGAATAAGAGATAATGAAAAATGCTGAATTAAAGTCAAATATATATTTTTTAATCAAATGTGCGAGCACAAAAATGTTGTAAGCAAAACTATAGGGATAGGTTGGAGATAATATTAAATAAGAGAAGCAATTGGAAGTTAAAGTGACCATGTGTGCTGTGTAGCATGACTAAATCAGGTGTTAATCCAATTAGCTGTTAGTTAAGGATGCAATGATTTTGTCCATTATTATTTTTGTTCTGTTTGGATTCACATAAGATTTGACTTTTGCGTAAAAAAGTGATAATCATGTAAATACCAAAGGATTTGTAATTATGACAGTGTTCTAGGAGAAGTGGTTCTTTTTCTGAGCATGTCCAGGTGTGCCAGTGTTTTAGCCATGACTAGATCCTCTAACAGATGGCATGGTCATAAAGCATTAATCTCTGCCTTTATTAAGTCAGGCTGGAATTACATTAAGAGACAAGTGAGACCGCTGAAATTTGCATACAAATCATGCTTTCAAATAATATAGTTTGTGGTTCTGTTGGTAAATATTGATTCAATTTACTTTCTTCTGGTTACATTTTTCATAAAGGGTTTTAAAGCATTTTTACATTAAAGTGCCTTAAACTTCTGCACAGTAAATATATTATACAGATCCAATCTGGTAAATTGTCCACAGGTGTAATGTGCAAAGCACACCTGCATTTGTATTAAATTAGTCCTTGTTGTTTTTCCAATTGATTTTTTTGTTAGGCAAGTGAATGTTGTATATATTTCAGCAACATAAAACTTTAAAGACCCTCCTCTCATAGTATTTTCATTCTGCCTTTTCCCATGTTGCCCTGTGTTTGTGAATAACACATTAATGTTATATAGGTCACGGAAGGTGGGAGTTCCAAGCAAAAAATCTTTACTTATGATGCTATGTTCAACACCAATTTTTCTCACATGGAAGATTTCCGCAGAAGAGAAGACCTTGTTTACCAATCAACTGTTAGGTCAGAATTCTTTTTATTTGAAATATTTGAACCTTTCTGTACTTTTACAATTTACCTTAGTTAAACTAAGTTCATTTTGTCTGCTGTAACTAGACTCCCTGAGGTACAGATGGATGACAATGGACCATATGAATGCCACGTGGGCATCTATGACAAGGCATCCAGAGAGAAGGTGGTCTTAGCATCAGGAAGCATAATGCTTACTGTTATGTGTAGGTTCCAGGCCTGCTTCAATTGACCTCTATTACATGTAGTATTTCCTTTGTTTGATTTTAATATGATAACCGAGCTGGAAAATGTGTTTTCTAATTGGTTTGCTCTGTAACGTTGAATACTTCCTTCTAACATGCTGAACATAATTTATATCTAAGTCTAATCTGCATGCTGTTTGGTCCCGGAGACAGAGCACAGTTTTCTGAAGCATAATGCAAAAGAAAGTGCCTGTCCTAAATCAGCGGAAGCATTTATTATGCTTTTCAGCTGTCTTTTAGCCTTTGGGTCTCAAGAGAATTTGCAGGGTGTTAAACCAACTCCACTTACTTGCATTAATTAAATGTAAGAAAAGTGTCTGAGAGGAAACATGTTGTGACATGTACGGTGGGATATGCGTTTAAAAAAATTAATGACTTTTTAAAATGAAAATTGGAAAGCTTTGAGGGGTTGTACGGATTATATTAGTGTGGTTTAAGTAATTTGACTATGAAAATATAATGATGTTTATTAACAGATAGTCTTTGACTGCAAGTCTGTAATTAAGTTGGTGATAGTATACACCAAGGCGTTTGGCTTCAGTGACCTTAGGAAAGTCGCAGATTTGGATACTCATTCTGTCCTTTCAAAACATTCTGAGACATTATGAAATACAGCTGACATTTTCTCCCTTTCAGCACCTCCTAAATCCATCTCTGTAATTGCGGCTAACCAACCAGCACGATTCAATCGCTATGAGGCTCAAAACTTCACACTTATATGCACTGTAACTGGAGGAAAACCAGCACCTGTGGTAAGTCACTAAATTAATATTAAATGAAAATTCATTAAATGGTAGTAGACCACCTCAAGGTCATTTTCCACTGTTCACAAAATCTAAGTGACTAGACACGTCCTTGTTGCTTACACTCATTGACATTTTTATTAGTTCCACATATTGGTACAGCATCTAGATGTGCTTTGTAGATCTACAATTAGAGACTAAAGTTCTTTCTCTACATGCTCTTGTATTTTTATGGTTAGGACCACCCCAGATCAGGGAGTTCTTAGGTGGTGAATCATCCACAGGTGAAGTGGTAGTGTGCTACTATGTGTTTTTTTTGGTATTAGTGGAACAAACAAAGCAGTGCTGCTGGAGTTTTTAACTACTACTACTACTGTTACTATCACTTTATTAATGTAAGATCAGAGACAGTAGCTCATCTGTTGTTGCATAGATTGTGTTTTTTATTCTCTAATCCTTAAGCAGTGCTTACAGTACACGGCTAGACATTCTTGGTTGGTGAAATATATTTAGCAATGATACTGGGGAGGATGCAGCTGAACGGTTTCATTTTCACACTTCACCACCACATCAGCATCACTGCAGTGCTGACAATCATCCACCACCCTAGTAGTATAGAGGACTAGAGGACAGGAATGCAGCAATAACAGATAAACTACACTGTTTAATTTGTAGAACTATAAAGGTTATCTATATGCTAAATTGGTAAAATAGAGGTGTCTTTAATTACCTGAGTCTATATGGCTTTGTGATTAGGCATGATGACATGTGAGAACAGAAAACAAACAAAAAGGAGAATTATGCATGAGACATTACAATTTAGAAAAGCAAATTGAGGATTAAGTCTTTTCTGCCTAAAAGACTATCATAATGCTCATCACACCTGTGGTGTGTTTGAAGAAATTTGAACTTTCTTAAATCCTAATAGCATCTATAATTCTGAATACAATATTAATGTACAGAATAATTGATACAGATAATTTAGAAATGAAAACCTGACAGAGGGCAGTGAATGTTTTTATTCCTGTTTGACTGTCCTAGTTATTATTAAAACGGTGCATATGACATTGTTCCAAAAAGGATTCATAATAGATTCTGAATGGTAATTTAAATAGGCTTTTAAAGTATTCAGCTGAAAATTGTATTACAAAGTTGATATGGATCATTGGGATGAAAACAAAATGACTTTTTTAAACATACATACAGCAAACGTAGGAATTATTAAACTAGTTTTGTTACAGAGTAATTGAATAATATGGTTATTTCTAGATAGTATAATGAATTTCTTCCGAAAAAGGCCAAATCCAATTGTGTATTCTGTATTAAAGAATCAGTGAAAGATGGTGATGTTCACATGGGGAGGGAGGTAAATTATTTGTCAATGGCAATCAGCTACCAACAATATGATAAGATCTCCATCATTCATTATTCAAAAGATTTTTCATTGGGTGTTAAACGCTTAAGTTCATTAATGAATTTTTGAAATGTCTGCTGCTTGTTTTCTACTTGTTTTTAAAGAATAAATATTCCTAAAATATAATATTTGAGTATAAAATAATACTTCTTTAGGAATGGAGAATAGCAGTAGGAAACTGACACTAATACTATTAACAGCAGGTTACATTTTAAACAACAAAATCTTTTTATTGTTTAGTATTTAAAATACATTCAAACATTTAAATTTAGCATTAATTCATCAGCATACAAAAATATTTTTGCTTGGTTTTTTCCACATTCAGAGTGATGTAAAGGTAGTGCAGAAATATTCACTAAGCCTTGACATTAACTTACAGTATGTATGCAGCCTTGGTATGAATTAGAATGCTGATTATGAAACAGACTGGCTTGTCAATGTCATACTCCAGAAATAACTGAATGAGAAGAAAGGGTTTTTTTTTTCATTTAACAAGGTTGAATGGCTTCTCATCAGGTGTTTGTAGCTAATTATTTATATGTATACATATATTTATAACACATACAGAATAGATAGATCGATAGATCGATCTTTTAGGGCTAAAAATTAATCACAAAATGTACAAAAATGATACTATTACTAAAATTGTAAACCTTGGAATTTAAGACTAGAAGAATATTAGGCAAAAACGTTCTCTGAATAAAATGTAATTATTATTTTATAACAAACAAATCTACACCCTACACCTATATACAATAAATACCTGCGTGCGTACCATCTTCATTTTTTAATGGCCTTAACCTGCTGTTGTCTTTAGGTCTATTTTAAGAGAGATGGTGAGCTGATTGAGTTGCTGCCATTATCCCAGTCATCTGAGGTGGCCAGGAGTAGAGGTCTGCACTCAGCCAAACGCAGCAGGCCACTGATTAGCCGAGAGCTGGATGACACCAAGCTGCAGAAGTCATTCTCTCACCTGAAGCCAGACATTGAGCCGGTGCATATGGACAGGGCTCGTCATCGGCACAGCTTAACTCCAGAACCTTCTGTTGATGAGAGAGTGAGTCCCACCACTGAGGTCATTCCTGAGACGGTGGTGAGCAGAGAGTTTCCACGCTGGGTGCTCAGCTCCAGCCCACTCTACTACTATAATCACACACAGAGTGAGCTCAGTGATGGCACCATGGAGGTGCAGGCCATGCTCACCTGGCACCTGAACCCACAGCTTGACAATGAAGCATTATTTAGTTGTGAGGTCAAGCATCCAGCGCTCTCTATGCCCATGCAGGCAGAAGTCACACTTTGTGAGTGTCACTGTCATATTTTTTAAACTACAATCTGCAAGGTGTTTTATGTGGAATTTATAACTAGTCTACCCAAAATTAGTGATTTACTTAAACTTTAGCATTGTTATACTTTGATTAATTAATGGAGTTTAATGATTTTGTCTTATGATTTTTTTAAAATACACTTTATAATCAAAAACATGTTTGCACAATCTTTTCTCTTAAGGATTTGGGTTGGAATTCTTAATGCCTGTAAATGATAATTTCACTGATACATACTACATTTTAGAAAATGACTAGTTTCTATTTTGGTTGCAATTAGGAACAATTTCCTACAATTTCCTAAAAATTTCACACTCCAAATCTTGTTAAAAAACTGTTGAAGCCACGAATGGGAAGCAACTACATTTTATTGCTTTTAGACTGGGATGTCAAAAATCCTAAAGCATGCCTTATGCAAATGTTTTGACTCCTATTTACATGCATATATTAAAATATAACTAATATATATAAAAAAAAACAATTCTGATGTACTTTACTCAATTAAACTTAGTGAAAAGGTAAAACACATGATTTAATTTGGCATTACAATTAAAAAGAACAAGGTGGCTTAGTGGTTAGCACGTTCGCCTCTCAGCACTAGGGATTCCCGGTTCGAATCCCCATCTGGGTGGAGTTTCCATGTTCTCCCCGTGTCTGCGTGGGTTTCCTCCGGGTTCTCCAGTTTCCTCCCACAATCCAAAAACATGGAACAAGTCAATTGAGTTCTCCAAATTGCCCCATATAGAGTGTATGCGTGCATGTCTGTGTAAGTGAGTGTGTGTCCAGCGATAGATTGGCGCCCTGTCCTGGGTGTATCTGCCCAGAGCCTGAAACGTTCTCCCCTGGATGGACATTGGAAACCCCACCGCGACCCTAATAAAAAGCGGAAGATAATGAATGAATGAATGAATTAATTAATTAACAAGAACCATTCTGTCCTCTGTAAAGTATGTGTTTACATATTAACTTGACTGTAGGTATGATTGTCCACATATTTTTTCTGTTCATTTGTAAAGTCTGTACTCCCAGTGTAGCTACTTATTAAGTTTAAATATGTTACAACTTTGATTTAAAAAAAAAAAAATTAATAAGATAAAATTAATTTACCCAATAAGGGGGTTGGTTATAGCTGTAAAACAAAGACAATATAAAATTATATTATGTAGTGATACTGAACTACAGTTATTTCCAGTTATTTATTAATAATAATATTAATAAATAACTGGAAATAACTGTAGTTCAGTATCACTACATAATATAATTGTATATTGTCTTTGTTTTACAGCTATAACCAACCCCCTTATTGTGTAAATTAATTTTATCTTATTAATTTCTCTTTAGGCACGGTGGCTTGGTGGTTAGCACGTTCGCCTCTCAGTTCTCGGGATTCCCGGTTCGAATCCCCATCTGGGTGGAGTTTCCATGTTCTCCCCGTGTCTGCGTGGGTTTCCTCCGGGTTCTCCGGTTTCCTCCCACAGTCCAAAAACATAGATCAAGTCAATTGAATTTTCCAAATTGCCCCCTATAGAGTGTGTCTGTGTGAGTGAGTGTGTGCCCAGCGATGGATTGGCGCCCTGTCCTGGGTCTATCTGCCCAGCGCCTGAGACGTTCTCCCCTGGATGGGCATGGGGAACCCCACCGCGACCCTATTAGAGGATAAGCGGGAGATAATGAATGAATGAATGAATGAATGAATGAATAATTTCTCTTTACAAAATTTTGAAAATTTGGCTTTTTTTGAAGAATGAATGCTTTTTAGCATCGGAATGTTCGATTGTGATACAGAACTGTTTATTTGTGAGATAACTGTGAGATAATTGTGAAAATACACGCATGAAATAGTGGTAATGAAAGATCACATACACTGTATATATAAAAATATAGTTAGTAAACTATGAGGCTGCATTTCAATAATTAGTTGTGTAGAGCCTAATATAAATGAAGGTGAGTTACAAGCAATAACATATTTATTTCTTTATGTCTTTTCAAGCTGCTCCAAAAGGACCCAAGCTCTCCATCACTCCCAGCAGGGTAAAAGTGGGAGATACTGTGCGCATCACTGTTGATGGTTTCCAAGTAGAAACAAAGGGGGTAAGGGTATAAAAGATAACCTGCACTTACATACGTATACAGTTCTAATTAAACTACAGTACAATAAAGACAATTATTTGAAAGTCGATAAAATGTTTATGCCCCTCCCAGTGAAAATTCAGACTCCAGTACTGTAAATGTTTACATTTGATTTGTAAATGTCTACTACTTTCGAGGATAGTCAGAGTGCAATTAACTCACAAGATGTTTGTGTTCCCCCCACACCTTGTATCTAGTTGCTTAACCTGAAAATCAATTCTGAGAAAAAAAAATGGAAGGTGGTTCTCAGTCATTAAGGAAGAGTGAGAACAAGCACAGATTTAAGCAGCCGCAGTGATGAATAAATCTACATCTGATTCATAAAATCCTTGTTTTGCTTTGACACAGCCAGTATTTCATAAATAATGCTTTGTGAAAACAAATGGTCACACACAAGCACCTTACTTACAATAGCATTTGCAATTGGCATACCCCCATTCACCCTCACGTGGATTCTTAAAAAATGATTCAGTTCTCAGTAGTGAGTCAGTAAAATTAAATTACTCATAATGCCATGGCCATTCCAAAACAAAAAGTGAAGAGGAATGATGAAATATACATTTTATTGCATGCTTGGTTTGGAATTTGCCAAAAATAAAAATGAAGCCTCGAAAATAGAACTTAAGGACACAGAATGTAATATATGAGCAGGGACACTTGCAGAACTATTAATTTTTTAAAATATTAAACTAAATATTACATAAATTCAAAGATTTTACAGGTTATCAGTTTTTTTGATAAGCCATGCTTGCATGCTAAATCCTTATGCTTGTTTATACTAATGAAGTTCAGATAATTTTTTGGATCTGTGGAGATTTATTTTTTAGAAAAAGCAGGAAGATAATAGAAAGAAATTACATACCACTAGGACAAAGGTATCATCCAAACAGTAATAATCCCTAATTAAATAACAACATATTAATCCTTATGTTTCAAGTTATCCCTAAATGTGAGCTTGAATGTGCATGACTTCAAAATGTAACCCTATCCTGCAAATGCAGATAATTTACAGAGAGCTTCAGGATCCACAAAATCATCATACAGTTAACATTTTTACCTTAGTTTATTTTAATAAAAATACTAACACAAGGAATAACCAGGCCACTGTGCTAATAGTGCACTCCTAGTGCCTGTCCCAAGCCTGTAAAAATAGGGATGGCTGAATTAGGAAGGGCATTCATTGTAAAAACTGTGCCAGATCAAATAATCAAAAATCAGAATTTCATACCAAATCATAAAGTTTTGTGAAGAAGGATTAACACATGAGAGTGGCAGAAAGACAAGAAAAACCTCAACAAAGATTGGAGACTGTAAGTTGGTGGCAGGGAAGAGTTTAATTAGGCAGCATCAGATGATGGTTTGTATGATGTTTTTAGTGGTGAAGAAGAGGTGTGACGATAAATAGACTAAAAATTTAGAAAAGAAATCATGTGCATGAACAAGTGTGAGGATAGCAGAAAGTTAAAGTTTCAATAGGTTGAGGTGAATAAATTAATAAAGAATGTGGTAGAGAGGTGAAGAAGAGAGTGCAAGCAAGGTGGTGTTGCAGATGCAGTCTAGGATAGACGAGTTTCTGCCAGAGTGAAGGGAACAGGAATGACACCTGCAATGTTGTAATTTGGCAGAGATGAAGATGTGATTATCATTGGAATTGGCGAGGATGAAGAAGATTAGGGAGGTAAGATTGAGGTAGTCTGAGCAAAGAAGGGATGAGGGTTATTTTAGCAAAGGGATGCTAATGATGAAACTGCCAGACAGGAGCTTGAGAGGAATGAGGTTTATGGATGTGGAGAGAAGGACATGCAGGTGGTTGGGGTGACTGAGGATGATTCTCAGGACAGGGTGAGATGGAGAATAAAGAAAACAGCCGAAAAAAAAAGAAGTTGTATATACTTTGGTTGTTCATTCATAACATTTGTGCATACTACAGATAATGAGTTTGAACATAAAAAACAAAAACGAAGCTAATCTATTTTAAAAGTGTTGAAACTGTTATACGACCTGTTTTATTAATTTCTCTGACTACATGCAACTTTGATGAATAAAGGCCGCTGTGTCTCCCTAGAATCACTCCTTTCAGATTCAATTTAGCAACCAAAAAAATTGTGTGCTGCAGAATTTATTCATTTATACATTTTCAAAAACTGCTTAACCCAATTTTAGTTGCTGGAAGTGTTGAAGCCATTTCCAGTGTTCAAAGCATGAAAGGTGTGGAAATACCCTATACAAACCCCATATAGGTCGTCAGAGATCAAACTCACATACACACCAATGGGCAATTTAGTATCTCCAATTGACTTTCTAGTATTTCTTGGACCGTGAAAGGAAGCCAGAGCTCTCATATGAAATCTATACAAAACTGGAGAGAACATACAAAATTCATGCCGGAAGGAAACTGTGTGCCCTGCCCATAAATCAAACCTACAACCTTCATGCTGAAGGATGAGTGTGTTTCCTGCTGTTGAATTTTATTAGTATAAAACCTGTGCAAAAAAGACACAACACATGTAGTAAGTCAGTACTGATTAAAACTATGGGACAATGTCAGTGTTTTCTGTTTACTGATATTTACTGCTGTTTTATGTTTCCCTCGATCAGATTGCTTCCCTTACCTTGTGAGAGCTGGAATAGGCTTCAGCTTTCTTTATGACCCTAAAAATAATAAGTGGACTACAAAACACCTGAATAATAATAAATGATATAATTTCTGTATAGTGCACTTACTGTATAGTGCATTTATTAGTCAGCTTAGAATGAATTTAGTGTTAGTCTTTTGCTATGTAGTGCATTTTTATCTGATTTGCTGTATTCTTTAAAGATTTAATAGTTAATAAGTCAAACACTTTGCTGTTTTTGATTACGTTTTTCAGAGGAATGTGTTAAAAGCGTGACTGTGTAGTGCTTATATGGTTATGTGTGATACAGAATGAGGTGTTCCCAGAGCCTTTGTTCACATGGACACGTGTTGGTGGGTTGCTGCTTGATGGCAGTGCTGAGAGAGAGGGAAATGTTTTGGTTTTGGAGAGAGTGCCTGCAGAACTCAATGGTTCCATGTACCGATGCACTGCTGAAAATCCACTTGGCTCCACCAACACACATACGCGCCTTATAGTGTTCGGTCAGTATTACATTCTTTTTCCTTTTCTTGTCATGTGAAACCACTTATACTGAACACATTGTCATTCCTCAGCCATTGCTTCTCCTCTTTTCATTGCCCTTTTTTTTTACACAGACACACTCCTGCTGTTTTTTCTCTTTTTGAAAACGAATGAACACACACACACACACACCACACACACACACACACACACACATTGGATTTGTTATACGTGTGTTCTTATTTTACAAACATAAACATATCTCTATTTTTATATTCAAAATCTAGTATAATTGGCTGCACTGAGTGTGGATCATTATATTTAATGATTGTAATCCCGCATACAACCATTTACTTTGCTCTTGTGGTTTACATACTATTTGCAATTACTGGCACTGCTGATAAAGATGAAATAATAATAATTATATGGAGTTTACCTTTTGATGAGTTAGATTAGTTATGTTTATTAAATCATTTTCTTTTAGATCATAATTCATGACTTTCTGTCATTGAGTGCGTATAAAAGACATACAGCTTGAACTGAAACAAGAAACTGCGCAATTCACACAAGACAAGCTGAAATTCAGCACACTTTTTCAAGTCAGAGAATGGCTATACAACTATTGAACTATTGATATAGTGGTTTATATTATTATTATTAATATTATTCTTACTATTTATATTTATATAGTGGTTGTATCATGGTGCAATAATAAGTTTTGGTGCATTGTTCTTGTAGAGGTCATACTTTATAATACAGTATGCTCAAGATCTATACTCAGATAAGTTACTAAGTGTACCTTTGACACACCATCCAACATCTATTTCAAACTCTCCTTATGTGCAGTCAAGCCTGATTATTAAGTTAGCAGTTTAGGAGTGAGACTGTAAAGTGAGAAAGGCTAATATACTTTGCCAGTCAGAAGCCTGCTATTATGCAAGTGCTTTTAAACTATTGCCCCAAACTATATGGTAAAATGAGTACATTGGCCCACTTGCACTGGTAGACTGACTATTTAGCTGTGTACTGGTTTGTGGAAAAAATACAGTAGGTATAAATATTTAAGAAGACTTCCAAAATGGCATACTGGTGGGTAGTGGCTGATCAAATGTTTGTGCTGAGCCACCTGGACCATTATCTCAGGGCTAGTTTTTGGTCCGAATTCAGCCCTGAAGGATAAAACATTCCCTATGGATCACTTATAAAAAGTTATAGATAAAAAGTCTACAGAAATGTTTGGGTCTGTAATGGTGTGGGGCAGTTTTCCAAAACCCCAGGTTGCATTGTAAGTCACCTAACATTATAAACAGTATAAAATTTTGGGACATTTCAAATCTAAATTTGTTAGAATCTGACAAGTGTTATCGCTGACTTCAAAAGAACAATAATCAAAGCATGTCCAAATCAACAGAGCAATAATTTACTAAACAAATAATCAAGCTGCTTCCGTTGCCTTTTCAGTCCTCTGAGGTAAACCTTAAAAAAACTTGTGTAGTGAGTAAAGAGAAGGGAACACAACTGAGGATCCTAGACAATCTGAAAGAATTGTGTAAAAAGGAATGGTCTCGAATTCCCTGCTCTGTATTCTGTAACTTAATAAGATGTTATCGGAGAAGACTAAGTGCTGTTTTATTGCCAAAGGAAAGTTGTGCAAATTATTAAATGCAGGGATTATACTGGTTAGTGCCAGTTATTGTGGCTTTGTATGGTTTTGTTAATTATTTTTTAATGATGGATTTTTTTTCTCAGAATAACATTAGGTTAAGAGTTTTTTTTTCCTGGGGAAATTTAAGCTTATTCACCAATATGCAAATTCCAAAGAACTATTTTTAGACATCTTCAGCTGGGGTGCCAATAATTGCAAATGGGACTGTATACATACATATGTTTCTTTACGTACTATGCATTTTTTCAGCTTCACTTGAGGTGCACAATCTACATTTGTAGTTACAGATGGTTGTTTATCTGTTTGTCTGCCTACTTTGTTCGCCACCACGAATATGTGTTGGAATGTCAAGTACAAGTCCTTCAGACACAGACGGACTGCTGGAGTTTTTAAACACATCAGCATCACTGAACTGAGAAACACTCCAGCACCCAAAGATATCCAGCCATCAGCATTCATGTTGGGGAGATACCTCAAGCACAGGGTCCTAGTCTATCACTGGGCACACACTTACTCGAACAGACACACTATTTATAGGGCCGATTTATAGAAACCGATTTACCTTGAATCCATATTTTTGGACTGTGGGAAAGGAACTCAGGGAAAATCTGTGCAGACAACATGGAAACTCATGAAAACACAGTGTTATTACTGTGTTTTTGCTACTCGCTGCTAAATTTCCTCTGGGATAAAAGTATCCTCTCTATCTACTTGTTCATCCATCCATCTATCCATCTATCTATTAATACATCCAGATCAGTATTCAAACCTGATTCGGCAGCAGTAAGTGCATGTGCTAACCACCAATCCACCCTGCAAGGCTGTGAGGGGTTATTTGAACCTTAGCAGCACTGCTGTGTCTGATCCACTCATAACATAGCAATGCACACACGTATTACCAAGTCAGTGAAAAGCAGCCTATATAAAGGCTACAGTTCAAATGCAAGGAGCAGTCAGTTCTCTAGAAGATGGTAAACACACACACACACACACACACACACACACACACTCACGCTTACGCTCTTTCTCTCTCACAAAGAGATGCCTTTGTTCCGTGTGCTTTTTTGTAATTGGTCAGTGTTTTATTCAAACACACAGAGGGGTGCCATGTTTACTGTTTGCTTGTTATTTCTATTGATTCTGGCAATTGTTTAGTTAGTAATGAGCACACACAAACCTCACAATGGTCATACAGTTATAAACACACACTGATAAGGTAAGCCTTCTATGTCTGTGTTTCGTGCTCTAGTAGTAATTTATCGTTGATTGTGGTTTGTTTGGTGAAAGAAGGTGATAAAGTTTTAGTGAAGAATGACTATTTCTCTCTGATGGTTTGTTTTCGTATGCATGCACTGGGATACTTAGATTTTAGTAAAATAGGTTCCACAGCAGCTAGTTAGAATCCATAACTTACAAACTTTATGTTTAGTCATTAATACATTCAGTGTGTAGGCATCAGACTAAAGTAATTCCTAAATTTCATCAGCATCTTGCTTTTGCTCTGTTTGTGTTTTATATCTTTCTGTTATTATGATTTATTTGGTTACTATAATGTTTCTCAGTATGAAAATAATAATTATTCTTTTAAGCTTAGCCTGTTCTATATGTAAAAGAATTTTCAAACAGAACTTTGCCCTACATTTTCTGTTTGAACAGAAAATCCAAGGATTAAAAAGGAGACACTGCACTTTAATGGTAAGTAAATACACATATGACTATAGTGAATACAAAACCTTCATATACGGTTAAACTAAATTTAGATAAATGTAAGAAATCTAGTATTGTTAAGTTCAGTCTGAACATGCTTATAAATATTTCTCTCTACTTCAGTAGCTGATGCAGCTGGATTGCATTTTGGACCGACTCTCCCTCTGCTGCTGCTGTCACTGATCCTGGAGTTTACATGAACACTGAATCTGTATCTGTCCTCCGACTGACATCTCCCACTCTCCAGTCACCAACAAACACTTAGTGTCTCAGCTAAGCATTGTACCAAGTCGAGCACTTTTTTTTTGCAAGGAGCACGTTGCATACCATGTCTGACCTGTAGATGGTAGTAGAGACTTGCAGTCTGATGTGCAGCATCATCGCTGGACAGTTCTGACTTGAAGACTGGCTGTGGTCCTGTCCATTAAGCAAACTCAACAGAGTGCTTAAAGGCTAGAATGTACAGTTGTAAGTGGTTATGAATGTGGTTGTAGCGTAAGCCTTTAAAGACTTAAGAGCTGAATTGTGATGTCATTACTCTTTATGTAAAATTTTCATGTCAGCATTTTATATTGTATTTCCTTGTAAAGGTCTCGATTGTGGTTTATTATTTAAAGATAAAAAATATATAAAAAAATACATTCTCAACCATGACCCACAAGTACTAAGAAGTTTAAGTAACACCCTAAATTTGTCTTTGCCAGTCTTTTATTTCACATCTACATTTTGAGCAGTCATTTCTCTGTTAAACGTTTGGGAACCTTTATCTGTGGCTTTGTATGGACACCAAGGGTAAACTCACATTTGTAGTTCTGGGTCGACATTTTAACATGAATTGTAAAAAACATATCTAAAAATTAGAACATCATACAAAAGTTAAATCGTCAGTCATCCCTAACACATTTCCAATGTAATAAAGACTAAGTGAAATATTTTTTCCTGGAATTGAAATAGAAATAAGATTTATAAACACTGAATTTTAGTCAAAAGGTACAGATTGTTACAGTGAAGCTAGGAATAGAAATCGGGCCTGAATTAAATTGAGGCATTATTTTTATTCAGATTGGTTCATATGGGTTGTTCTGCGTTCGCACACAAGTGTTAAATTCTTCTAATGCATTTTTACTTTCTTAGTGTGTGAGGGTTATTGGTTCCAAAATGCAATTTAAAATGATTAATATCTGTTAAAAAAGAAAAAAAGAATTTCAGGTTAACCCACAAATTAAAAAGTGGGTTAAAGAAATACAAATAACTGACAAGAAGGTGGAACATTTTAAGACTGTAATAACGTTAAGATGAATAGAAGAGTTTGCAGAAGGAGAGCAATGACTAAACCTAGTCTTTTTACATGTTTTATTGACTGAGTTCTCCTCAGTGACTGTAGGCCAGCATATGGTGTATACATTAAACCAAAAGTGAAACAGCGCTGATTTGTAAA
Source organism: Corydoras maculifer (assembly GCA_019802435.1). Taxonomy (NCBI): domain Eukaryota; kingdom Metazoa; phylum Chordata; class Actinopteri; order Siluriformes; family Callichthyidae; genus Corydoras; species Corydoras maculifer. Next base: position 1,171,813 of record JAFMOD010000550.1, on the reverse strand, counting down.
AGAATAGACCAATGTTTTAAAGCCAGATCAAGGGGGAAATGGGGGAAAAAACTCTTATTTATAAAAGCTAATGTAATAGGTTTAACAAAAACTAAATAAAATCCATATATGAAGTTAAGGAATTACTTGGAAATTGACAAATTGTTTGAAAATAAAAGGCTTCTTCCAGGGTCACATAGAAAGGTTTAGTTTCATCTGGAAAGAACGAAGTTGAGGTTCTTTGTAAATTCTAAATGTAGGTGTTAGAAAGGGCTTTGTTTTCAGATTGATGTCCCAGTATTGGGTGTTCTAGGATTGTCAGGCATCTATAATCTGAAAGAGGACTTCTGTTCAATGACATTTAGCAGTGAAGCATCGTCAGACGCGTTCTCTAGCCCCTTGATTTGGAGGAGTGTAGCTCAGGATAGGAGGGAAAGTCACGCTGACCTATGAAAGTATGAGGCAGGCGCCTGGAATAAACTGAGCATCAGCCAAGTGCGCGCCGATGCTGAGCACTGAGGCGGTACACAGAGCACCGTCCCACTCCGCCGCCGCGCCGCTGCTCTCCAGACCTTTATTATTCGGCTCGTCGGGCTGAAGCGCGGAGGCTGTGCTTGTGCTTTCGGGTTGCTTCTCACTGACGGCGGGACTCCGGCTCTGCTGCAGTTGGATTTCTGCTTTTAACAGATTTACCAGATTTCGGGCTGAACGGCAGACTCAATGAAAGCGCTTCACTGACAGCCGACGCTCCAGACGCGCTCCCACGTTCGAGCTGTGGTCGATCGGGAACTCGGGGTTGTGGAAAGCTCGGAGTGATGGATCTGAAGTTGCTGTGCTGCGCGCTGCTGTTCCCCATCCAGCTCCTGCTCTGCGTCCTGAAAGCCGCGCTGCGCTCACTGATGCCGCACAAGCGCAAGGAGCTCAGCGCCGACGTGGTGCTCATCACCGGAGGAGGCAGAGGGATCGGGCGGCACCTGGCCAAAGAGTTTGCAAAGCAAGGAGCCAAAAAGGTACAAAATGACCTCCAGATGCGGTGTATGGAGCACATTTGCACACTCTGGGAAGGGGGGGGGGCATCCAGGGGAGAACGTTTCGGGCGCTGTGCAGATAGACCCAGGACAGGGCGCCAATCCATCACTGGACACACACACACAGACACACTCTATATAGGGCAATTTGAAGAATTCAATTGCCCTTGGTCCATGTTTTTGGACTGTGGGAGGAAACCGGAGAACCCGGAGGAAACCCACACGGACACGGGGAGAACATGGAAACTCCACACAGATGGGAATTCGAACCAGGAATCCCTAGTGCTGAGAGGCGAACGTGCTAACCACCAAACCAACTTGCCGCCCGTTCTTGTTAATTGTAATGCCAAATTAAATCATGTGTTTTACCTTTTCACTAAGTTTAATTGAGCAAAGTACATCAGAATTGTTTTTTTTATATATATTAGTTATATTTAAATATACACATAAATAGGATGTGTTCATCAGAGTCAAGACATTTGCATAAGGCATGCTTTAGGATTTTTGACATCCCAGTCTAAAAGCAATAAAATGTAGTTGCTTCCCATTTGTGGCTTCATCAGTTTTTTAACAAGGTTTGGAGTGTGAAATTTTTATTGTAGGAAATTGTTCCTAATTGCAACGAAAATAAAAACTAGTCATTTTCTAAAATGTAGTATGTATCAGTGAATCAGTAAATATAATGTAACTTTGCACAGTCCATCCATCCATTATCTTCCGGTTCATCCTCTATTAGGGTCGCAGGGGGGGGGGGGTCCCCATGCCCATCCAGGGGAGTACGTTTCGGGCGCTGGGCAGATACACCCAGGAAAGGGCGCCAATCCATCACTAGACACACACTCACTAACACAAACACACTCTATATGGGGCAATTTTATAGAATTCGATTGACCTTGATCCATGTTTTTGGACTGTGGGAGGAAACCGGAGAACCCAGAGGAAACCCATGCGGACACGGGGAGAACTTGAAACTCCACCCAGAACCGGGAATCCCTAGCTCTGAGAGGTGAATGTGCCACTTTGCACAATGTAAATAATTTTTTCTTCCTCACAAGATTATGTACATAGAGTGTGTGTGTGTTTTTTTATTTATATTTTATTATTATCATATTTACTTTTTCTTACTCATCCAGGGCGGATGGCAAAGTAAGAATTTCATTGCACAAGGCAACACATTTCTATATGTGCATATAACAATGAAGCTTTGAATCTTGAAAATTGATGGAAGGTATGGCAGGATAGGCAGCATGGTGGCTTAGTGGTTAGCCCGACCACGTCTCAGCACTAGGGATTCCCAGCTTGAATCCCCATCTGGGTGGAATTTCCATGTTCTCCCCGTGTCCGCGTGGGTTTCCTCCAGGTTCTCCGGTTTCATCCCACAGTCCAAAAATATAGATCCAGGTCAATTGAGTCCTCCAAAACTGCCCCATATAGAGTGTGTTTGTGTGAGTGAGTGTGTGCCCAGGGATAGATTGGCGTCCTGTCCTGGGTGTATCTGCCCAGCGCCCAAAACGTTCTCCCCTGGATGGGCATGGGAACCCCACTGAGACCCTAGTAGAGGATAAAGCGGAAGATAATGAATGGAAAAATGGGTATGGCGGGATATAAAGTATTTGCACTTGGGCATCTCTAGGTCATTCTAATCAGAAGAGGAATTTGCGGCAGGGAGACTCCAGAATTTCAAAATCACATCTGAAATACCATTCACCCTAATCTAAAAGTAGCAACAGCTATGAGTGGATGCTTTTTAAAGAATGTCAGACAGCGACTTCATTAATGAACGATTTTGCTGGTTTTGTCTGTGTGCCACAAAAAATAAGAGCATCGTTTCCCATCAGGATGATGCTCATGATGTGGTGGGTCTTTGCTGATGTGGGCAATCAAGCTTCCTCAAGGAGCCAAAACTTCTCTTGCAACAGTTTACTTTGCTGGTAGCTTAAATTTCAAAGTGTAATATTGAGCAAGAATAAAATAGTATAATCGAACAGTTTAAAGAAATTTGTCAACCAGAAAACTGATATTTTATAATAATAATAATAATGATTCCAGTTTTCAGGAAGGCTAGGCTGTAACAGAACCATAGATGGAAATAAATCAAATTTGTTGGATGAACAGATACAGTACAGATCTTTTTTTGTTTCTAGTGCACTACAAACAATCCCTTTAAAGCAGTTTTGCTTCTCTGAGATGTACCATGATGGTGCCACAATAACAAAAGTATTAGTACAATCCAAACAACCGAGATGACTTTAACTTCCAGACACAATGGACCTGTTTAAGTGTGAAAACAATGAGAACAGCATGACATGCCCAGATATGTGCCTGAGTGTGTAAATTGTCATACTGTTGATATCATATTGTCACATCGCAAGCCATAAGATAAATCGGAACCGTTTCCTCCTTCAACAGACAGAGATCAGGCCTGAAATAGACTCTAATCAGTGCCAGTCTTATTTGAATACATCTTTATTTGAACTCATGCCACAGTTCTTATCACAGTCGTCTGGCACAACCCTGTCTGTGTTGTTAGATTAGGGAATGTAAGAGAAATATGATCTTACAGCAATCTCAGAAATGGATGCTTGCCATTCGGGTGGTACCGTCAAAGGGACTTGCTTTGCACCTTTAGTATGCAGCTATTTTGTGGGAACAGGAATGTAAAGTATTTTTTAAGCTGAAACAGGAAGGTACACTGTGTTCGTCCTCCACTGTAAAAAATGACCCCCTGACTAATTGATAAAAAAGTGCTAGGAACAGAACATGTTGCTGTGAAGGTAACAGTCTAGCAACAAATGGAAGCTTGAGATTACTGCCTTCATTCCTGGGAGTAAAGAGCTGTCACCTCATGGCATGGCACCTCTGATGCTGTTGGTGCAGGTAACAGGGTCTCCAACTACAAACGCAAAAAACTTTCCAAAATAAAGTGTTCACTCTAAATGTGAGGCATAAATACTGAGCTACCATAGAGTGGTGTTAGTTTATGTGTCTAGACAGCAGAATTTGGACTCGACTGAATGCAGATTTGCTTGTGTTTCACTCGCCTCCTCAGATTCTCCTCTGCGGGCACACAAACACAGGTGTTTCCTAAGCCTTTCTGCCTTTACAAATGCCCCACAATGGAGTGCTGACAGGCAAGACTGACTGTTTTGTTCAGCTTAAATGATCTGTGACTTTTTAACCTTTCCTTCATACTTGCTAATGCTCAATAGGCAAAAACACTAAGCGTGCAACAAAGTTCCACACTTTATGCTCACAGTTTGTCAGCAGCATAGTCTGAAACTGACCTAGAGAACAATTGTGTGGGACTTCAAAGAGAAAAGTACCGAAACAGAAAGAATAGAGGATCCAATATCTTTTAAGCATGACATGACTGAGTGACTGGATAAACTCTTCTACCTCTGGAACGTATGCATGTTAGGGAAGGTGCATAGGTGAGGAGTGCATACTCATGAGTGTAGGTGTGGTGTGTGTGTGGGTGAGAGAGCGAGAGAGAATGGATCACATGTAGGTGGTGTGTTAGGCGAAACGCACCTTACAGATTAGTTCATGCAACCAAGTTCACAGGCGGGTCAGCCAGCTTTAGTGGAGTAAGGCTGATGATGTCATCAGTGTTATTGTGCAGGCTGCACTGGCAGAGCGGGAGTCAGTCTGAAAGCCTGTGTAACAGAGTCCAGTGAGTGGGTGAGTGGAGGTCAAGTTGATCAGGCCTAAGTTAGGATAGCAATGTCACTCATCTGCTGACCTGCAACAGAGTAACAAACTAAAAGTCGTTATTTAGGTGGAAACGTTGAGATACTGAATTTTCCAACAGTACAATTAATGGACAGAAAATAGAACCCTTGTATGTTTGAGATGTAAAACAACATTCTTTATGGAAATCTTTAATATTAGACCTGGAAAACACACACACATACACACAATATATATATATATATATATATATATATATATATATATATATATATATATATATATATATATATATATATATATATATATATATATATATATATATATATATATATATATATATATATATATATATATATATATATATATATATATATATATATATATATATATAAATAAATAAATCTATAGGCATGGATTTACAGACTCTCTAATGTATAACATCTGCATTTAAAAGAAACAGTCTTTGAATAGTGTTTAAAATAAGAAACAGTCATTAGATATGAGAAATGCACAGGACAGGACAATGTCTAATTCCTATAAGGAAGTTAGTATGTAAATGACAGCTCGTTGAGGTAAAGGTGATGGACTCTATGCCCTCGGTCTGACCCCAGAAACACCACTCCGAGGCCCTAATGTTTGAAGTTTAACAGATAACAGGTTGCCCTCTGTGTGTGCTGATTGCGACACAGATTGGGCACGAGTCAGGCTTGTCATTTAGGCCATTACAGCACACACCTGTTGCCTGCTTATCTGAGTACTCTCTCTTTCTCACTAAGATAGTAAGAGAAAAAAAAATCATCAGGTGCCTGGATTGTATAATGCCCTCAGGCTTGTGTGTTTGTGCATGAGTGAGAGAGATGAAGATGGACGGGCTGAGAGATCAGGACTTATTCTTCTGTTACCTCTCTTTGACCTCCTCCCTGAATGACACAACTAATAGGCAGTGAGTTGAACAGCCCCCGCAGGCCGACCCCGTCCACTATCACTCTCACTGGCTCTTCTGCAGAAAGATATGGGAATACATCATTGCCTTTTCTTCGAGGGAACTTCACCTCTTTGTGTTGTGATGGTTAGCGGTCGTCATCATCGCAATTGTTGTCTTCTCTGCTGTGTGTTGATGATCCAGGTTAATTGCACTGCTTCTGCATGAAAGGCTTTTATGAATGTCCTGTGCTGATTCGGATTCCATTTTACTTCAGGTGATTCTTTGGGGCCGGACAGAAAAATGTCTGCGCGAGACGAGTGAGGAAATCGCCAACATGGGGACGGAATGCCACTACTTTGTGTGTGATGTCGGGAACCGGGAGGAGGTGTACCAACAGGCCAAAGTGGTGAGAGAAAAGGTAATGATGCAAAGCAGACCAAGCTCCACTTAAAGATCATTAGTTAAACCATTAATAATTAAATAAATAATAACAATATATGGCTTTTTGAAGCCATCTAATTAAATGTTCTCCAGCCTAAAAACCGAGCTACTGACAAGATCAAGTTCATATCATCACTGCAAACCAAGAGAACTAATATCCAGAACCTAAATAGAATAAATCAAATAGAAATGTAATAATATTTGGGTCACAAATATTAAGCACAAAGATTTACAGACAGCCTAAGATTTACAGATAATCTAGATGGATCCAATTAAATCCTTTTCCTATTGTAATTGCATAAACACAACTCATTTTTCTTTACTTCAGCTTATTCTATAAACTTTATTTCAACCAAAACTATGAAATAAAAGCTAATAGTCTCTTTCAACAAAAACTAACTTGGCTTTATGATTGTCAGTCTGTTTGCTTTCAAATCTTCTGCTCCAACTCTTAATTCTATAAGGACAGATTGAGTGGCAGGTAATCTGTAAAGTCTATTTGTATATTTTATTCCCCATATGTTTCTAGTTATAATTCAGTTGTGTGAATATGCTGGCTGGTTGTAATGACTCCAATAAGAGTTTTTTTTCCATCATGACAAATGCAACTATAATTGTTTCCACTCTGAGATGTCTTTCACAACCTGTTGTATACAACAGAATATCATTTTTCATATGCCCTATGGACATATCCAGCCAACACCTGACGATCTACAATTACACATATTAAGCAGTATCTTATTGCTCTTGTTATTTTTCATACTGTGTGGCAAAAAAAGAAGGAAAATTATTTATTTCACACACATTTTTTTTTGTAATTTACTTCTGTATTTTCATTTAATGCTTCAACATAATTTATTTTCTTTATATTACACATGGGCGGCACGGTGGCTTAGTGAATATATTACACATGAAATATAACCTTTAAGATATTACACAATTGATGATACAACAAAGCATGGAGTCACATTTATGAAGCTAATTAAGCTGTACGCTGCAACAGTGCCACCTAATAGTGATTTTCACATGTCTCGTTTAAATAATTCAGTATCTCATGAAAGAAAAATTTAAAAGTTTTAAAATTTGCGAATGGTTTAGTTCAGCAGAATATTTTGTTTTCAGTCTGAGAATAAGAACATTCTAACTTTCTTATTAATCACCTTATGACACATGACACTGAACTGGTCTTCCTGTATACATAACTGTATATACAAACTTGCTACAGCTAAAACAGTAACACGCTACTTCTCATAATTTTGCATCAGAATTATTCATCTAATGATTTCAAATATATAATCAGATGAACCAAACAAGAACCAAACTTTTTTTTTAAAAACTATTTTATACTTTTATAGATATTTAATACAGGATTTTACTAATTATTGAAAAGGTTAACAACTCACCCAAAGTGCCAGTACAGAAAAAAAATAGACGAGTAAATCAAAAGTGGTTTAAGGTAATGTTTCAGAATATGTCATTAGAACTGTACATTTTAAATTTAACAATAGGGAGGCTAAACCAGGTACTTGAGAGGGAACAAAACATTTCGGGAGCTACTTCAATAATAACAGAGAAAACGTTATGAATATAACTGTAAAATGATTAATGTTTTGGATTGAAGTTGTCCTAAGGATGGTAATCAAGTCCAGACTGAATGTTTTTTTTGCTTTTATAGGTCGGGGATGTTACCATTCTGGTGAATAACGCAGCGGTTGTTCATGGCAAAAGTCTGATGAACAGTAATGATGATGCACTTCTGAAAACTCAGCATATCAACACACTCGGACAGTTTTGGGTAAGTTTTTTTTTTTGTTGTTGAACAGTTCCATAAAACTATCCCTCAGTAACCTTATGCTGAACTCAAAATTGCACGTGGGGTTCTTTGTGAATTTCAAAACATCCTTACTTGGATAAACACTTTTTCAATCACTTGGCTCACTATTTATTCGTCTCATTATTAATCAATCTCATAGCCAAAAGAGGAAAAGTCTGCTTGAAAAATAGCATTCCTCAAATAAAACTATCAGATTCTTTTAAATGGAAGTCCGGAAACAACAAACCCAGTCGTAATTGGCTGCTCAACAAAGAATGTCCCAGGGCTACATTTGCAATAAAAAATGAGGTACAGTCTGTATTGAAAGAATGTTCAGAGAAAACCAGATCGAGTATTTTGCTTCTACATTGGACATGTTACTCAGAACCAATTTATTGGCAAGGATAATTAAAAACGAAGCACACATGTTTTAGATATTTGTAAAGTATATATTTCTGAAGGTGGTAGTTAATTTGTTAAGCTCCTAACCTAAAACACATGAAGCCATTAAGAGAGGAGCCTTTGATATGATGGGGCATCGCAAGCCCAGTGACCAGATGTAATAATAGAAGTTCGCCATCTATTAATACCGTGACTCGAGATCAAATGCTGAATGTGGGCCAAAATTTAAACATCTTCTAAATGAATCAAGTCTGTATGCTGGCTGCATGAATTTCTCTTTTGGGAGTCTGCAGCTTTTCTATGGTCCTCTTTACTTTCCATTATTGAAAATTCCTCAAGCTAGCAGGGAGAACAGCCACAAGAAGCAGAACAATGCAATATGAGTCTTGTCTCTCCTTCCCACAGACCACAAAGGCTTTCTTGCCTCGCATGCTGGAGTTGCGCCATGGCCACGTAGTGTGTATCAACTCCATCCTCTCACTCTCTTCCATTCCTGGGGCAATCGACTACTGCACATCCAAAGCCTCAGCCTATGCTTTCATGGAGAGCCTAACTCTGGGTCTGCTGGATTGTCCAGGAGTCGAGTGTACTACCATACTACCCTTCCACACAGACACAGAGATGTTTCAGGGCATGCGAGTCAGGTATGATACCACCATCAAAACTGTTACTGGTGTACATGCAAATAAGCCAGTAAACTTGATTACATACAAGGAATATCAAAATCTGTATATTGGACTGTATATATTTATGGACATACTGTTTGCTTCTGTTCTAGGTTCCCTCAACTCTTTCCTCCACTGAATCCTGAGATGGTGGCTCAGCGAACTGTAGATGCAGTTAGGACTAACACTGCATTTGTCGTTCTGCCATGGACTATGCATTTTCTTGTTACTTTAAAAAGGTAAGCTACTCATAAATACTCAGCCATTACCATGAGCCATTCATTTACACATTAAGAATTTTTCTGAAATGATATATAGCTTACCTTTAAGTCTGTAATACCACAATGATTGTTTGAGAAATGAGGCTGCAGTCTGATCAAGACATTGCTTGTTTCTCCAGCCTTCTGCCACAGGATGCCCTGCAAGAAATTCACAAGTTTGCAGGAAGTTACACCTGCATGAACACATTTAAAGGACGAACTTAAAGGAGCAGCAGCAGAGGATGGTGACAACTACAAAAAGAAATAAATTTAAGCTTAAACTCAATGTAACGCGAGGCAAGCACTATGTCCCTGGAAGAACAAAAGAACTGTAGCTTCTGGATCAGAGGGATTGGTGCATCACGGTGGCTTTGTCCGGCATAACTTTGTAAAATGGTGTAACATGGATCCATCATTTATAGTCACTTGTGCTGGTGTTAGACAGTATGATATATGTTTGTTGATGAAAGTGCTTTATGAACCTGTGGACAATTCCAGAGAACAGACTGGTCACTCAGTACACAAAGATGTCCTGAAAATATTTTGTAAGCATTCTATGAGGATGCTGAATCCTCACACAGGAGCCATGGGTTAAAAACAAAGTGTTGTAGCTTATAATGAATGTTATTTTCTAACTTAATGCAGGTTGTTCCGACCAACTTGTGTGTAAATCCAGTGTACATATCTCCACATTAATGTCAACACTGAATAAACAGTATTTGATATTATAACAGTGCAGACATAACTGATGTTCCTCATGTTTGAAGGACAGGGAAATGTACATCCCTGGCAGTGAGCTTGATTATTATTTAGCCAAACTCACAGGCATTTCATGGTCAGCATTCCTCCACTGCAGGTCATCCAAACATGAGCTCATGGTGTTCAAGGTAGGGTTGTCAAAACACAGGCTGTCCTTAACATGAAAAGCACACAGCAGAGGGCCGGCCACTGGATGGCAAACGGATACATTTCAGTGGGTTTACCCAAATAATTATAACCCAAGTTCATAATTTAAAGATCTTTCAAATGAGCTTTTATAACCTACTGTTATTATTGTATACACATAGAACACTACTTACAAAAATACACCCACTGGTGTTGGCTGGATGAAAAAAAAAAATGATTAGCTCTATTACGTCCTGGTGCACTGATGGCAGTCCACTGATGGCAGTATTGGATGTACAATAGATTATACAACTGTTCTATTCCTGCAGTTCGTTTATCAAACACAATACATGTAAATTTCAACAAATTAGACTGTATTCAGGGTTTTCGAAGCATGCTGACAGCCACCGCTAAAAGAAAACCAGCCCAGATGGTTACATTTTTACCAGGAAATGTTAAAATTCATAAACAATAAACAGAAAGTAGCATCAGTGAATCTATTTTCTCTCAAGTGGCTCATTGTAATCGACTGCTAGTCCACAGTGCAGAATGTTTGCCTTCTAAAACCCTGCAACATTGAACTGAAACTCGTAGTTGATCACATGAAAAAACTTTTCTGGTAAAGGCTGTAGCTGTTCTTTAACAAAGTGAATGAAAATTTAGAAAAATAAAAAATATATTGAAACATTGAAACTGGCTTTGGAATAGCTCTTCTAATATCCAGATACAGTATATCTCTTTCAATATATTCTCAAATATCACTCTAGAATTCTGTGGAAGTTGATGACATCGAAATGTCTCTGATCAAAAAGGAAAAGAGATCTCGAAATAAATTTGGGGACTTGTGTGTGATTGTTGTGACACTTAAAATAAAATGACATTTATTTTAATTTACTACATAATGTACATACATCCATCCAATAACATTCGCTTAATCCTTTACTAGAGTTGTTGGAGGAGGGGGGGCTCCCCATGCCCATCCATCCATCCATCCATCCATCCATTATCTTCCACTTTATCCTATTTTAGGGTCGCGGTGGGGTTTCCCATGCCCATCCAGGGGAGAATGTTTCAGGCACTGGGCAGATACACCCAGGACAGGGTGCCAATCTATCACTGAGCACACACTCACGCACACATACACACTCTATGAGGGGCAATTTGGAGAGCTCATTCATTCATTCATTCATTATCTCCCGCTTATCCTCTATTAGGGTCGCGGTGGGGTTCCCCATGCCCATCCAGGGGAGAACGTCTCGGGCGCTGGGCAGATAGACCCAGGACAGGGCGCCAATCCATCGCTGGGCACACACTTACTTACACAGACACACTCTATATGGGGCAATTTTGAGAATTCAATTAACTTGATCCATGTTTTTGGACTGTGGGAGGAAACCGGAGAACCCGGAGAAAACCCATGCGGACACGGAGAGAACATGGAAACTCCACCCAGATGTGGATTTGAACCGGGCAGATAGACCCAGGATAGGGTGCTAATCTCTTGCTGGGCACATGCTCGATCACACAGACACACACACACTATATTGGGGCAATTAAAAGCAGCCAATTAATGAATCCATGTTTTTGGACTATGGTAAAACCCAGTAGACATGGAAAAATTCCATTCAGATTATGATTTGTACCTAGATCCCCAGCATTTAGAGTCTGACATGCTAATCACTGAGCCTTCTTGCTGCAACAGAATAATATTAACATTTCGTCATTTAGCAAATGCTTTTATCTGAAGTGACTTACAATGTGAGCACAGGGTTGACCACAGCATCCCTGGAACAATTAGGGTTAAGGATCTTGCTCAAGGACCCACACTGGTAACTTGTTGAAATCCCAGTGGATTTGAACCCACAACCTTCTGATCGATAGCCCAACCCCCTAAGCACCAGAATGTACAGAAATAGAATAATTAATATAAAAAGTGTCTAAACACAAAAACAAAAGTTGACTTAATGTGAACTCAAGTGCTTACACTTACATATAATTGACAGCTGTTTGCAAATGTGTACACTGGGAGAACTGCAGAGAGCATTAAAAAAGAAGAAAAAAATCAATATATATTTTCCATTAAATGTAAATCTGCTTAGCTGTATGTTTGAAGGTTATTTAAACGTTTTCCATGTTTTACCCTTGAGAATAATATAAATTATTTTTCTTGGGCTTTTCAGTTCCCCTCCCTCTGTAGGTCTGCGTTTAAATTATGGTTCTGTTCATTTTTCCGTGTTCGTTTCTACTTCATGCCTTAAATGTTTTTAGTTAAAATCTTAGGATCAGTGTAGACTGATTCAAACGCTTGGGCACAGGCTTTTAAAATATCACAATTATATTGTGATCAAGTGTTTTGAGTAAGTGTGCTGTATATAACTACACTGTTATAAAATCTTACTCATTTGTCACTATACATCCAGGAATTGTGTTTGAAATGAATACCTTTAGAATGTATATGTTGTTATTATTAAATTTAAACTGCCTATTAACTGAAGTTATGTAAATCCTAGTTATAAGGTTAGCAGTGATATTACTACTTAATGCTGAAGCTTGTTCCAGTACATACTGTACATAAGACCATTTGCCAGTACCAGCAAAAAAATACAGGACAAGCAAACAAATACATACAAAAACACTTTTCATACCTAGGGGTAATTAAGTATTTTTATTTAAAGTGATCTATTTTGCACTACAGTGCTTACACACAGAACTTTTCCACATTTAACCAATCCATGCAGTGAAACACACATACACACAGAGTGAAGTGAGCACACATGCCCAGAACAGTGAGCAGCCTTGTGCACGGTGCCCTGGGAGCAATTGGGGTTAGGCCGTGTCCAAGGGCATTTCAGCTGTAGTACTTGGTGGGACTGGGAATTGAAATGAGCTGATTCCTTAACCACAAGCCTACAACTGCCCCTTGTATTGAGTGACTTATATGTTAAATAAATAGCAAAGGGCTTTGTACTTTGTTCATAGAACCAGATTTAATTTTGTGACCCTAGGAAATGCAAACTACACAAAGCCTAAAATAAATGCCAAATTACGCTCAATGTCACTGAACTGAACTGAAGTTATGCAAACTGTCTTCCTACAAAATTATCTTCAGTTACTTGTTTGACATTATACCAACCCAGAATCCCTGCATCTGCAGACAAAGAAAAAAAAGGGCTCTTTTTCTTTGTGTTTGCTAAATCAATTTGCTTAATGTTAAGTCATACAGAGTGACTGACTCATGTAAAAACCCAGCACTGCCAACTGCACAGAGGCTTTCTACTGACTAAGTTCAAATTAAATTACCAGTAGCATACACAAAGAAGAGTATTTTCCCACCAAGGCTGCTATATTTCCACATGTCTTGTGGTTGCCAGGTAAATCAATAAGCCTATGAATTACTTAAACATTAGATTCAGTTTAGAGCTATTCACAGACTTTTAAAGCTATCTGCGATTTAACTGACTTTTACCAGTTTAAAAATGCCGTGAACCAATAAACTTTCAATACCGTAAGTTTCTGAAGATAAAACTAAAGGTAAAAATGTCAAAGTCATTTCCTTTCTCTGTGCATTACAGACGTTTGTGATTAGGTTCCATCCATTTATTCATTCATCCATTATTTTCCGCTTTTATCCTCTATTAGGGTCGCGGGGGGTTCCCATGCCCATCCAGGGGAGAACGTTTCCGGCGCTGGGCAGATACACCCAGGACAAGGCGCCAATCTATCGCTGGGCACACACTCACACATACACACAAACACACTCTATATGGGGCAATTTTGAGAATTCGATAAACCTTGATCCATGTTTTTGGACTGTGGGAAAAAAACGGAGAACCTGGAGGAAACCCACGCGGACACGGGGAGAACATGGAAACTCCACCCAGATTGAGATTTGAACTGGGAATCCCTACAGCTTAGAGGAGAACGTGCTGACCATTAAGCCACCGTGCCACTGAGATTAGGTTATGAGGTAAAAAAAAAAAAAAAAAAAAAAAACATGCAAATGTACATTGACTAAAAAAGTGATCCGTTTTGCCTACTGTGCTGTTACACAGAGAAATTTGTTCTTCACATTTAACACATCAGTGCAGTGAAACACACATATACACACAGTGGTGAAGTGAGCACCTATGCATAAAGCGGTGGGCAGCCCTGTACATGGCGCCTGGGGAGCAATTGGGGTTAGGTGCCTTGTCCAAGGGCACTTCAGCCATAGTACTTGGTGGGACTGGGAATCAAACTGGGGACCTTCAGGTCTCTAAGCTGGTTCCTTAACAACAAGCCTACAAGTAAACAAAAGAGGATTAAAGCAGTTTAAAAAAGGATGGGATAGATTTCTACATTTGTGAGAGTTAGTGTTGTACTATTCCCTGGACAATATAACAAGAGTTAAAACTTCCCTAAAAGAAATAAAAAACGGTAAATTCTTTAAATGAAATAAAATTTAATTTTAAGTCTGGCAGTATTTACAGCTTTGCTATGACTGACTGTTAGCTTAGAGTTTAAATTCTGTTTTTATCTGTATCTGGTTTATCTATACACATGCTGAACTACCCATCAACTTTCACAGGCTTATCAGAAGAGAAGAAAGATCGAGAATTCTAATTAATTTAAGCCTCATTACTCTGTTTGAATATGCGGTTTGTTAAAGCAGCTCTAGACCAGGTTTAAATTAGTGATATGCTAACATGAGCTGATTAGCCAAAACAAAACCACCATATGTTATATGTTGATTTTACATCTAGTGATTTAGCTGTGATTAAACTACACACTGGCCTTCACTAAGCTTAAAATAACAATAACAAAAGAATTGCTTGAGATATTGTTTGAGCCCAGGTCCTGCTCATCTGCCAATCTTTCATCTTTCCATTGTATAATGTAATAATCTCTGTATTCTGCTTTGGATAAGGGAGTCTGCTTATTGCTGTAAATGTGTCAAAAATAAAAATTACAAGCAGAAATAAGACCACCAAGACTGGCTATGAATTCAAATAAATCCGCCAGCTCCAGATTTGAGTGGACAGAGCTGTATACATATATACAGTTGCACTTGTGTATAAGGTTTCATGATGATGAAATATGTGTATGAGCCCAGTTTTACCTGATACATTTTATATTTCTACACAAATGATCCACATTTTGTACTTTATTTTGTCCAATAAGATCAAAATCTAATTTTAGTAAGAAATTCTTTTTTTTAAACCATTTCTTTGTTTTCTTTGTCTTTCCTTGTTGATAGTTGAAATGTAACCTTGAAATCCACCTAATTTAACCTTTTGATACATCATAAAGCATAAATTCTACAGTTCTGACACTAAATTTCAGCTTGCAGTTTAATGCAATTTTATATCTTGGACATTCACATGGCCACTGTTGCCAGTGGAAGTTTCTGGAGTGGGATCATGACATGAAGCTGTGTCATGGGTTGCACGTGTGTTGGAGAAGTCAGCTCAGATCTCAGGGGGCGAGTTCAGAGCAAGGTTAGCCAAATAGGAGATTAATGTGAGGAGGCTGTTGGATGGACAGTTCACCCTGTGATGAACTCTGTCAAGGGAGTAGAAATGCTTCAGCAGAGCCAGCACAGGTGGAAAAGATGGATCACATTGGCTGTGCAGAGACACTTCAGTGCCGTGTCATACCTCATTGCCTTGTTACAGCACATGACCTGAATTCTGTCAAGAAATAGATATAAGCAATATGCAAAAAAGCTATGTACCATACTTATTTATTTTAATATTTTCTTTGGTTCTTGTTAGATGGGTTATTTTGAATTATATAAACATTTTGTAATTATACATATTTTGGTGAGATTTTCAAGCCTTGAGAAAGAAGATGCTTTAAAAAATAGGGGACATAAATAGGTTTATTTCCTAATCGCTTTTACTAATAAGAGTTACAGGGAGTGCTAAAGTCTTTTCCAGAGTAACTGCAAGAAATGGGAGGATACAGTCTGTACCACCAGTCCTCTGCAGCACATGCATGTCTTTGGACTCTGGGTGGAAACTGGAATTTCTGGTGAAAACCACTGCAGGCACAAGAAGGTCACGTAAACTCTATATGAAAAAGCCCCTGGCCACCTGCCTAGGAATCATGCCGCCATGAACAGATTTAATTGTTCAATAAACTTCATAGAGAATGTGTAGTTCAGACCAGACCAAACCAGACCAGACCAAATCTAGACTTAGCATTAGGAGAGAACCTCATTTTTCTTAAAAAATTTTTTTTTTAAAAATGCAATATAAAGCATCCAATTCACCTTGAATCTATGTTTTTGGATTGTAGGACAAAACCGGAGAACCCAGAGCGTTCACGAATATAACATAGAAACTCCACCCATATTGGGATCCCTGGAGCAGAGAGTCAGACGTGATAACCACTACACCACTGTTTTGTGGAAAGCACCAGGACTTCTTTTCTTTAAAATAATTTACCATAATAGTCCATGCACAGAGTATTTATTAAATTTTCTTTATTATTCTGTATTTAGGAGTTAAATATGCCTTTTTAGAAATTGCAGAGCAGATATGTAAATAATTTTTCTTGGACTTTAGTTTGATCTCCAATTTTCCTTTTTATTAATTTTACTCATGGAAATTATGAAGTGAACTGACTACTTGAAAATGCATTGCTTTAATAAAATGCTGACGTTTTGGGCCACTGCATAGAGAAGACTTCGGCTGTTAATTGTTGAAACAAAATTAGATGAGTCAGCATTTTTCGAAAGCTTTGAAAGTTGCATTAGCTGGCTTTTCTAAATGATGTTAATAAAAAAACAATAACGCAAAATTTATATGACAGCTTAAACATTTGCATAGTATTCATTTCCTTTTTGTTATTCTAAAATGATCCACAATAGAAGTCACTCACTCATCTTACTTAAAATGTTGCATGAAAAGTTTTATCGTAATGCTTATCTTTTAATGACTTAAGAAATCTTACTATCTGCCTAAACATTTGAAAAGGGACATGGAAATGGAAAGGTCTGAAAATGCTGCAAACAATAGGAGACTATAAACATATCAGTGAATTTTATCTGTTTAGAACAAGGCGCATGCATATTAATCTCATTAAAGATACATCTGCTTGGTTTCCAAATTTATTCAAACAAGCATGACGGTGACCACAAACACGTGTCCAATAAAATATTTAGTGAATAGAAGCCCCAAAAATTATGCTATGAAGTTTCAATTCTCTTTAACTGATTTCACTAGCACTAAAATTCTCTATATTTTCACATAAATTGAGATCAGATTTCAATAAGTTGTAAAAGTGAAGAAAACTAAATAAACAAACATAATTTTTTAGAAAACTAAATAAAACGACATAAAATCTACATAGAAACAAAAAAATTTGCAATTAATGGGATGACAATCAGATGGAAGATGTTTTTTTTAAATAACAGGGATCTACCAGGGAAGGTTTAGAACAGGCTTGTGGAAGTGTATCAAGGCACAAAGGAGATTTCTAATTATCCATATAAGGGTGGAAATATAAATTCTTTAAAGAGTTTGGACTTCTCCAAATTACAGTAAGACAGTTTATACAAATCAAGGAAATTTAGAATCATTAGAGCATTTTTCCAAGAGTGTTGTCAACCAACTTGCACTTGAGGTTACAAAGGAACCAAGGTAACATTGTAAGCAACTAATGGTCTAATGATCTGCCATCTGTCTTTCTTATGGGTGATGTTAAAAGTCTAGCACCAGGACAATGATGACCAACAGCGGTGTGCATTACAAGAAAAACCCACTGCTGTGTAAAACAATGTCTCATTTCATTTCATTGATTTAATTATTATATATCAATTTAATGAAAAATTACTGCTTTAAACTGTGAATTATTTTAATACACCTAATTTCCAAACAAGTTAAAAATAGATAAATAATTGTCATTTGCATAACAATAACACATTCACTTTGTATTTTATTGCTGAAATATATTGGTAAGATATACCAATACCGATGCCCTCCTATCAGAATAGAAAATGCATAAAATTGGGGATAATAGGAACGATTGGCTGAGCTTTTCATAACCTACCATACATATACGTTTCATTATCTAGCTTTTTTCAAAAAGATTCTTTATTTAATTAAATCTATCATTCTAAATATACACTGAATTAATTTTGCCTCATGTGCTGGTGATGACAGATTTGCTTCTCAGTTCGACTGGCATTGTGTACATCCATCATTAGGCAATACACAAGCAGGGAAAAAACAGTCTGTGGTGTTCCTTGGTTAGGGGAGACCCAGCGGCCACCATTACTGTCACTTAACAAGAAGAATGAGAGCTCAATAAAGTGCATCGGTTTATAGACTGTGCAAAATCACATGTGAAGAGCTTTTTTTAAAAATTTTTTATAGATGACGAAACTCAAAGCTTATATAATGAACTAAAATGTAAACATCAATTAATCCTAACTTACAGTTCAGTTTGTTTTTGTAGAACTCGATCCATTCTGCATAAAAATATGTGGCATCCACTCATTAAATCAGTGCTGTCTTATTTTCTTCTTTATGATATATTATATATTTTTATTAAATGACAGATCCGACTGCAGAAGGCCAGTCGCAGACTATGTTTGCAAAGCCACAATGTTGTAACTCATGCAGAATGAGGCATTGTCTTGTTAAATAGACTTGGAGATGTCGTCTTAAAGCAGCATACATCTCAAGAACCAGTATCAGTCTCTGCACATAAAGACAGGCCATCCATGTTATTGTTTTATTTCTAAAATAAGGTGACTTTTCTGACCACAGATTAACTTTCAAATATTAGTATATGATTTTTTTTTAACAATCTTTTTTTTGTAACCCAGTTTCAGATTGCATTTTTGGAGGCATGATAGCTTTTTAAACAGAACCACCTGATGTTTTAAAGGCACACATTCAGCAGTACTTTGTACCATTTTGACTTAATGCACCTGAATATCCCTTGACTCTTAAAATGTTTATAATTTATTATGATCTGTGGATGGTGAAAGACACAGATTCTTTGCAATCAAGAATATTGTCTTTGAACTGAAGTTTGGCACAAAGTAGTGAACAGTGATTTATCTAAGCTTGCAAAGACCAAGGTTTTAGTTGATTTTCTTTTGTATACTCATATCCTGGTGGCCTCAAACTGCTATTATTATTGACTATATATTTTTAAAACTTTTAAAAGTTGATAATATAATCTTTTAGGTCTTCACCCCTGTCCCAACTTTTCTGTTACAACCACCAATTTCCACATTTGTTTATATTTAAAAAATAATTAAGATTGATTTATTCTTTTTCTGTTATAGATTTCAGCTTTTATCTGCATTTTTAAAAGGTGCCCCATCGTTTTGGAAATATGGTTTATGTAATTCACATGTACAGTAGACCTTAAATTTCTGCTACATTAACTAACCTATTGAATCTATCCATCCATCAATCTATCTTCCGCTTCATCCTCTATTAGGGTCGCAGGGGGGTTCCCCTATGTCCATCTAGGGGAGAACGTCTCGGGCGCTGGGCAGATACACACAGGACAGGGCGCTAATCTATCACACAATTTGGAGAACTCAATTGACTTGATCCATGTTTTTGGACTGTGGGAGAAAACCAGAGAACCCAGAGGAAACCCATGGAAACATGGAAACTCCACCCAGATTGGGATTCGAACCAGGAATTCCTAGTGCTGAGAGGTGAACATGCTAACCACCAAGTCACCCCTATTAAATCTAACCATTGTTTATTTTCTCAAAATATCTGCTGCTACTTCAATTTGAAGATTAAAATCTTTAACTCTATACCTAGAGATCAATAATCTAATATCCACTTCTAGTAAAGTTTGTGATTGTTTTTGTGAAGATGCAACTGCAGGCTGAAATGTAATTACTTCTCTGGTCTGAACTGAGACAAGTCTATTACAGTTGTCAGTAATCTCTTACTCTCAGTGGATCTGGGTTTGCTCAATATCCTCATCCTCCTTGACCTCACAGCAACTTCAATACTGTAAACA
Organism: Corydoras maculifer; assembly: GCA_019802435.1. Lineage (NCBI taxonomy): Eukaryota > Metazoa > Chordata > Actinopteri > Siluriformes > Callichthyidae > Corydoras > Corydoras maculifer. The sequence continues at coordinate 1,151,738 of JAFMOD010000550.1, read as the reverse complement.
AGGCTACATTTCTTTCCAGATTCATTCACTGACATCATTGGTTTAACCCTGGCCTGCTTCCAGTCCTACTTTACAAACAAGCAACAGTTTGTCTCAGCAGAAAAACATTAATGTTTTAATTAAAGAGTGCCACAAGGGTCTGTCACTACCAGACTCAATTATTTTCATCCTAAATATCCTGCCTTTATAAGACTGACTATATTGTTAGGGATTAGTACCACTATTAAAGTAATTGTGGATAATCCATCCATCCATCCATTATCTTCCGCTTTATCCTCTATTAGGGTCATGGGGGGGGGGGTGCCCATCCAGGGGAGAACGTTTTGCGCGCTGGGCAGATACACCCAGGACATGATGCCAAGCTATCGCTGGGCACACACTCGCTTACACAAACACACTCTATATGGGGTAATTTAGAGAACTTAATTGACCTTGATCCATGTTTTTGGATTGCGGGAGGAAACCTGAGAACCCAGAGGAAACCCACACGGACACAGGGAGAACATGGAAACTCCACCCAGATTGGGATTCAAACTGGGAATCCCACCATGTCACCCAATTGTGGATAATAACTATCAGTTTTCAAATATTTTGACCTCACTGTTGATGTAAATACCACTTGAATTCTTTTGGTTCAGGTAATAAAAAAACATTGAAATCTATATTTGATTCCTTCGTTCAGGCCTAAAATAAATGCTAACATTGTCTGATTAATGTAAGAAATTGTTACAGTACCTCTAATGCCGAAACGTTGAGGAGCATTGCCAAGATTTGAAGAAGTAGCTTCAGTACATACAGAAAACCCAGCAGCTACACAAATACACACACAAATATAACCACATACACAGACACACACAGACACACAGACTACGAATAACATTGCGATTTACAGTGGGTTGCAAAAGTATTCATACCCCTTGAACTTTTCCATATTTTGTCACATTACAACCACAAACATAAATATATTTCACTGGAATTTAATGTGAAAGACCAACACAAAGTGGTATACAATTGTGAAGTGGAATGAAAGTTATACATGAATCAACAATTTTTTTACAAATAAAAAACTGAAAAGTGCGATGTGCAAAATTATTCAGCCCCCCNGTTGCACTCAGGGAAAAGGGGGCTGAATAATTTTGCACATCGCACTTTTCAGTTTTTTATTTGTAAAAAAATTGTTGATTCATGTATAACTTTCATTCCACTTCACAATTGTATACCACTTTGTGTTGGTCTTTCACATTAAATTCCAGTGAAATATATTTATGTTTGTGGTTGTAATGTGACAAAATATGGCAAAGTTCAAGGGGTATGAATACTTTTGCAACCCACTGTATATACAAATGTCTTTGTTTTATGTACAAAGCTCTCAGATCCTCTCAATCGGGATTTTTCTAAATTCATCTCTAGGTGCCAGGTCATCACTGACACTACTCTAAATTATAAAATGCAATCCCTCATTTTCAATCTTTTCGAGACTTTACTACATTGTTGTTTTCCAAAAGCTTATAACACTCTTTTGCATCTGTGGTTTCTCTAATTTATGATTTTGTTTACTTTTTGTTGGATTCGCTGGTGTTTGTCTGTGACTGGTTGTGTGAAAGATGCTATATAAATTAAACTTATTATTCTTAATACAAACTAACTGTCCCAAAAATCTACCACTCTACCCCTAACTTACCTACTCAAGCCACTTTCCTCTACCCATCAATATACCTTCTAACTTACTCACACAATGCAATCACCTAACACGACCCCCCCCACCCCCAGCCATCTACATATGTCTAAAAGAAAACAAAAAATGCAATAAAAAAGCACATGAAATCTAAACAACAAAATAATTTACAAAACACAACTTTTATTGTTTTAGAATTCACACAGTTAAAGAAAATAAAATGCAACCTTTGTGTTATACATTTTGGGCAGTTGTAGTTACTTGGTACTGCATTTACATTACTTTGCCTATTTATCATCACAAATACAATCATCAGACCAAACTTGGGTTTTGTGAAACAAAAATTATGTGCCTACTGGTCAAAAAAAAAACAAAAAAAAAAACCTTAAAATGGATAAATCGTATAAGAGGTAACATATTAGTTTTGTACATTTACAGGGAAAATAACACATTATTTTTAATCTCAATGCGTTTGATGCTTTAAATGGTATCGAATAGACTTTATGTCTTTAGTTATTTGGAGACTTGCTGAGGGGCAATAAGATGCATACAAGTTATCAAGCTTAAATGTGAGACAAATCATTTTAATAGCAGTGGCATGTAATAAGTCATAAAATGAAACGAAAAGTTACACATCTATATATTTGGACATTTAAACCTTACACAATATGTGGCAGATAAAACTGAAGCCTCTATTCTTTGTGGAACAGTAATGAGAGAAATAAGTGTTAGGAACACAATAGTATCAGTAACAACAAAAGGCACCAAATCCTGCATGTAATCAGGGCAGAGTAGCAAAATAGACAACAATTCATCTTAAGAGATGCCAAAATAAATTATGACGGTGATGCCATATTTTGTAAGTGCAAAATATAGATCAATATTAATCATTGGTTTCCAAATTCAATTCCATATAGTGTTTTAAATTAGCAATAAGAAAACAACAGAAAAAAATTTAAATAACTTCATATTCTATGTTTCATGCCAGTACCAGTGTGCAGACATTGAGATGTACATTTTCCTGCATGTGTGTGTGTGTGTGTGTGTGTGTGTGTGTGTGTGTGTGCTCTGAATGAGCAAAAGGGCAGCAGCAGTCCTTTTAATATCAGTGCAATTTATTTATCCACCACAACACATTTATAGAAAACTATTTAAAGGCAGTTTTGTACAATTATCTTTATCCACAAATCTTTCTCTAAAGCCTCAGTATTATGTACAATATATGGCAATAGTGTCATACTTGCTTTCTATTTGCCCTATTCACATATACATAGTATTTATATGCATATATTGTAGCAACAAACACCACGCTAAACAACTGTAAAAATATTCATCTATTAGATTCAATAAAACCTTGCATATTTATAATCGCATGTGTGCTTGATGTCAGACTATAGAATTAAATCACAGAAACTGCAACTGCAGACATATAATCATGAGTACAGTGAGAAAGCCTGGTTTGTGTTACTATTTAAACTTGGTAAGAGCAGTTGAAAACAAAATCGGAACTCGTCATTCCTTTTCACAATGACTTGGAATCTCTTGCTGGGATGTGACGAGAACGAGCAAGTTAAAGACTGCTATGTCATGAAGGACTAAATAGAAAAGTAAATACAAGTCAGATTTTGTAGTCATGGTTAAAAACGCAGCCGATGTCATTATAAATGAAAAGCAACTTATTTTAATGAGGTTTATTTTCCACCTTTTTGATGCAGCTTCATTAGCTGTGCAGAGAACACGGCATACACTTTGTTCCTCACTTGTTCAAAGTGCAGTGGTCATTAAATGTACTTCATAAAACGTCAGTGAAATGCAGAATTCTTTCTTTGGACTGGACTTCGATCAGCTATTAAAATGAGTTGACTGATGTTTTTTTTCTGTCAACTTTGTTTTTCATGATTATTTTGATTTATTTTTCTGTATAACCAGCTGCGAAACAGAATTGATGTTATAAATATGCCATTTGGAGTCTAGCTTATAATTGGAGAGTAGGTTGTAGAACATTGAACACACAGCAGCTTTAACTGTATCTTGCATTTTTGCATCATCGGTTTTCTGCAGAATTTTCAGAGCATATACATCCTCCCATGTTAATGATGTCCAGCTGATCTATTTGGATTGGTAAGGGATGGACTACAAAACAGGATGCATCGCTTTATTCTGCTATTTTTCACCCGGCTCTCTTTGATTCCTTGAGAAAATTCTCATAGGCTTGGACTTATGCTTTTATTTTGGGGGAAAAATCTTTATGTATTTGAGATGAAGCATAAGCCAGACTGAATTGATGTAATAATAATTAGTCTTAGCTGTAAAACTAGTTCAAGAAAAAAACCTTTCATAGAAAAAAAATAACATCTACCAGTTGTGGTTTAATGTAGTTAAGAGTTCAAAAGTAAGCTGTCCTCATTCTCACTTGGGGGTAACATGAGCTGCTGATCGTAGTAGAGGCTCTTGGCATAGTTGATTTCTTGAGAAATCTTGACAGCTAGGCTTTCATTCTTCACATGAACCTAGGGGGAAATGAATAGTCATAGCCTTAAAGCTTGATGCCACGTTTTATATAACCGGGGAACCGAATTGCATTTCCTTACCATCGGCTTTTGATGTGATGGGCCTGGAATGGCCACCCCACTACTGCTGCTTTCAGCTTTCTTGGTGAGCTGGACATACACTTTCCCATGGTCCTTTGAGACTAGACAGTGATATAGATCATCATATTTAACCTCCAGGAAAATGGCCTCCCGATCTACACACTCCCCAGGTTTAAGGAAGTAGACAACTTTCGAGGAGATGAGCACACAGTAGGTGTCGATGGGCTCCACAGCAATAAAGCTACAAAAAAAAAAAAAAAGGAAAAGCAATAAACCACTATAGGGGTCTAAATCACAGATATTTTTGAATAGCAAAATGGCTTGAAATTTGGCTCCGTTCATACCTGATCATTCAAAACGCAATGAAATCTGATGACTGGACCATATACGGCCATATTTTTTTAGAAGTATGAACATGAATCTGTCTACAGACACAATGAAGCATCACCTTCTAAAGATGAAAGTGTGAATTTACTGGCTGTCTAGTGAGATGGTGGTGGTGCATGTCCCAGGTGTTCACAATTTCACTTTTGAAATGGATATAGACGAGTGCAGCATATTTTATCTATTCTATTCAGCGCATTATATATATATATATATATATATATATATATATATATATATAAACTGTATGCATCTAATAACATACTATATATTGTATATCTCACTTATGTATATATATATGTCAATATGTATATACAAATCTTTGCTCACTTTATGTAAATAACATTGGCTTTGTACCTGTACTCTGTACTCTGCACAATGTCAAAACTTCAATCTAATCTAAAACAAAGACTAGTTTGGATTTTGCAACTAAGCATGAGTTCTGTGTTTGTTTGCACATGAAAAAGTGATATGTGGACACAAGTATTCCCTTAAGATGGACCTGAAGATGCATTTGAGGGCCAGGTGTGAATGCACAAACCTGTCTGTCCAAAATACTGTCCTATTTTAGTAGAAAGTATGAATGGGGAATGTACTGCTGTGAATGCTTTTTCCTGTTTTCCTTTTCCTTTTCCATTGTGTTCAATTTGATGTCATTTTACATGACTATCGGTTCTATGTCGTTATAAGGAAACCTGAATATTAGCCTACAATAAAATTATAGCCTTCTTTTGACACTTTAAAAAAAATGCTTAAATGTAATCAATTAATTTACCCAAATTTAGATCAAAACGTTTTCCTGCAACAAGTTAAAAATGAATATGTCATGCATTGTATATGTTGCAGGAGAGAGTAATGAACTGTGTGGCACCTCAGAGGGGAGAGAGGTCAGCTGGACCACAGGAGGGGGGCACGGGGGCTGATTCAAATGGATTAGCCATAGAAGAGACAAACACCTTTTCAGGATTAAAGTTGAGGCAACATATAAAAGAATCTGAAGTAGCTGCTTGGTTTACAGTATATGGCAGCTTTTGCAGTTTTTGAATATTAGCTGAATATAGTTTTACATATGAACAAACGATAATGATTATAAAGCCAAGTATGGGCATTTCTCAGCGTTGCCCTATACACATATAGCAAAGAAAGGAGATCACAAACACACCCTCCCTTATTTCAGAGGGGTGGCAGAGGTGCAGAACAGAGTTCAGTACAAAAACCTCTGCATTCTGATCTGTTGATGGTATTTCAGTAATTAGCACGTCTTTTGTCAATCCTTAAATATGCCATCATTGACTAAAGTTCTCAAAGCATTGTTGCTTAATCATAATCCACCTCCCTTTGCCAGATTATAAACAGGTTTACATTTTTAATTCAACAGACTGAACTCTAAGGAGCGAGTAGGAAAATGTTTTCTGTTGACTTAAACAAAACAATCTATTTGGATTGACATTGCATGTGTAAATGAGGCTGTACTAATTAAGTTTGTAACATTGTGCCAATGTTTGAAAATTAATTGCAATCCACTCTGCATATGCATTTGAAATATTTGTGTTAGTCATAAATCATCCTCTATTTACAGAATTAATGGACTTGAATATTGCTGATGGTACTTATTTTAATATATACTTTACTATAATACTTATTAATACTTAATATAACTTAAGTACTTATAATACATTATAATTTTTGCATTGTTCTGACAGATCTGATATCTTAATTGTCTTCATTTTATACAATTGTATACTTTTTTTTTTATCAATGATTGATGATTACACAGCTGATAGTGTTTGCATCACACTGCCACTTGTATTCCAAAAGAATCAGCATTTACATTTAACAGAAGATTTTATCCAAAGCAATTTAAATTGACCCGACTTGATGGTTTGCATCACCCTGCAGCGAGGGGTTAAAGGCCTTGCTCAAGGACACACATTTATAACTTCATTGGACCTTGGATTTAAACCCACAACCTTCAGATTGATAGCCCAACACCCTAACCCTACCTGAATTTTATCCTGAATAATATTTAGAACTATTAAAAAAAGCGATGTTTAAACCTCACTACACCACTGCTTTTCTTTTTTTTACCGTAAATACAGATGGATTGTTTTATTTAAAATGCTAATTACTCTTCTAACCCTCTGTAATGCTGTAATGTGAGAATTTCCATTCAAATCATTGGATGAACCGCTTAATCAATCTGCTATCTTGTTTTGTAAATAGATGTTTCTAGAATAATGTATTAAAAAACTGAACTGAAGACTTACTATTCATTGTGAATATTGTCTGTGAGCTGAAAGAGCTGCTCCTGTCCATCAGCCTGGGAGGAGGAGAAACGAGGCAGCAGGCCCTGAGGGCCCTTACAGCAACGTGGTTTCCTCACCCTCTGCACACTCAGCCTGCCATACACACATATGCACTGTTACTGCCCACACAAAGGCACTTATTCAAAAGCTGACAATAGGTGCTAGGCAAAAAAAGTAAAAGTATATGAAAAGAAACTACAGACAGCAACTAGATACTGTTCTTATTGGTACCAAAGTGAAAAATGTAAAGGGAATGTGGGTTTCTTTAACCAGCAAAACCTGTTACCTGTATTCTTTTTGTTGTTTATGCTATTCTGAAAAAATAATGTATTTAAAAATGTTCATTTACTAAAATTTTACCCATGTAGTGCTCATAAATGGTGAGTGTTCACAATTAGAAGGGATGGAAAATCATAATGCATTTTTCTTTAGTAACGTGGTTTATTTGTGTAAAACAACTCAATGTGCAAACAGGGGTGGGGAGAAGAAGCTGAAACATCACATTTAACAAACAAAGACAAGAAAAAACTTTTGTGACTATGAAACACTGTAGTAGAAACATAGGCACCTCAGAGAACAGCATTTTATATGTTTTACACTGGAATTTGCATCATCTTTACTTCTGTTTTCAAGATTTGAACGTTGTATACTTTTGCATAGAGATCCGCCATTCTTTTGGCGTTTTATCTTTACATAATATTATTTGAGAATCTGCTCGTTGTAGTTTTGGCATGCTTTGGCACTGTTCTGGAAAAACCCATACGAGCTTCCTGTTTCATGGGCAAAGCTGAAGAATGTGGCGGAACAGAAAGGCTGGTACAAGTAGCTACAATGTCAGTGCAAAACTCGAGTCTCCTGTCTCCTATGTTTGACCCTGCAGCTTGGCTGCCACTGCAGACTGAACTAGAATTCCTACATCTGGCTTGAATCTGGTCCTGCAGTCATTTGATTAAAGCTGATGGTTTCCAGTTGATTCACAAAGACGCCAGTGTACTGTGCTTCTCTGTTCTGTTCAAACTGTGGTCTGCATATCTGCAGCTGCTGCTGTTAATCTACAAGTGAGTTCGGGATGAAAGGCATGAGGGAAATCGCAGAAGATGGCGCACATTGAAGAACTGCTTGGCAAAAGACTCTTTCTAAACTACTCTCACACAAAGACATTGTATTATAGCATGCAAAAAAAGCTGCGGCTCAGTCCGTGTACTCAGATCAGTACAAATGACTTAAGACCAAGGCTGGGGCAATGTGTCGACGTCATTGACTTAATCAATTACAAAAATACTTGCATCGACGCGTCGCAAATATGGCTGCACCTACTAAAAGCGCAGGTGGCAGCTGCACAAAAACCATGACAGCTTCGCGAAACGGAGATGACTTATTGCAACATTGTACAACCGCCGCCATGCACGAGCACTGAAAGCGCAAACATCCCGGTGCGATTTGTGAATACGGAAGCAAGACGTGAAACAAATCTAAATGCCCTACACAGTTCTCCATTATGTAGCATGTTTGATATAATAAATGTGGATTGCTATTCTGTTTTGTTGAGCTCAACTACTAAGGAGAACTGTTTCAATTCCCTCCTAAATTAAGCAAAAAGTGGACAGCATATCAATAATTATTAATTTATAAAGGTTCAAAATGTACACTTGGATCTGATGTGCACATGCCAATTTACCCCTGGGAATGTATTGTATGAGGATAGTTAATACATAACCTAATTCAACCAGCACTAATTACCTCAGCTATGTTGGCCTTCTGTTAGATATTAACATTTCCACATGCACTTAAATGTCTCATGGCATGGTTTATAATCATAAGCATAAGTCATGAGATCTGGCCCTGGTTATCTAATGAGACTGCTAACCTCTCCCCCTCTAACCTCACCCATTGCTCTAAAGGCACTTGCACACAATGCCTTGCACTCGATTGTATTGCTGGAACAATAGGGTTCAACTCCAGGTCATGCTCCGTGCTTGGAGTTCAGCCAGTCAACTGTCAATGGGTGCAAACAAACAGCTTCTACTTCTCGCTCACTTATGAAAAAAAAAAAAGCACAAGTAGCAAGGCCAGAGGGTGGGGTCTGAGAGAAAAGCAGTAAGTAGTACAGTTCAGGTGTTATTCCTGGAGCCTATTTACACCTGGTATTAAGTGATCCAATGACAAAGATTGGACTTGCGGCAAGTACAATACAAAATTAGGTCAGATTCCACTTAAAGAGATGCACTGTGCCATGAATAGTTGCGCTGGGAGGTGGTCTGGGACACATTAAGCCACATTGTATATTTGGTGTGTAATGTGCCTCAATGTTTTTCGAAGTTGAAGTGACTTCATTGCAAAAACATACAGTTTAGCATGATTCCAAACTTATGTTACTTTTAAAAACAACAATAAATAACTAAAGAGGGAAAAATAAAAAAAAAACATCAGTTACTGAATAAGTAAATAAGTAAATAATCACATATACACAGTTCTATGGTTCAAAGTTCACAGTAGTTCAGACTTCCACGCAAAAAATACAGAATATGGCCCCCCCCATTTGCAGCTTTGAGCAAACTTATTAACTCACTGAGTTAATAATTTTTTCACAAGACTTTAAGAAATTTTGCCTATTTACCCAAAATAGCATTTGTATGGTCAATCTGCGATGTTGGAGAGGAGCTGGCTCACAATCTTACTTGCAGTTCATTTTAATCACATATACACAATTCTATGGTTTACATTCCACATGAGTGGCAGCCATTCCAGTAGCTCTGTCCTACTGTGTGTCCTAAATTTACCTTTGGGATCAATAAAGTGTCCTATGTTTTGTATCCATCTCTGTATAGTATCCATCTTGCATGTATCCACCCATCTATTCAACATCAACAGAGGACAGATAAACTACTAATCATAAAAAACACATTCATTTGAGATGAAGTGTAATTTTTAAAAATCCATCTAAAATTAATTTATGCTTTGGTGGTTTGGAATATGCAGAAATGTTGTATAACTGTAGATCATTATTTACCAGCATATGTGAACACAACAAAGCACATATGGTTCTCATGGAGAGTGAACAATAACTGCTTTCTTTTAAATTTCCTACACTTTTCTGCTTTGTCTGTTTTAAATAAATGTATAAGCATTCATTTGCCAAAAACAAATATATGTTTTATATTGCATATTGTCATTGTGACGAAAAGGAACTGATAAGTTTTTATTTGTCCATAGACATAGTTATGCAAAATCAATACACTGACTTCTCTTGACTCATAAGCTTTCATTTCAATTAATTACATGTGCCAAGTCTAAAGCTATTGCCAGCCTAATTTTCATAAATTAATAATAACTAGGCAGAGCCGACACATTGATCAGGGAGATTGATTAGACTGATTAGCTCTGCCTGATGATGCGTGCAGCCTTATAACTGTGACATCACATGCCGTGGGCAGAGAGAAATCCGTGGGACTTTCGGCGAGCTACACCGTGCCAGCACATTTGATGTTTAAGTGTTTATTTAAATGTGATGTGATTGAAGCCTGGTCCTGTTGGGAGAAATTCTGGCTCCAGCCCTCATTCGTGCCCTCTCCTCATTAAAGTGACATTTCACATTCATGACAAACTCATACAGATATACAATATTCTAAAGCACCTCCACTTAATGGGCTTATGCTGAAATATGCTCACACACAAGCCTTTTGGGGACATTGGATTTTTATCCCACCAACTAAATTTAATGCCAGGTACTTAAGTGATATTTGGCTTTGTTACATGAACCCACCAATAAAACCCTCCGATCAAAGGTTGTGTGTGAAAAGGGCTACTAAGTGTTTCAGCACATTTCTGGTCTGGTACCTGGTCTTTGGGGGAACTCTGACAGCATACATACTTTTAGACATGCTGGAATGTGTTACTGTGGAAATCAGTAAACAGATAACACTACATGATTGTATGGGCATGTACCAGGTTTTGACAACATTCTAAAGGGGAACATGGAATCCTCCCCAAAAAAGTGGCAGTCTGGAAAACCGCATTTATTTGCATAAGTAATCTCTTCTCAGGTCTGTGAAGACTTTAACAGTGCAGGAACTTGTTCATGGTTCTCAGAACTGTTGGAGAAAAGTGTAATGTTTTACTTAAATGTCTTACTTATGGAGTTGGAACCTTTTGGATTCATAGAAGGCGAGTATCGCAATTGAATGGTCTAGTTTAAAAAAACAGCCAAATAAAGTGCTTAAAAAAATTACTTGTATAATGTTCGAAGTGTGTAAATAACTGCTTAAAGTTAATCAGATTAAAAAAGTTAAGTACGAATGGGTAGATGGTGAACTTTGGCTTTAATAGGTCTAAAGTGATGGAGGAAAAACAATGGCATTTTTATATGTCCAGGGAAAATACAGAATATGGACCCCACATTTGCAGCTTTGAGCTCTTTCACTGCTCTGAGGAAAGTTTTTCACAAGCCTATTTACACAAAATAGCATTTGTATGGTCAATCGGGGATGTTAGAGAGGAGCTGGCTCACAATCTTACTTGCAGATCATTCTAATCATGTTCTTCCACACCCAAGTTCTTCAACTCACCCTTTATGCCTTAATGGAAATTGCATTGTGCACAGTCCGGACACATGACACAGTCATGCTAGAACAGAAAAGGCCACCCCTGAACTGTTCGACATTGTTGGAAGTACATAGTCCAAATTAAAAGCTTAATTTTAAACAACTATGGCAATGTTATTAAATAAAACTACTGAAGGGGGGGGGGGGGGGGGGGGGGGGGGGGGGGGGGGGGGGGGGGGGGGGGGGGGGGGGGGGGGGGGGGGGGGGGGGGGGGGGGGGGGGGGGGGGGGGGGGGATATATATATATATATATATATATATATATATATATATATATATATATATATATATATACATACACATACACACACACACATGTATGATACTTGTATGATGATAAACCAAAATGAAAAATGTGAAAATAACACATGACGTAGCAACAAAAGCATTCGTACCTTTTTCACATTTTTTTCAAACAAGTGAAGCCACAAAAGCAAGTAATCTAGATTTCATAAGCAATACAAGGGTAAAAGAACCAGCATGTGTTTTGACCTTAACTGACAGTGTTGAGCTTGGAGATGGTGCTCATTTGGCCTATGCCTAAGCCCCTGTTGCTGCCCCCGGCACTTCCCTGCTTTGTTTTGGGATTGTAACTGAGCTGGCTTTGGAAGCCTGCCTGGACTGCATAGTGAAGTGATGAGGGGGTGTATATGTGAATGTGTGTGTGTGTGTGTGTGTGTGGATGGGGGGTGCGCTGAGAGATGAAGGAGGAAGAGTTCACTAGCAGGGCAAGAGAGCAAAGAGAGCATGTGGACAGTTGCACTGCTCTTCGCCCGCTTCGGTCTGCTTCTCATTTACTTGTTTATTTCCTGTTTGTGATCAGAGGGGTATGTAGGGGATGAAATGGAGAAATTCAGCAGGTCCAACATTAATAAACTTTCCCTATTGTTTTCATCTCATTCATGACTTGTTTGTATGGTAGTCACAACATTGAGGTCAGGAATTAAATGAGCTTAAAAAGCTGTTTAATAGGGCGTTTTGCACTGTTTATAAGCTTTCTTTGGAAGTTTTGGGGAAAGATGGGAAAGGATGTGGAAACTAAACAAGAACTAAACCTTGTTCTACCTGTGAGTATGTTTTTGATAGAAAGTAATAGCGGTCAAACAGTGTCCACTGTGACCCATGAATCCTGCACATTTTCGGTGTGAACTCTGGCTGAACTCCACAACGCACTGTGGCAGGCACGCTCCGAATGCCTCCCACATAACCCTCCCCTAGCTCCCCACTGCACAGTTCACCAGCAGGTCCCAAACACACACACACACACACACACACACACACACACACAGAGCTGTGTTGGAGGGCAGGAAACACACTCATTCCTCCTCCACTCGGCGCAAAAAAGCTACAAACACTGCGCAATGAGTTTAATTCCCGCCGACGCCTGGCTCCCTCACATATACATAGGCAAATGCAGAACAAATGGCTTTACATACCAGACACTCTGTGTAATAGGAGCTGCCGCTGGGCCCCCTCATAAAAGCTCAGGTAGGGTAGTATTGGAGCCAGAGGTGGAGGTCACACCCAGAGGGAAAGCTCTTAAACCAGTGAACAGAGGCGATTGAGCATTTTGTGTAGTGGTGTGAATCGTTAGGGTAGATTCATTAGAGGGGAAACACAACCAGGCACAAGCTAAACTAATTAAAAGGCAGGTGGGATTTATAGGTACATCTGGTGTTGTGAATGCTTATGGCGAGTTCACACAGTCACAAGTGCAAGGCAGTATTCGGGAAACTTAATGAAGGGCAGGAATGCTGGGTGTAGAATGTATGAGTGAATGCTATGAATTGCTCTGCACCTAAAGTGTGGAAGTAATTAAAAACTAGTTCACCTGTGGTTGCTCAGGCTGGCCATGTCCCTCACGGTCTGGGCCGTCTCTGAGGCAAAATCCAATGCCCCCGCTACTGGCTTGGTCACTGTACCAACGAGGCCTTTGCCTAGACCTGAGAAGAAACCACTTACACCGCCCTCTGTCTTCACTCCCTCCACAGTGGACGTGATCACGCTCGTCAGGCCACCGATAATACCTGGATCACACAAAACATCCCAAACATGTTTATTCTAATATAACAGATTAAATAATATTTAAAAATAAATTTAAATCAAAATGTACCATGGGCGAGCCCATGAATGCCAGCCACTAGATGTTCACCACTGGTGGCCCCGTGGTAACGGATATACTCCCGTTCGGACTGGTGTCGGTTGTCCATGGTCTTGCCAAGTCCATCAGAAAGGGTACCAGCAAACTGGAACAGCAGACAAATACATAGAGGCTTAAGATGAAATCTATTAACAACAATACAGAATCAAAGTTAGGAAATAAAAATGGTATTTCTAAAAAGAGAAATTATTTCCTGAGTGGAGTAAAGCAGGAATACATCACAGTCTAGAGCCAATTTAGCAAAAATAGACTCAGCCTTCAGTCATTACATAATTAAAGCATAATTGGACAGGAGAATAACAAAAATAGTATCGTGATTATAGTGATCTATTATAGAGGGTGTGCACGTGGCATCATGTCACTGCAATTACACCCAGTGAGTCTTTTACCCACTGGGTATTTAGCTTAAAAACATTAACACACACACACACACACACACACACACACACACACACACATTTGTTTTTAGGCATTGTACTTAAACTTTGCATAAACTTCCATTCATTCTTTGAAAACGTTAGTTTATAAGCTAACATACATACATATATACATATATATATATATATATATATATATATATATATATATATATATATATATATATATATATATAATATACGCTTACACACACTGTGAATGAAAGATGAAACTTTGAATTAATGAGTCGCAATGAAAACAAATCTGCCAGCATGCAGTAAATGTAAAAAAGACAGTTAGATTAAGAAGTGAAAACCCTGCTTTATGCCACTTTGTCGCATTTATACAGAATCAAAGAAAACTATGAAACTCATAAATTTGAGACTCAAGATTCACATAGCATGCAAGATTTTTTTTAAGTCTCACACCATAAAATCTTATAATGTGACAATACAACATTGTTCCGTAAACAAGAAACATCAAGCTCTGTGACTAAAAAGCTAAATAACCCCCCTCCCCCTCTTCTGTTCAAACGGACTGTCTACCAAGAGCTTAAAACGTATTGGGAAAAAAAATCTGCTGCTCACAGTGATATAATAAATTAATATTTTTTTGTTTTACACTGGGTTTGCATTTCTTTATTACATGCAATCATTTTGTCACTTAGTCAGTTTCTGTTGGGTGTATCAGCAGGAAAGTTACATTGATGCATACTCCTCTTTTTCTGCACTTGATTAATTGGAATACAATATCCATCATATCATCAGTTAGTAAGGATTGAACAGAAACAAAAGAATATATATTTGCTGCAGAAGCATTCAATTTCAAAAACTTGTCTTTAGAAAAGTATGGTATCTCCCCTCACAGTGACGACTCTACACACAGCTTGTGTAGGTTTGTGTTTGGTTCAGTGTTAACATCCATGTGCGATGATGTGCCCAATGACCCCTGTTTAACAAAAGAGGGGGTGGTTTGTTTGGTATGTCTTAAAACTGTTCACGCTAGCTTTCAGCTGTCATGTTGGGAAGGTTATTATGTTGCATTAAATCTCATATATTATTCTGTATTGCAGATAAAATCTTATTCAGATGCAGTTTGTTTTAAGCAATATACCTTCAAAAGTTCCTAAATCATAAGACCTATTATTTTCCTGTAGAAAAATAATATAAAAATAATAGGTATGAGCAGTAAATATATATGAAAACATAACCAAAGATTTCAACAACATTTTTTAATCAGCTCTGATAATATTAATGATGTTAATGAGAAAATGGACAGGGACAGGGAAATGGCATCACACGCTGAAAGTTCAAAATCTGTAATGTTTTATTGGAACAATAATTGCACGTATTATTCAGCAGTGGTCATGTAAGTGTCTACATTCTTCTTATTTAAACATCCAGCCAAAGAGACTTCAAATATAAGGTCCTCTGTGCAGTTTGCCTTGACAAATCTATGCCATTCAAAAGGTGACATTATGTCCAATTCATGTCTCAATAAATCTTCATTCTATTCAAGAACTTGTCTGTTAAAGTAACAAGCAGTTGTGATGCCCACGTTGGCCCTTTCAGCCTGTTAAAAGCCTCCTGCAGGGTCCCTAAGGAGTGGACTGTCTGCTTTGGCCACCATCAATGACTTATTGCGACTCTCAGTGTGAAGTGATTGATAACTCATTTGTCTTAGTCAAAGGTCTCTTTTTTACACACCAACCAAAAAATGGATTTGTTGGATTTAATTTTATCCCACATAGACATCGTTGAGCTATCAAGCCAAAAAAACTTAAAAATAGGAGATACGAGTAAAAATACAGCTGCACAATGCAGACTAGTCATGTGTTGAATTGCATTTTCATTTATTTACAAAGAGTAATGACATCAAGTAACCCATGACTGTGAAAACATTTACAAAATTTCATGCTCTGCACCAGTGGAGTGCTTCTCATCGCGCTATCCATTCCGATGTTGAGCTATGATGATGGTGATTTTTTACAGTGCCTCATTCAGCTGTCAAATATATCAGGCAGTAATTTGTCTAGCGGGGTGGCTTCCCACCCTCTCGGAACAGTCGATCTGACTTTACCCGGAGGGCCCCCCCCCAATCCCCAGCAGGTGCCTCCTGGAAGTGGGTTTGTGTTACAGGCTGAGAGAGCTCCCTACTGGAGCCTGAGCACTGGGTAAACACAGGCGCATTCTGCTGAGTTCCGGCAGGAGCCAAGCATGAACTTGGAATGACCTCTCCAAGCAAAGTCCCTGGTGAGTTCAACTGAAGGCCAGCTTCAATTTTCTCCTCCTACTCCTCTGTCTTTTTTTAAGCTGTGCTGTGAAACTAAACCAATACACTTACCAGATCTGAATCTGGGGGGAGGGCGAGGAAGAGGAAAATGCTTTCAAGTTTATGGGGCCCCCCCCATCTCCCTGCTCAAACCATTAGATCGTTTAGTTGGACAACAGGAGCTGTGGTCAGATTAGAAAGATTAAAATGATATTTCTCCAACAAATACAAACTAAAAAGGAATCCAGAAACACTGACTTGTCTCAAGGGAGAAAACTGAAAGTAAAGTGAAACCGATAAGCTACACCTATCTAACACAATGAAAGAATATATTCTATCGCTCTATTAAGTGCTTACGTAAATATGACATTTGTCTGCCAACCATTATAAAACAAATACCTCCCCTCATCATCACCACCAATTTTTTTCTGTTCAGCATGCCATTAACATGCCATCACTAGCCCACTCAATATTATCTCTGTATTAAAAAGTACAAAATCATCATTTAATCATGATAGCATTGACTAATTTTCACTAATGGGTTACCAGACAAAACCTAAATAAATAATAACAAGGAAATACAAAAAACAGAAACAAGTAGAGAAAAATCAAATACAAGTAAAATGATATTAGAAAACCACAAAAGCTACGTGGACTTATTCAGTGCAAACCAAAAACTAATCAAATTGCTTAGATTACCACCAATTCCATTACAGAATAAATTAGGTATAAAAGAAATAAAAACACTACTTGAACCAGTATTTTAAGTACAGATCTCAAGGCTGGCTTTATTAATAAGATTAATCCATCATCTTCCGCTTTATATTCTATTAGGGTCGCGGTGGGGTTCCCCATGCCCATCAAGGGGAGAATGTTTCGGGCGCCGGGCAGATACACCCAGGACAGGGCGCCAATCTATCGCTGGGCACACTCACTCACACAAACACACTCTATATGGGGCAATTTAGAGAATTAAATTGGACTGTGGGAGGAAACCGGAGAACCTGGAGGAAACCCATGCGGACACGGGGAGAACATGGTAACTCCACCCAGATTGGGATTCGAACCGGGAATCCCTAGTGCTGAGAGGCGAACGTGCTAACCACTAAGCCACCGTGCCACCCATTAAAAAGATCTTTAGGCCGTATTAATTAACTCCGTCACTAACAGGCAGCTTGTAGGATATTAAAAGCCGTGTGGCTTACATTTAAATTACGTTTGCTTCTGTGTCTTCTTAATTACTATGTGTGTATTTCTATAACATGTAACATGATTATGCTTGTAAATATTAGTGAGTGCGCATACTACTTTTTCTAACCACTCTTAGAAAGAGTTACCACCGTAGTTGTTAGTCATTATGCGCATATTTGCCACTCTACTTTGAAGCTCAATGACACAAATAAATCACCTCCATCACATTCTATTGTAAATTAATATGTTTCAACCCAATACGTGGTTCTGTGTACTTTTCTTTTGAACTTCACTAGATGATCTGAATTACAAGGTCAGTTAAGTGTTGGAATTCTAATATTGCTAAATGAAAGCTACTGCTGCTTTCATTTAGAGGTGAGAAGGGCATGTTGCATTGACTTTTATTTAGCAGTATTCATATTATATTTTTTGAACAACCTCATAATATACAGGAGCAAACTGAATCAGTCTTTGCCATTGTAAACAGGTGTCAGTGACAAAATTATGACTCTACTTCAGTGGTCTATGTATGGCTTTACAAAAATAAAAACATTTTTGATCCAAAAATTAGCAAAATAAACATTTGTTATTTTTCTTTATATTTTTGCACCATCTAAGAGAAGATAGTAACTCTTAATAAGAACTGAAGTTGCACTTACTTTTGCATATTCAGGGCAGATAACCCTCTGCTAAACTGTATGATTTGTCCACTTCTGCATTTCTCCCTAGATAAGGACGTCTTCCTAATGGGCTTAATGTAAATGCAATTTTAAAGGTGATTGAACAGATTAGATTTCAGAGTTCAAACTGAATACAGCCCCAGGAGCTCCTAGCATGGGTGTGCATTCAAACTCGATTCAAATTCAACGTCTGAATAAATCATTACCAGCACACAGTTCAAGGAAAGAATCTGAATCTTATCAGGTGCAGTTTGTCAGCTTATTAGGTGGCTCTATAAAGAAACATTTAAAACTGAGTCAAATTCCAGCTGAATTGTTAAGCAGTAGTTTGTTACTACTACTACGTAGTATGGATTGAAAGGGATCCTGTTCAGTGTTTGGAGATGGAGTGACAGTTTGTTGTACAGTGCCACAATACAATTCACATAAATAAAAAAAATAAGAGCATAAAATGATGTACTATAGTATTTAAAAAAAAAACACTTAATAAATACAACTGTTTATAACCAAATAAATAATACAAATAAAATAATAATAAAATTTTGTAATAAATACAAATCAAGTATATTTTTACAAAAGATTAACTGAAGGATCAATTAAAAATTAAAGTATACTTGATAATAAAATTGTTATATAATAATGCATTTAACTGTAGTGCTGATTTCCTACTTTTAGTTATAAGCTTCTTTAAAAAAAAAAGTGCAGCCTCACGGCTGGACAGCAATGGACTGCTAACAGCTTCTCCATGGGTAGTCCCCCTACTGAGAAATCCAATTACTGACTAACTCATGTAAATTTGAAGCTTTTCCATTATGAGATTACTGAAGTGTACATAAACCCCAGAGACCAGATTATTATATTGGGCTATACAAACAGAGAAGCACTAACTGATTAACTACAGGCAAATACTCACTTTAAATGCAAAGCAATTTTTAGATTAGATTAGATAAGATTATAAGGTGGATATTTAGTCTAGCAAAAGATGCTGAGAAACATGCAAATTGAGGGGTGGGATGTGTACTAAAGCAGAAAGTAAAATGAGATATATTGTTAGGCTGGGATATTATTTGGTTTTATATGTCAGTAAATGTATGGTATTGCTGTAACTTGGTCCTTATCATTATCCTTAATAAATAAATTACATTTATTGGTACCTGAACCTGAATTGAACCGGAATCTAAGCATCTGCAACTGGTCAATTTTATCTCTCCACACAAATATTAGTGGAAGTTTAACAGGGCTGCAAACTAAATGCTGTTTCTTATTTGTTTTTTTATTGGTTGTAGAGTTGTTCTCCAAGTAGTTTTTGACTACTAACTAGAAAATTTTCAGATAAAATGCTACTCTTGTTGAATAAAAAGACAAATATATAGATAGCAAATACTTGATTTATTTATACTGAAGGAAATTTACCAACCAGTAGCAGCAAAACACAGGAATACTCCAATATAAAAGAAAAAAAAGTATAAATGCAATTAAGCCTATTTGGATGTATGGCAGTGCAGTAATTAGGAATGAATAAATAATGTATAATGTGCAAATATATGAGTATATTTATATGTGTGTGTTTGTGTATGTATGCACACACATATATATATATATATATATATATATATATATATACACACACACATGTACACACACACATACACAAACACACATGTACATATATTTTGGACTGTGGGAGGAAACCGGAGAACCTGGAGGAAACCCACGCGAACACGGGGAGAACATGGAAACTCCACCCAGATTTGGATTCAAACTGGGAATCCCTAGCGCTGAGAGGAGAACATGCTAACCACTAAGCCACCTATCTATATATATATATATATATATATATATATATATATATATATATATATATATACACACACACACACACACACACACACTTAGTCCATTAACATACATTACGTTGAACATTATTCTTAACATGTGTTTGACAAATCCTGACTCCTACTATGTGACTGTAGAATAGAGAGTTATTTATACTTTACATACAGATATAACGTGTTTAATAAATAGAGTTCATTCAACTCAAGACCATATGCAATTACAATGGTCAGTATTTAGCATTTAGTAGCAGTGAGTAAAGCAGTTTGGCATCAGCTGAGCAGATTATTGTTTCATATATACAGCTACTAAAATTTTGAAAAGTAAATCCATGGTGGTTACAGCCTTAATTTAAAAAAAATAAAACCTTGGCTGGTATCAGTCTCTTGGTACATCTTGGTACTCAATTACAGACTATTTGGATGAATTATCAAACACTTATAAAATGCTGTTAAGAACATTTCCCACTTGATGACATGGCATGGGTTTTTATGAGGCTGGCAATACATTTTATTTGCTCTTTGTTCTTAAATACATGTGTATGGAGAGTAATGTTGTACTGTTTAGAGTTAATAAAGTTTACCAGAGGTAACAAGGATCAAGTGGAAACATTTCTCCGTGCATATGAAGTACAATCCAAATAGGGGTCAGGTGCCCTTTTCAAAGGCACTTCAGCCATAGTACTTGGTGGGCCTGGGAATCAAAATGGGGACCTTCAGGTCACAGGGCTGGCTCCTTTACCACAAACCTACGAATGCCCAAAATCTCTCAGGGAAAAATGAGAACACAGTCCCCCACAAAACTAGGAATTTTGCAGGCGAGATCCCCACATTTGGGATATTCGCAAAGATCAACTGGTCAAGTGCAATGGCCAAGTCCTACTTTGGGTGAACCATCTTAATGATCATGCTATCACCCCTGTCAGTTAGGTATCGGGCAAAACAAAATTAATCTGGGCCTCAGAAATGGTGATAAAGCACATTTTGCTTTACTGTGCTTTACACAAAGAGAAATTTGCAATCCACATTAAACCCATCCAAGCAGTGAAACGCACACATATACACACACTAAGTGAAGTGAGCACACAGAAACGGTCGGAAGCCATGTATACGATGAGCGAGAAGCAATTGGGTGTAGGTGCCATGCCCAAGGGCACTTCAGCCTCGGAACCAGGGACCTTGAGGTCGCGAGGTTGGTTCCCTTAACCACAAGCCTACAATTGCCCCAGTGTGCCCTGGTGTTCAAGTATATAAAAGAATGGCTCTGAATCATCTGTTTTCTGCATGAGATAAGGAGATAAAAGGAGATAAAAAGGTCTAAGAGACGAAATTTTGAGAAAGAGTACCTGGTTACAGGACAGTACAGTTTAGTACCAGGTGCAGATACAGTGCTCAATTGCCTCATCGCATGCCTTTCAATGAATTCAGAATATGGACAAAATATGAAAAAAGGTGGTATGACATCCCACTCCATTTGAATTCAATGGCAATCAAAACAACCACAGTAATCACGATGCTCCAATGCATAGTGCATGTTTGAACTTATCTAAGTGGAGTTTAGAGGGAAAGGGAATTGACTTTTGTGCAAGTTACTACAAATCTTGTACACTAAACTCATTAGTCCATGTCTTTATGTGGCTAGATGTGTAAACATGGATGCAGTAAAGGAAAAGGGGTCTTGCTCAATCAGCTACCACAGCTTTCTATGTTTTTGTCTGCAGCACTATTACCAGGCGTTTTAAACATGTAACTTGAATAGCTCTATTCAAAAAGTAATGAAAAAGTAGTGATTAAAAGAGACAATATAGCTTTTATATTTAAAAAAAAGTGTTAACCTTCACATTTTCAACTTTAATGCCGTTCAGTTGCTTTTAACTCCCTACATCATCTTCCGCTTTATCCTATATTAGGGTCGCGGGGGGGGTTCCCCATGCCCATCCAGGGGAGAACGCTTCGGGCGCTGGGCAGATACACCCAGGACAGGGCGCCAATCTATCGCTGGGCACACACTCACACAGACACACTCTATATGGGGCAATTTGGAAAATACAATTGACCTTGATCCATGTTTTTGGACTGTGGAAGGAAACCGGAGAACCCGGAGGAAACCCACACGGACACGGGGAGAACATGGAAACTCCACCCAGATTGGGATTCGAACCGGGAATCCCTAGTGCTGAGAGGCGAACGTGCTAACCACTAAGCCACCATGCCACCCTGCATTTAACTCACTGCCTATTCTTAGATAAGTGACTTTAAAAAGTCACAGTTCAAAATAAATAAAGTTTTCACTTGAGCAGCGAGTAAAGAAACCCCAAAGAAAAATGTTAACTGCTCAGCTTTTAAAATGCCTATAAACTTTTTTTAAACACAGTGAGCTGAAATCGGCTGTTTTTCCTTTCGTGTTTTTTTCATGTGAATTTTACTTAATTGAATTTTACTTAATGAACTTTTTAAAAATACAAATGACCAAAGCTTTGATAATACGCAAAGTATGCCAGGGTTTGAAATAAAAGTTAGGAAGTTGAGACACTACACTGTACCTTAGCAGCTGAATTGGATACGCCGTGGGTTACGTTGCGAATCAGGCCACCAACATTTCCATACTTGATAAGTTCGGACACCCCTTCAGAGACATCATTTAACAAGCCCATAGGGTTGCCCAGGAAATCTACTGAGCCCAGTATCTGAGCTGCCTGACTCATCAATTCCTACACATTGAGAAAAAGCAGGGGTAAAATTGCAATCACAAAATATTTATAATAAAATACTTTGTACAACAATACTACAGAGTATTGGATTAAAAGATTTTCCATACCTCCCTGAAGTGCTTGAGTATGTCATTGATGATGATTTCTTGGGTTTCATATGGATGCACGCGAGTAAAGGGATACATATTAATGACCGCATGCTCAAACCTGATGAGTGGAATCCCCAATGTTCCCTTCAGAGTCTACAAAGAACACAAAAAAGACATAATAGACTTTAATATTAAGCATTTTATATATACAGTATATGAAGCACATAGGAGACTTCTGGTTTTCAGTTATTGCATTTGGTCATTTTGTTGATGCGTTGTGATGCATTTACAGCAACTAAAAAGAATCCCAATTTGACAGCTGGGATCAGTCATGATACTACACCCCTGAAGCAATGAGGGTTAAGGGCATAAATCAGGGGCCCACATTGGCCGTTTTGTGGACAGAAGGTTTGAACCCCAAAAATTCGGATGATGGCCAAACATTAAGCTACCACAAGAAAGGATTCCTCTACATACAGCTAAATGAATGTGGCCAAATGCATCAAAAATAAACTCAACTTGATGATGATGAGGACATCTCATCTCACCTTCTGCCTAATCTTCTACTAGGGTCGCAGGGAGGTTTCCTCATGCTCATCGAGGGGAGAATATTTAGGGAGCTGTGCAGATACACCCAGGACAGGGTGCCTATCCATTGTTGGGCACACACTCCCTCACTCACACTATATAGTGGAAATTAAGATAAGACAATTAACCTTGAAACCATGTTTTTGGACCGTATGAGGAAATCAGAGAACCAGACATGCTAATTACTACGACAGAATTTCACCCCATGAAGATGAAAGTGTATTATTGATTAGGACTGGTTCATTATATGTTTCCTCTTTTTGGGGTTTGGCAGCAAGGTATCAGAGTGACTTGCAAATCATTTTGGCTGTAGTGTTCCATCCATCCATCCATTATCTTCTGCTTTATCCTCTACTAGGGACGCGAGGGGTTCCCCATGCCTATCCAGGGGAGAACGTCTCGGGGGCTGGGCAGATAGACCCAGACAGGGCACCAATCTATCACTAGGCACACACTCACTCACACAGACACACTCTATTTGGGGCAATTTGGAGAACTCAATTGACCTTGCTCCATGTTTTTGGACTGTGGGAGGAAACCGGAGAACCCGGTGAGAATGTGCTAACCAGGCTGTAGTGTTGTTTTTGTAAAACATTTATATTAGTTTTTTGGGAAATACAGAATGATAATCTGACTAAAAGGGACAATGAAAGGAGAAAAAAGAATGTGAGCATCATGCACTGGCAGTATGGTTAAAATGGCATCAGCAACACATCTCTCTGAACTCCTACAAAAGGCAAAGTGCAGAGGTTACCTTTAGGTCTGGAGGTAGCTTGTGAGAGGTAAGAACACTCAGTTTGACCTGGGGCAGACTGATCTTCAAGTTCTCAAAGTAATACCGCTTTCTGGATCCTGTGTCCTCACTGGCCTTCTCATACGGGTTTTCGTCCACCTTCTCAACCTCTGTAACACACCCCCGTTCCACTGTCGTACACAACTGTGTAAAGTGCTTAAGCATTATAAAACTGTATAATAAAAATGCAGAGCACACTTTACATACCAGCTTCTGTTTTCCCATAGCCAAAGAAAGCCACCAGCTTAAGCAAGAGTTTCTCTTCAATGATGACAGTGAAGCGTTGAGCGGTGACCATGAGGTGCTGAATACACAAAGAACAATTTCAACAAAATTTTAAGTTTAAAAAAGAATCAGCATTTCAGCTACAAGCACACTGCACAGTTCCAACAAGTTCATACAATTTAATTAAAGAAATGCAAAGCATCTACAAAATATTCAGAGCTAGTTGAAGCAGAATAACATATTGGTTACATAGTTTATGCCGCTATTTAGAACATTTTGCAAAACACACTAAAAACAATAATCTGTCATTTGGTTATTATTCACATGAGAAGATTGCAAAAAATAAATATTTAAAATTTTTTATAAAAAAGAGTATTAAGATTATTTTTACAAACTGAACAAAGAGTAATGCACGCAATGCAACACAAAAAGTTGAGATGGGGCAAAATAAGAGCAAAAATGCAGTAAATATTAATGTGTAAAACAATCTACAATAAAAGTAAGATGTATCACGATAAAATTTAGGAACTTTGAATAAACCTTAGCACATGCAGGGTCAAAAACCAATGGTGTGCATGTTTGACCCTCGAACACTTATACAGTACTGCTATAAATATAACCTCATGGAATCCTTCATTGTGTACCACAGTTCACGGCGACATTATCTGACTTATACGAACAGAAGCATTAATGACATGCAAAACTTCTCTGGGCCAGAGCTCTATTGTACAAAACACAGTGGCAACAACATTTTAATCCCTAAAATTATAATCGATACATTTTACGCTGTAATCTCCAAAAGGTGCAAAAGCCAACAGCCGCCAAGGTATGAGATACAATAGCTACCTAGAACAAGGTTTAATTGCATGTGTGACAGTACCATGGATGGGGAAGTGTATAATAATACTTAAAACACATGTAAATTGAAAACATTATATGGTTAATTTGGTACCGAAATTTGTTATGCCTCATTCTGTAATGCATAAAATATGCATATGCATAAAATATTAAGATTTTTTATCTCAGTTTTCAAATATTTGAAAATTGTAAATAAAGGCCAAATTCATCAATGCATTTATTTAATCCGCCAATCACATGAAAGCAGTGCAATGCATAGCATGATGTTTGAGGTCATCTGACTATGATTATTCCTTCCAGGCAAGCTGGTTTGAACATTTATGTAATTACTGATCTGGCATTTTTACACAAAGCAAGTTCAAGAGTTTACTCAGAATGGTATAATATAAAACAAACACCCTGCAAGAACAGAAACCCCCTGTTGATGGGAGAGGTCAACAAAGAATTGTCAGACTGGTGCAAATTGAGAGGAAGGCTACTGTAACTCAGATGAAAACACTGTACAATTACAGAGAAGTGAAAATCTCAAAATAAACAAGACACCAAGCCTTGTGGTTGTTCGGACTGTAAATAAAGGGCCACCAGACAATACTGACATGATTATACACAACAGAGCCATGAAACAATGATTATAAGTAAACCGTAAACACAAAGAACCGGCTTTACTTTAAAGAGATGTGTAAGCATGAGTCTGCTCGGCACTTTCACAGCATTGATTTGCAGGGCAGGATCCCCTATAGTCTCATCAGGGCTTGGAGTCACACACAGCATCACAGGATTGGTAGTACCAAGGAGCTGGTTATCCACCTAAAAAAGACAAATAGAAAGACAGATAGAGGACACAGTGGGGAAATATGAGAAAGTAAGCAATGCTTTATTTTTCACTAGACGATTAAAAGCATAATACGAATGCTGTTAATGTTCCCCTGTTTTATTGACGCTACCTGAATGTTCTTTACACTCAGCTCCATCACTTGGCTAGCTGCTGTGTGAGTATAGTGTAGGTTGATGCCTGACAAAGTAACAAACACCAGTTCTTCAGGCACTTTGTTGACCAAAGACAGGCCTATTCCTTCATCCAAATTAATCAGGACCTGCAGAGGACAAGGTTAGTTGTTGTAAGAACAAGCATTTTATTTGGATTCATGCCAGAGATCTTTATAATATGGGAAATTCTGGTCCTTAAATCTGATTGGCTGAGTTGTTTGTCCAGCTGTGACATTATTGACAATAACACACACCTCTGACTGCTTTACACTCGTATCAATGCGTGATGTTCCGTAATTTGGCCACTGGATGGCAGTATTTGATTGTTAGAGAAAACCTGTCAATCAGCGATCAGCGTTCACTTCAAAAACTGGACTAGATTACATTGCAGAAGCCCAGCTTATTAACGTTTATGCTTTTAATAAACAGTTAATAAATAGTGTGTTTGTAACGGTTTTATAAATGCAATATGGCACTCGAGGTTATGCATTATTGTGAATAAATCCCAGAAAGAAGATGTAACTGTACTAGGTATTAGGCGTCGTGCCTGATAACACCTCTTTCCTGTAATTTAATTCACAATAATGCACACCCTCTTTTTACACACAATGAGAACTTTATTAGAAACATTCGCCTGGTACCGGATCAGACATCTGCTGTTTTAGGTCCTGTGGACATCATAACCGAGAGATATAAAAAACATTTAACTTTTTGCTTTTAAAAAGTTTCAGGTCCACAAAACAATGTTAAGCTGATCATTTTCTACATGGCTCCATAAAAGTGCAGCAGACAAAAAAAACACTATAGGCCGAAAAACAAAGTTTTTTTCTGCGCTGTGTACAGGCGTGCAAATCCAAAATACACTACTGACTTTGTACACCATATACATTAATAGATCAGATCATAATATTTGAATGCTAGTTTTTGCTGCAATAGGCCACTGAAGGTTAGCACGTTCGCCTCTCAGCACTAGGGATTCCCGGTTCGAATCGCAATCTGGATGGAGTTTCCATGCTCTCCCCGTGTCCGTGTGGGTTTCCTCCGGGTTCTCCGGTTTCCTCCCACAGTCCAAAAACATGGATCAAGTCAATTGAATTCTCTAAATTGCCCCATATAGAGTGTGTTTGTGTGAGTGTGTGCCCAGCGATAGTTTGGCACCCTGTCCTAGGTGTATCTACCCAGCGCCCGAAACGCTCTCCCCTGAATGGGCAATTTGTATAAAAAAATTACTAATATTATCAATACTGTGGAACGTTTTTTGACGATCACACAAAGTTTCCTGGAGAATTTTAAGTTGATTGGCTGCTCAATGTTTGGCTCACATAAACATGCACTTACAAATTTGCATTGATGTTACTACCACACAGGCAGATGCTGAATCAGCAGTAGGCTATGGTTACATCAGAGCAATGTGTCTGAAATAATTTAATTTCTGAGAAAAAAATCAGACCAGAACCTTCATTCTTACTTGAGAGAGTAAGTTCATCAACTAACAGGTTTTAAACATAGGAGCAAAATGACACTGACACAAGGAACATGTGCAATCATGCAGAAATGACTTGCATTACTCATCACTAGCAGATATTAGGTGTAATAATACCAATAATGACCAGGTCGGTTTTTCCTCTTTCCCTCAGTCACCTGTTTAATCAGGGTATTCATAGTCCCTCGGCTATCAAACTCCTAATCTTCTGACTTCAAGGCTGATTTAAAATTATAGCAATCTCGATGTGATCCTCTTTCATCAAAGTTACTTGCATTGTGTTTAAATATTTTCTGTTAAAATATTTGTTGAAATATCTATGTGCACGTGTGGACATTTATGAAGTGGTGTACCTCAAGTTCATTCTCTGTAGCATTCTGCTGAGTGTCCTCCTTGTTCTGGCTTTCCTCAGTACCAAGAGAGGTTCTGTTCAAGCGTCTGTGATTCCAATCACTTATCTGGGGGAAAAATTATATATATATATATATATATATATATATATATATATATATGTGTGTGTGTGTGTGTGTGTGTGTGAAATAACACATTATTTACTGCATTAGACATTCGGGTACAATTTCAAAATGAACACGTATGCACACGAACATCTCAATAATGTAACATTTCAAGCACGTACCTGCAGTACACGTGTAGGTCCATCAGGCAGAACCTGCACAGAAAGCACTCCTGAACCAGGCCTCATCTTCTGATTAATGAACTGCTGCTCTGGAGCCTGACCAAACTGTCCTGAGTCAGGCCCCAGTACTACTTCTGTACCGTCATACAGACCAGAGACTCCACCTCTCACCTGAAAACGTTTCACACAACAGACACATCAATAATAATGCCTCATCTATAAAAACTATACATAAAAGTCATAAAAGTAAAAGACATTGACCTGCACTACTAGTTTGGGTAAATCGCAGGTCAGCATTTGAGAGGTGAAGTGCCATGTCTGGGTTGTTCTGCGGCGAGGGTCTGGTCGCTTCAGCATCAATGGCTCATAACTGCATGGTGATATAAAGAGAGAAAGAAAATAAGGAATGACCGACTACTATTACATAAATTTTTTATGAAGCAGCAAAATTGTATGTGAAAAAAAATACAGTTGTAATAGTGATGTACGGAATTTTAGGTCGCGGCAGAAACCAAAGAAAAAAAATAAAAAACGTGTAGCTGAAGGCTGAATACCAAACATTTTTTTTTTACAATGTTTTATTAATTTTGCTTATTTTCACCACTGTGCAAATTGGATAGGTTAATTATAATAAAAAATAAAATTAATAAAGAAGACTGCAGCTAATAAATATTTATTAAACACTAAATATTTGAACATATCAGCAGCTAAACCAACAAATCACACTATAACTTCAACACATTTGTTATGTATATTTACATACTATATTTTTTGAAGGTGGGAAACAAAATATTTTGTTTTACTGACTAATTTACATTTTAGTTCTACTTTTTTTTTTTTTTTGAAAAAGGTGGTTCACAAATGACTATTTTTGCCATATTTAACTGATCTTTATTGAGTATTTAAGCTGACATGTCAACGCTTGACTTACTATTAAATTCTACAAGGTCAGATACAGATGCAGTACTGCAAAGGTAATGCAAAGATTGGAATTCGAACCGGGAATCCCTGGTGAATGTGCTAACCACTAAGCCACCGTGCTGCCCCAGGTACAATTCCTTTATTAAAAATAAACACAAAAAAGGATTGACATCCATGTCGGTTGATATTGCAAAAAAAACAAAACAAAGCACTGACCTGTTGTCTGTGACTGCAGCAAGTCCAGCGATGTCCAAGACCATACATGATTCGAGCGGTCGAGGCTGGGAAGGTTTATTCTGAGGTGGAGAAGATCCCTCGTGGCAAAGCATTCCCTTTCCTGTCATTCTCCAAAGCTGGGAACGCTTTCCCGGTTCCTGCGAAAGATAAAACCAGGACTATTGGTATATTGCGCTGCTGGGAAATCTTACTGAGAAATAAATCAGAGACTAGTCATCACCTTTTTTTTCAAGATGACTCTCTGTGTCTTGGTTTCAACATCAAGCACTAGTTCAGCACAGCTGGCATCACGCTTCATTACTCCTGGCCTTTTATTCGCATCTCTGAGATTATAGCAAAGTCTTCAATCACACCATATTAACACTTTAAGAGCAAACAAGGCACACAAATTTTTTTTATATTGCTACACTACTAGTTCATTTATCATGTTCATTCATATATATATATGGGTATGTCAGTAATTGTGTGGTCCTAATCATGTGTGTGGTCTTTTCATACACTACATGGAGAAAAGTAGTCATCAGATTTTATAACCTCTTATCACTGAATTCAGGTTGTAACAGCCGTTTATGTGCTACGTGATGCGCATGAGGAGAGGGAAACCTGTTATCAAGAGATACATGGTGAGGATCTCGAGAGTAATCCTGACTGTTCTAAACTATTGTGTTATACAGATGTGTGATAAGAGGATGTGTGGGTGCCCCTTTATTAAGAAATGCTGTCTCTTCTACTCTGCACTGATTGTCCACGGTGTGTTTGCCTTTGGAA
The DNA here is from genome assembly GCA_019802435.1 of Corydoras maculifer. NCBI lineage: Eukaryota > Metazoa > Chordata > Actinopteri > Siluriformes > Callichthyidae > Corydoras > Corydoras maculifer. Next base: position 1,121,332 of record JAFMOD010000550.1, on the reverse strand, counting down.
GACCGGGCAAGTCAATAACTACCATTAGCCCTTCAACTGTGAGCTTCACCCACATCAACCATCCATTACAGTGTTGTGTTCAGTCCCATTCTGATAGGTGTATAAAGTTGACCATCGAGTAATGCATTTTGGAGAATTTTATGCTTTTAGATTGTTGAAAACAGTTTGGTGACCCTACTTCCCCATCTGTTTTTCAGTTAATTTATTAATTATCGGCTTTTGTTGAACATGAAACTGCTGGAGCCTATCCCATTGTACATAAAACAAAAGTTAGGAAAACACACTACCATCGATTGCATATTAAACAAGAAGAAAGAAGCATCAAAAAAATAGAAAAGAAATAGCATCACTCAAACTTACACTTGCATCTATTTTGTACAGCCAATTTAACCAATAGCATCATTTAGACTACAGAAGGAAACCTGAGATGGGGAGAACATGCACAATCCAAAGAAAAAGGACCCAGATGGTCCTATTTGAGAACCAAATCTAGAACCTTCCTTACAGCCAATGTGATAATGCTGATAAACAAAACTATCTGGAATTGTAGGTGTACGTATGCTTTTAAAATGGCTGTTTATGAAACAGAGAAAGCAGTGATATTGCAGTGTGTGGCGCTCATATGTTCGTGGGTTTCTTAATTACAAACATACACTGGCCAACACTTCAAACACAGAATTTGCAGGTAAAACTGCAGGTAATTTCATTCCATGTACATTTTGTGCTTTAGCACTTAATTAGTATCAGAACCTGACCGCAGAACACTTTGTGCTGAATTACTGGGTTTATAGATGCGTGACTGGGCAAATAAACAGATGTTTTCAATAAAGTTGCTGGTGGGTGTAAGTGACTAGCCAAGATTTATCAGGCAGAAAAGACGTGAAGGCAGGACGACTTACTGAGAGAACGTGTAAGTGGCCGCGATGTAGATAAAGTTCTCATAATAAAGCTTGTTGTACTCTTTAAAGCAGTTCATGTCAGCAGTGACCTCAGATGAGCCGGCTCCTTTCACGGTAAGAGTGAGGTAGGGAGATAGAGTGGGTTCATCACAAGCATAATCCATTGCTGACCCAGCCTTCACCTCAGTGTGCAGTTTGATATCTGGCACGTCGTATTGCCAGAACTGGATAGGTACCTGAAGAAAAGACAATGTATCGTTTTGTAAGCTTATTTTATTGTAAGTTTATACACATATACATACACGTGAATATATAAAAATAATAATACAATGCATTAACAAAATGACTGCAATTATAAGAGAATATTTCCAGTAGTCACAAGTTATGTAGAAGCCATAAATAATAACTTACCCTTAGCAGATACATTTTGAACCAGTTAAAAGTTTTGCACACACCTACTTTTTGCTCTATTTATTATCCATGTTATCAGTTCCACTTACTTTAAAGATAGACTTTGCAGTTCTACAATTCCAGATGGTAGTCCATCTGTCTGTTTCTAAAACAATTTAGTACTTATTCTACAAATTAGATACATGTTTTATGTTTCTGTAATCCAACGCAATACTTGCATTAGAAATATCATACCAACCTAATAAATATTATAAATGGTTTATATACTTTATATACTTATTGAGCAGTTTTTCAAAAACACTATGCTAAGACACTATAGTTGTACAGTTGTTATATGTTTGGGGTTCTTTTCCACGTACCACAACTGTATAGACAGATTACCAGAATAATGGTTCAATTAAAGCAGACCAGCCACTTTCCACTGCCTTCAGAACTGCAGCCCACTGTATGGTTTTCCTTATAGCATCTTTTTAAATAAATGCTGTTGTTTATGAAAATCTAAGGAGATCAATAGTTACTCAAGTCAACAGGTCTGATGCAACAGTTATGCCATGGTCAAATTCAGAGATTTTTTTTTCCTTATTCAGTGCTTAATAAGTATATGCCCAATAGCCCAATATTTGACTTATAAGCCAGAATGTTAAAAATACCAACAAAATTGAGTATTTTGATAAATAACTCGTCAGTCGTACCAAAAAGCAGCTGTACAATGATGCTCATTAGATTGGTAAATAAGTGATTACAGTAAGGGTTGTCAAAAATTATAAATAATAGAAAAACAAAATCAGACAATACTTATTTTATGATTATTTAGTTAACAGCCTATAGTTTCTTATGTCATTTCTAAATGAATGCTTATGCCACCCCCCCTCGTACCCATTCAAATTTTAAACAGTAACCTGATTTTCTATTATGGTTCAAGATAAAGTTCATTACCTCAGAAACATTGTCTATGCGAAATGGAGGGGGCAGCTGGTCAGTGTCACTGAAGCAGATTTGATAGGTTGCTCCTTTAACTGTGATTTCAGCACGAAGAAAGAAACACTTTCCCAGAGTGTCCCTATGAATCACAAGATCAATAATAAAACATTAAAAGCAAAGATATGAATAGGTTTATTAGCTTTACTCATTTATTTATTTATATATATATATTTTATTTACTCAATTTATCCTTCTGTTATTTAACCTATGGACCTCTGCGAGATAAAAATAACTACAACTACTATAATCTCTTAAAACCCTAAGTTACAACAACTAATATAATCCCTAATAAACAACAGTTGCTGCAACTACAATATCCCTTCACAGCAATAGCAAGAAATCTGTGCTCCTGCCAAAGTTCTGCTCATAATATTTTCTCATCAGTTCATTATTTTATTCTTATAGATTTGCTACCAGGTTATAAATACTTAATGTTTTCATACTGCTCAGTGATAAACATGTTATTTTTATTTTGTTTTAATAAAGCACTACCTCATATTGACATGAAAAGATTTGGGTTTGTTGACTTCAAACCCGCCAGACCACGTGCAGTTGGGTACGTCCATAAGTCGAACACACAGCAATTGGTCGTAGTCATTCCTTGGCCAGTGGAAAACCACGCTGGAGCCCGAGGGTGTAGAGATGTAACCCTCTGGATTTACTGTTCCCTAAGATCAGAAGTAAGACGTGATATTCTGACTATTAATCAAAAATGATATTCACATTATTTTATAATTATAAATAAACTTATGAGCAAAAGAGACCAGACACAGAGTTGTAAAAATATAAGGTTTCTATGGTCCTTCTAAAAACTGATTGTTAAAAACTAGTAAAAAATATAAATTCTTGAAACCTGTGCCACCATTTTTCCAGATGTTAGACACAAGCACACACACACACACAGAAACCCACACTCACACGAAAACAAATACACACACACACACACACACACACACACACACACACACACACACAGGACAATGACACAGCCACACTGCCAGACAGACAAAAACAGCCATTAACACAAGGTGTTCTAAAGCATGCTTTCACACCAGGGTCTTACCTTTCCCTTAACAAATTCCCTTTGAGAGAAGGCCAACTTGTGAGAAGACTGATTGTCCAGCAGATAGCGAGGTGCAAAATTCACAATGTGGGTGTCTCGGTAACGCCCCTTGCCCTTCCTGACATTTATACCTTAAAGAAAACACATGAAACAGAAATAGCAGAAAACATTAACTTTTTTAGACTTATTTTAAGACGATGTAACTCAATTTGTGCGTGTTGAATGGGATTACATACCAATAGTAATTATACGCAACATGTTCTGGTGTAGGTTTGTACAGTATTTTTATATGCTGTCAGACACTTTTTTATTATTATAAGCATGTCAGTGCTCGCTCTGACACAGATGTTTAACCTCATATGACCACGATGCAGCCATTTTGCAATTGCATTCTTTTGCGATTAAAGTGACAATAAGTTAATTTTCTTTATTTTTTTTCCCTTTAAATATTACGATTTTTTTACTACGTAACACAAAAATCAACAAGACAAAACTTGCATTCAAAAAAAGGTTAAAAAAATATAAAAAGAAAAAAAAAACATTCATCATGCACATTTTTAAACGCATTGGCTCTTTAAAAGATATTAGAAGATATGAAACTCAGTCACGAACTAAAACAGAGACTAGAGCTTTGACTTACCAATGTTATAGATGAGTCCAGGTCTGTTTCCCGGCTGAATTACTTTAACTGCACGCACACCACTTCCTCCATCCAGTGAGAAACCCTGACACCAGCCTGGAACACCATCGCGGTGGATACCTTTTCCAATGCGCATAGTGCACCTAAACATGTACACATGAAGTTAAAGCAACAAGCACACAGCAGGAATAAGTACTTACTTTAACTTTACTACTCAGATATAGGTTCATTTCATCAAATAGATAAATTTTATCATTTTATTGGCACTTGTATAAGCATTAAGAAACATCAACTGTTATTATTTTTTTTTTTACAAGAAAAAAATTTCTTTGAACTTTTTTTTTGTTAAGTTTAAGGTCATTCTTTTTTCAGAATCAATTCCTTTTTTTTCGTTTTAGATCGTATTTTTCAGATAAAATATTTTGTCCATAATTGGCTTAGGGGGTGCATTATCAAATCAAAAGACTGACAGCAAGAAAAAAGACTAGAGACCTTGATTAAACTTACTGCTTTTAAAACCGCAGTGCACTGTGGGAATTAGCACTTTCTCTACACCATGTTTACGAGGCTGGCTGTAAAGCTCTTCTGTTTTATTTTAGAAGGCTGTTTTGAGCATCAGTAAACTACTTGTGCAGTGAAACATCAATGTTTGTATGATGTTTTCCACACCTGCACAAAGGCAGCATCAGTATTCATTCAAAACATCCACAGCTCCATAAAAACAGCCCGCTAGCACCAACACAAAATATATTACAAAAAAGAACATTTCAAGATTATAGAAAATGTTAGAATTAGGGGTCATTTATGTAACAAAGGGACAAAAAACACTTTATTGGGTTGACAATTAACTTGAAATAAAGTATAGACTTAGCTATTTTGGCTTTTTTGCTGTTAATCTTTATACCCTGTGTTTATATCCTTTCACAATGCTTAACAAAATGCTTTTTTTTCAGCTGTCAATCATTAATCCCAGCTCTTATTAAAATGACAAACACACCCCATAAGCCAAATTGAAAAATAGTTGACTTGCAAACAGCACTACATACTTTATAATAAAAAGATAATTAAGACATTGAATATTGAAGAAGAAACATATAATAAAATTAAAAATATAAATATATAAATGAATTAATTAAATCAAAATTATATAAAAAAATATACACACACACACACACATATATATATATATATATATATATATATATATATATATATATATATATATATATATATATATATGTGTGTGTGTGTGTGTGTGTGTGTATTTATATATATAATGTTAGATATATATATATCACTAAGCAGTTTTAAGAAATTTCTGAAGATGCATCTCTTTAACAAATACCTGTTGTAAAAAAAATAATAAATAAAATAACAATCAGGTTTGATGAATGTACAGTATAGTTGGTTTTCTGCATAACTTCTGACTTGCAATGTTCTCATTTGTAAGTCATTCATTTATTCATTCATTCATTATCTCCCGCTTATCCTCTATTAGGGTCGCGGTGGGGTTCCCCATGCCCATCCAGGGGAGAACGTTTCGGGCGCTGGGCAGATAGACCCAGGACAGGGCGCCAATCCATTGCTGGGCACACACTCACTCACACACACCACACACTGTGGGAGGAAACCGGAGAACCCGGAGGAAACCCACGCAGACACAGGAAGAACATGGAAACTCCACCCAGATGGGGATTCGAACCGGGAATCCCTAGCGCTGAGAGCCGAACGTGCTAACCACTGGGCCACCATGCCGCCATTTGTATATATATATATATATATATATATATATATGTATATATATATATATATATACGTTTGTATATAAATATATGTATATATATACATATATTCATATACAAACGTATATATAATTTGAAATTATTTTCTGCTGAATCATGTAAAAAATGAAGCATATTTAATTACAGGGTTGGTTGTTCTTTGTCTGTGAAGCAGAAGAGAAGTGGGCTAAGACTACGAGCCATCTCATGCTCCTCAAACTGCCCGGCAGCGTCGGTTTTTCCATTGTCCTGTCGGAAGATCAGTGGCAGCCCTACAAATCACAACAAAGAACTCAATTGTATAAACATGGCATTTCACTCTCAGCAAGTACAATTTGGGAATTCTTTAGTAGTACCAGTCTTGTTAATAAGCCAATATGGGGCAGAGATGAGTATCTTAAGCGCCCCCTGCGCTCGGAGAATAATACGGATGGTGAGACACAGCAGTCGTTTGTTCGTGTCGTACAATCGCATGCGCACCACATAGTTCTGAGTGCCAGAAGGAATCAACAGCTCCTTACACACTGGGAAGTTCTCCAGAAGCACACCTGAAACAGATAGGATAAAGATATCAATCACTGCTCAGGCACACATGAAGAGCAGCCCCACCCCTTCCCCTGAACAAGTCCTCACTCACACAGGGAAGAATCCTTAGCTGAAATATTTATTTCTCACTCATTCATTACCTTCCACTTAATCTTATGCTATATTCGTGGGGGGGTTCCCCATGCCCATCCAGAGGAGAGCATTTCGGGCGCTGGCCAGATACACCCAGGCAGGACAGGGTGCCAATCTATCGCTGGGCACACACTCTTCAGACAAACACACACTATATGGAGCAATCTAGCGCATTCAATTTACCTTTTTTTTACCTAGAAAACCAGGAACGCAGAGGAAACCCATGAGGACACAGGGTGAACACTCCACCTAGATTGGGATTTGAACCTGGAACCCCAGCACTGAGAGGCAAACGTGCTAACCATAGTCAGTTTCCATGTCATTTGACATACTTACTCTTCAGGATCCTGTGAAGGTTTATATACTCTTCACAACCAACAAGCGATGTCTTAAATTGTCTCACCACCTCTACATGGTTGGAGCAGCGACACCAATGATTGGTGGTCAAAATTGGTTAGCTCTATTGTGCGCAAGGGGAAATTCTGTCCCTTTTGTTTTCCCAGGGCAGTCATGGACTTGTCGTTAAGGAACCAGCCTTGTGACCTGAAGGTCCCCGGTTCGGTTCCCGATCCCACCAAGCACCATGGCTGAAGTGCCCTTGAGCAAGGCACCTAACCCCAATTGCTCCCCGGGCGCCGTATTCAAGGGCTGCCCACCACTCTGGGCACGTGTGCTCACTTCACCAGTGTGTGTATATGTGTGCTTTTTACTGCATGAATGAGTTAAATGTGGAGGACAAATTCCTCTGTGTGTATGCAAATAAGTCACTACAAAAAAGTATGATATTTGTGACATGTAAGATGTTTTGTTTGTTGCGACAAATTACATGTAAATTAAGGTTTGGAGTGGAAATGGGAGGAATTGTCATCACAAGCATGGGCAAAGCAGGACGAGAAGGAGCTAGTAACTAAATAAAATGCTCTGTAAGTATTTATTATAGTATTAATATAACATTCAACGGTAAAATACAGCTCTGAACATACCCAACTCAATATTCTGTGAAGTATCTGCAGCATTAAGCACTGTATCTTTTCCTGGCTTCATCGTTCCTTTTATTGAAGTGCCTTTAATGTAGTAATTGAGGTCGCAGGGAAGCAGGTTGGTCAGCACTAATGAAGGCAGTAGATAAATTGTGTGTCCTGGTTGCCGGTAGATCTGCTGAGCGTTTTCAGCTACCATTTTTGCAGGCTGCTGGTCAGGATAGTTTTCTTTCTTGATAATCACACAAAACCTAAAACAAAACCGAAAACACGAATGTTGTTAAAATGACAATGCTGTGTAAATGCAAGCCCACTATCTTGGGACACCGTAGTGAGTGGTGCAACTAACTTGACTAAATACTACTGGCACTATCTTGTGTTTGAGAGTCTGGATTGGGAATTCATCACTGTAAGCAAGACCTCTGCTGCAGATTAAGGTGATGCCACTAGATTTGGGACATGCACATGATAAGCCGATGTATGGCTTCTTCCTGCAGGCCATACAGATCCAAAAGAAACAGATGACAGATAGGTTGGTTAAATAGAGGTGGCTGGCCCACAGAAGCTGTCTAAACTCAAAAACAAAAACAACTATATCCATTAGAAATCAATTTAATGACTGGAGAATCCTTCCCATTTCATCTTTTATCATCTATGAACAAAAAAACGTATTGCAGATAAAATACTGTAAATGTTCAACCTATATTCTATTTACATGGGGCTCCAAAGTTCAGTGCTGACAAGTGGATTTTATGCCCTTCCTGGGAAGAACATTTCGGGTGCTGGGCAGATACACCCAGGACAAAGTGGCAATCAAATACTGGGCACACACTCACTTATGGGCACCAACACACAAACACACACACACACACACACACACACACACACACACACACACACACACACAGACACACACAGACACACACAGACACACACAGACACACACAGACACACACACAATTTAGATAAAGGGAATATATTTCAACCAATTCACCTTCCATGTTTTTGGAAAGTGGTAGGAAACAGGAGAACCAGGAGAAAACCCATGCAGATGCAGGGAGAACATAGAAACTCCAACCAGATTGGGATTCGAACCTGGATTCCCAGCACTGAGAGGTAAATGTGCTAACCACTCTCTACTGTGCTGCCCATGAAAAAAAAATTTTTTTTAAAAGGATTAAATCTATGCTGTACCAGTTTGCGGTGTGCTGTCTGAGTAGTTAGTTTTGGAGTTACTGTATTACAGCGATCTCTACATCATCGTGTTAGGACCTTTTTTCATGTGTCCCTAAAGAGGGTCATCTCTTGAAGTAATAGAAAATGCATGTACACAAACATATATAATAGGTCTCCTTCAACACCTTTTCTTCTCTGTTTTTGGTTACCTGAAGCTGCGCTTGTTTTGGTCATCATAGTCAGCTGACTGGCACTCCCGCTTGCTACTGCTGACTTCACCAAGACGTTCCACGCTGGTCCAGTGAATAGGTACCTTGCAAAAGAACAGCCCCAGTCCTTTAGGACGAGCCTGCAGCCTCCATGACGTTAAGTGCAGAGGGATAGCCAGGGCTTCTCCAGGCAGGATCGGGGGTAGCACAACGGGTTCTGTCGGATTGAGTAAATAAAGCTAACATCAAAACATGATGGGGGCGGGGGGGGGGGGTTCCCCAAGCCCATCCAGGGGGAGAATGTTTCGGGCGCTGGGCAGATACACCCAGGACAGAGCACCAACCTATTGCTGGGCACACACTTACTCACACAAACGCACATACATACATACATACATACATACACACACTGTAGAAATCCCATCTCCAGTCCCTTCTTGTGTCCCGGGTTTCAGGGTTGACCAATTTGTCACAAAAAAATTGGGACTAGAGATCTTTATTGAGCATATTTTCTAACAAGCTGGTGCAGGAATCGACACAGAATCAAGCACCATGAACAAATCCACACGCTCTTAAGCATAATACATTTCTTTACCTCCCTGTCACAATGACATTTTATAATTCATTATTTGGATCACGGCGGCACGGTGGCTTAGTGGTTAGCACGTTTGCCTCTTAGCGCGGGGGGGGGGGGGGGGGGGGGGGGGGGGGGGGGGGGGGGGGGGGGGGGGGGGGGGGGGGGGGGGGGGGGGGGGGGGGGGGGGGGGGGGGGGGGGGGGGGGTGGGTCTATCTGCCCAGCGCCCGAGACGTTCTCCCCTGGATGGGCATGGGGAACCCCACCGCGACCCTAATAGAGGATAAGCGGGAGATAATGAATGAATGAATTATTTGGATCACATTAAATTTATGAATTTGTTTTATTAGCCTTACAGAAACATGTATTCAGCTTTTATTAATGGTGCATCCTTCTCTATACTGAATTAATAAAGGAAGCGTTTTTTGACAGGTGAAAGTTTCTGAAATGTGCTGAAGGAAGAACATTCACTTTTGTTCAACTTTTATTCACGATACATTCAAAGAACCTCTTTTTATCTCCTGAATGGATTTGCTTCATCACATCATTTAACGTATTCTCTTCCTTTCATAGGAATGGAAACCACTTTAGTGTTAAATGTATATTTATAGCGGTGAAAGCTTTTAGAAACAAGAAACCTCAGGGGTGAGAATGTTAAAACGTACTCTTGCAAGCAAAGATCAAAGATCTGAATAAAACTCTTCATGCATATTTAATACCTTACAATATAATTATCATCTCCTCTAGCTGCAGCTCAAAGCAAAGCTCTTCTAAGATGTGATGACACTCTGTCCTGGCTTCTGCAAATTTAACACTTCTTTTTGAAAAGGTTACAGGGAAAGTTTCCCCCCTGGATATTTCATTTATTTTCATTTATTTTTTCATTAATTCGTTTTTTGAGCCAATTATCTGCATTGGATGCTGGAACCAGTTTTGTGAAAGACCCTGTAGAGGTTGTGGTTCATCACATGAAAGAAACACGAACATTAATAGATATTTACTCTTTGAGTCAATTTAAAATATCTAGATTACTTTACTTGGCACGGTGGCTTAGTGGTTAGCACGTCCGCCTCTCAGCGCTAGGGATTTCCGGTTCGAATCCCAATCTGGGTTTCTGAGTTTCCATGTTCTCCCAGTGACCGCGTGGGTTTCCTTCAGGTTCTCCGGTTTCCCCCCACAATGCAAAAACATAGATGAAGTCAAATGAATTCTCCAAATTGCCCCATATAGAGTGTGTGCCAAGTGATAGATTGGCCCCCTGTACTGAGTGTATCTTCCCAGCGCTCGAGACGTTCTCCCCTGGATGGGCATGGAGAACCCCTCCCCATGACCCTAATAGAGGATAAAGCGGAAGATAATGGATGGATAGATTACTTTACTTTAATATTTCTAATCCACAAGAAAAGATTTGCATGTTCCTCCAAAGTTTTACGGTTGACACAATGAAAGTCAAACCCAGGACCCATTTGATGACAATGTTACAAATTTTGTCTCGTGCCACCCTTCTGAATTTAGTTCTGGCCACTTCCAAAGTTTGCATAGCTCCTGACATGCGCGCTCTGGGTTTTTGCACCGTCGCTATTTCAATAACACAGGTTGGCAGGGTATAAGATAGTAATGAGCATCGCGACACATCTTGCGCAGGATGTAAGCTGAGGTCGTTTTGCTTACCGTCCAGCTACTAAGTGTATCTCATTAATAAGTGAGACTGATATACAGGACACCAAGTGTAGAAACACAGAGGACTCTTTAAGGTTGCCAGGTAGTGTACAAAGGCTTAAAAGACAACAGTATTAGGATATGTTACATCACATTACATTTGTTCATTTAGCAGACGCTTAAAAGGTGAGCACAGGGTTAATCACAACCAATAAGGGTTAAGGGCCTTGCTCAGGACCCACAATGGTAACTTCAGTGGACCTGGGTTATGTGATAAACATGATTAGGAAGTGCACATGTATCAATGCAGGCATATATTTGTGTGCATTGTCACATGTACAACTTTTTAAGGTTTAACTACCCTACATGATAAATTAGTATTTTAATGTGTGGAAAGTAGAGTGTTTTGTCTCAGAATTGTGCAATTGTTCTTTTTATTACCTATTTTATATAAGACAGGTGCAGAAAACAACAAAGACTTACTGTCTGGAGCGGAGGGGCTGTCGAGTCGTATCTCCATCGGCACTTTTAAGCGATTTTTTACCGTTAGCGCTGACTGCACGGTGATGACCTTACGGGCACTACCCTCCATAGTTATGGAGAACACCACTCTGACAGGAGGCAAGGCTGAAAACTGCACAGAAGGTTGGATAAGTTTGTTTTAAATCCATGTTAGCATAAACATCAATCAATATAAACTAAAATTCAAATAGTATATATAAAAAAAACAGACTTACATATACATGGGGATGTATAATGTTGGTTCTGCTGATTGGGCTGCCAACCTGCATGACAAACAACATGCTTTCAGCGATAAATCAATTTGTCATAATGCTTCATATAAAACGGCAAAGACAAAAACAAAAAAAAAATTCACAAATACTTAATGTTTAATGCAGAGCACATCATTCTGCAGTCAAGGAGTTACATTCTAAAGCATGGCATAAACACTCACCGTGTTGGAAGGGTTGTTGCGATCAGGCGCAGCATAACGAAAGAAAACTCCAACCTTATCCACCGAGACGGGCTTCACCTGCTCCCAACCTCCAACCCGCACAAGCAGCTGGTGAAGCTTTAACTCATGGGTGTGTCTAGCAAACAACACATAGACTTTTAATAAATGCAATTTACATTATCCATCCATCATCTTCCGCTTTATCCTCTATTAGGGTCGCGGTGGGGTTCCCCATGCCCATCCAGGGGAGAACGTTTCGGGCGCTGGGCAGATACACCCAGGACAGTCTATCGCTGGGACACACACTCTCAAACAGACACACACACAAACACACTCTATATGGGCCAATTTGGAGAACTCAATTGACTTGATCCATGTTTTTGGACTGTGGAAGGAAACTGGAAAACCCGGAGGAAACCCACGCAGACACGGGGAAAACATGAAAACTCCACCCAGATGGGGATTCGAACTGGGAATCCCTAGTGCTGATAGGAGAACGTGTTAACCAATAAGTCACCGTGCCGCCCTAATTTACATTATATAAACACAAATCAATTTGAACACACACACACACACTATCAGTTACCCTTCCACCTACTGTCTATTCACTTACCACACAGACACACTTTTTCAATTACAGTTAATTTAGTAATAGTTTACAGTTAGTAAGTTTTCAATTACATATTAACTACATGTAGTTAATGTTTCTCTAAATACTTTGTTAGTCCCATTGAAAGAGACTGTCGATTAGGCCACCACAGATGGCTAACAGAAAAGAATTTCACTGCTGGCTGTACCGTGTATAACTACGCATGTGACCAATAAACCTGATTTGATTTTGATTAAGTTCTGAATATGAAGAAAAGTATGCGACACACCAGACTGGTAGAGAACTTCACTAGAATACAGTACAACACTTTATTTTCACTCATATCAAAACTTAATTTTCCTCTGTATTGATAATGTGTAAATTATCATGTTATTTCAAGCCAAAGGTGGAGATCATCCTCAGTGCTTATGAACACAAGTTATCTCAATGTTTTATTACTAACATCACCCAGGCCTCAAATCACACATAGAAAATATTTGCCAATTTTTAAGAAACAGATTGGACAACTGGATGATTCAAAAACTGATACAGATGAAGCAATAGCAGCCCGAGTCCAGCCTCATTTAGCAAGAACCCACACAGTTGCACCTGAGGTCTGCCTAACCATCTGGCATGATGTCTGACCGGCGGAGATAATAAGCAAGGAACTATAGAATCATTTGGAAGTTCTTTAAACAATTGTCTAAGAGCTCATTGAGTCATAAGTAATTTATTATAATAAAGCAATAAGGCACAAGAGGACATGCATTAATATGAATAAATCCCAAGAAAGAGTTTGTTATTAGAGATGACACAATGTGCCGTTAACACTCTTTACTATGATTTATTCACAGTAACGCACAACCTCAAGTGCCTTTTTGCATTTATAAAACAGTTCAGTCCATTATCTTCCTCTTTTATCCTCTATTAGGGTCGCAGGAGGGTTCCTCATGCCCATCCAGGGGAGAACGTTTCGGGCTCGGGCAGATACATCCAGGACATGGTTCCAATCTATCGCCGGGCACACACTTATTCACACAGAGTGAGTGGGGCAATTTGGAGAACTCAATTGGCTTGATCCGTGTTTTTGGACTGTGGGAGGAAACCAGAGAACCCGGAGGAAACCCACACGGACACGGGGAGAACATGGAAACTCCTCCCAGATTGGGATTCAAATCGGGTATCCCCAGCACTGAGAGGCGAACGTGCCTACCCCGAAGCCACCGTGCCCCCCTTAGTTACAAACACAATATAACAAAAATAAACAAGGTATGATCCATAAGTGTGTTTACTGGACGAAAAATCTCAGATAAACCGGTCTTCCAAAATATGTACGACTTTTTAATGACCAACTACCCTACATGATAAATGAGTATTTTAATGTGTGGAAAGTAGAGTGTTTTGTGTCAGAATTGTGGAATTGTTCTTTTTTAACCTATTTTATATAAGACAGGTGCAGAAACAAGGTATGATCCATAAGTGTGTTTACTGGACGAAAAATCTCAGATAAACCGGTCTTCCAAAATATAACCTAGTACGTTTTTTTTTTTTAAGTGAACAGAAATTACAGAACATAGTCTATACAAAACTGTCTAAATTAATCTGTAATTTATGATTTGAGATAATATATTGTATGTCATGTGTTTATACAAATGTGAAGTGGTCAGAGGTGTGCGTTATTGTCAATAATGTCACGGCTGGACAAACGGCTCAGCCAATCAGATTTGAGGACCGGACCTACCAGTTTTATTATAACAACACACTTTCAGTTTAACATTCTAAAATTGCTCCTGACAAATATATTGACAGAACAGTTTTGAGGTCCAATTCATAACATGACATGGCTGCCATAATGTTCTGAAACATATACATAATGCTTAACCACCCACAAAGAAAGCATCAACCCCACAAAAGACAAAAAAGAAGATTACATTCTGTTCAAACTCCTTCATGTTAAAAATTAAGTTGAAAAGAGAGTAGGCTTTACACCAAACTCTTATCCGGGTGGTTGTACAAAAATCCTAAATGTATTAACGTCATATTATTCTGTTTCAATTACAAAACGGACGCAGTGCAGTGATGTGTTTCCACCTGTGTCTGAGTTTCTCACGGGCCTCGAACTCGAATGGAATCTCTTCTCCTGGCAACACTTCTCTCCATTGACTAATGTTAAGTGTGTCGTCTGTCCCGGGTCCATGCATATCAGATATGGAATCAGCACTACTACTGTGGGACAGCGCCACCCTGTGGAAAGAAGAACATCGGGCTCAATTCATCCTTGAAGCTTTTTATACACAAAGAGTTTATACATGGCTGAGATCATAATGGTAACCTGGTTGGGGTGGTGGTGAGGGTGGCAAACCACATAGTGCAGCCAGTATGGTTACGCAGGGCATAAGGAATGAAGGGTTGCCTTCTTTTAGACAGCTTTACATCTGCTAAAATCAAACAGGAAATTAATTAGCTAAATACTGGACAGGAGTTAGTACACTTTTAATACAAAGCATGTACAAACACTGCCTGGTCAAAAATGTGCTGTATGGACTTTTCTATTTCAGAATGGCTTCAGTTGATCACCTCAAATCTCCGTGTTGTTATTTGGTAATAAAATGAACTAAGCAACCTAATGTACAAAAGAAATATACAGTAGTATATCCCATTCTTGTCCATCCATCCATTATCTTCCGCTTTATCCTATATTAGGGTCGTGGGAGGGTTCCTCATGCTCATCCAGGGAGAACATCGCTGGGCAGATACACCCAGGACAGGGTGCCAATCTATCACTGGGCACACACTCACCCACACAGACACACTCTATATGGGGCAATTTGGAGAATTCAATTGACTTAATCCATGTTTTTGGATTGTGGGAGGAAACCGGAGAACCTGGAGGAAACCCACACAGACACGGGGAGAACATGAAAACTCCACCCAGATTGGGATTCGAACCGGGAATCCCCAGTGCTGAGAGTTGAACGTGCTAACCACTAAGCCACCGCACCCATTTTTGTCTTTAAAGACATTTCAAGAATAATATTATTGCATCAGGCCCAAACTTTTGAACGTTGTCTTTTGAAAATCTGTCAATAATTAACAGAAAACCTTGAATGAAACAATGAATAAGTTTCTAGATGCTAATAAAATGTTATCATATGATTTATATGCTTTTGAAAACACTGCAGAACGCATGCCACATTAGAAGCTATCGTGATTGAACAAAATGTTACTGTACAACTTTATTTTGTTTTGTTTTCGACCAGGCAATGTGTAATAGAAACCAAATGAACCAATGAAAATCCAAAGAATCTGTTCAAGAAAAGAACCAACACAGGCATAATTCTGGAAAATGAATCTTATGAAATCACCTCTTGTGTTTCATATTGCAAAATGGACAGTCAAAATTCATACTCATGATGAAACCCAATGGTCTTTAACTAAGCAAAGCAGATGCAGCGGGTGACAGGGTAAGCGAAGGAAAAAAAGCAAAGGCTGATTACTGAAAACAAGCCATGACATCGGACATCGGCTCCAGAGGACAATCAAACAGGGATAAAATCTACGACACCGGACGATGATTTTTGACTTGATTAACTTTCCGCTGCTCAGTCAATAAACTGTACCTTGGGCAAGAATCTGCTGCTCAAGGCAAGTCAAGCTGGCAGTGCTCCTAGTTCTATGGTATGCAAGAGGAAGACCTGACAGTAGAGAAAAATGGTTAGGACAGAGGAACAAGGCAGACACATGCAAGGAGGATGAAAAAGTTCAGAAAATAAGGATGTGAGTCGGAAAGTTATTATTCACCATATTGGGGGGGGGGGGGGGGGGGGGGGGGGGGGGGGGGGGGGGGGGGGGGGGGGGGGGGGGGGGGGGGGGGGGGGGGGGGGGGGGGGGGGGGGGGGGGGGGGGGAAAAAAAAAAAAAAAAAAAAAAAAAAAAAAAAAAAAAAAAAACCTGCAGATTGTCCCATTTTAAGGCAACACTGCTGGTCATGCTTCTGATTCAATTGTAAGGAAACATACCGGCTGCTTCATTGTGACTTTGGATGGTTGCATTTAAAAGATGAGAGAGCACGATAGAAGCATTCTTTTTAAATTAATTTTATTCTGCAGTACTCTCATCTATGCAGACGGTGCACTATACTGACAAACGTATTGAGACTCTTAATGTATGTATCACATGTGTATAAAATCCTTGACATTTATACAATAATGTGGTTCTAATTTTGGAAGAACAATTTGGGGACATTTTTCAGCATGACTTTGTTTCAGCATGACATTGTACCAGTGCACAAAGCAAGGTCTATAAAGACAGGGTTGAGTGAGGGCCGACACAGAGCCCTAAACTTAACCCCCCTACACATCTTTGGGAAGAACTAGAATAGAGACTGTGCGCCAAGCTCTCTTGTTGAGCATTAACCCTCCAATAGCTTTTATGGATGAATAGGCAATATATTAATATTCCTTAAGGATGTGTAAATACCCTTTTCATTTCTAATAACTTCGCTCCCTGCCCATTTTACGGTGCTTTGGCAGATTCATATATTCCATAAATACTTTGTAATAAAACTTTACAAGTGACATTAGCTTGTCGAAATTGTTTTCACCACCATGACATGTATTATTCTCTAATGTGTAGCAAGCTGTTTCTGATTTAACAAAAGCCTCAGATGCTGTTTATAGTAAAGTCATTAGGGTGGTACACCACCAGTGGTTTCTTGATCTGAGTAGCACCACAGAATTTGTAAACAGTAAATGTTATCATCTGTGATTTAGGCAGTCCGTATGAATGCAAACCTAGTCCAATCCATTACTCATATGGAAAAAGACAATAGATTAAAGGCGGTTTTCAAATGTTCAAATTGATGAAGAGTAAAATAGTTAATATTGAAGTCATAGGGGGCGGCACTGTGGCTTAGTGGTTAGCACGTTCACCTCTCAGCACTAGGGAATCCCGGTTCGAATCCCAATCTGGGATGAGTTTCCATGTTCTCCCCGTGTACGTGTGGGTTTCCTACAGGTTCTCCGGTTTCCTCCCACAGTCCAAAAATATTGATCAAGGTCAATTTAATTCTTCAAATTGCCCCATATAGAGTGTGTTTGTGTGAGTGACTGTGAGCCCAGCGATAGATTGGCACCCTGTCCTGGGTGTATCTGCCCAGTGCCTGAAACATTCTCTCCTGGATGGGCATGGGGAACCCCCCTGCGACCCTAATAGAGGATAAAGCGGAAGATAATGGATGGATGGATGAAGTCATAGGAGACATGCTACTACTAATCTGTATATAATAAGTACTGAAATGTAACCAGAAAGAGTTATGGCATGACAACATTACGGCATGAGTCTGGTTCCAAAAACCAACAAGGACGACGTGATTTTCCTTTTTAAAACCTTAAGAGGTTAAATCTATAAACAGTGTAAAAACATTTAAACAACAGATGTAGAGCAAATTCATTTATCCATTATCTTCCGCTTTATCCTCTACTAGGGTCGTGTGAGGGGGGGGGTTCCTCATGCCCATCCAGGGGAGAACGTTTTGGGCGCTGGGCAGATACACCCAGGACATGGCGCCAATCTATCACTGGGTACAATCACTCACACAGACACACAAATACACACTATATGGAGCAATTTAAAGCATTCAATTTACCTTGAATATATGTTTTTTGGACTGTGAGAGGAAACCGGAGAACCTGAAGTAAACCCACATGGACACAGGGAGAACTTGAAAACTCCACCCAGAGTAGGATTTAAACCTGGATCCCCAGAACTGAG
Organism: Corydoras maculifer; assembly: GCA_019802435.1. NCBI lineage: Eukaryota > Metazoa > Chordata > Actinopteri > Siluriformes > Callichthyidae > Corydoras > Corydoras maculifer. The sequence goes on along the minus strand of JAFMOD010000550.1, from coordinate 1,102,965 downwards.
AGGCGAACGTGCTAATCACTAAGCCACCTGCATGGCAAATTATTAAGAGGTTTTTTATTTTTCAAACTAGTAATTTTTATGTTGTCATATGCATTAGTACTTGCATTATATCCAAAGGTACTCTCAATGCTGTTCAACGAGGGACACTGCCATTGAGTGTTACAACCATCAAACATGCGTGTGTCTAACTGCTCCACCACACGGGAAGGGTTTCCAAGCAATCACATTAATAACCAAGAAAAAGCATCAATAATGCTCATTTACAGTCACTTGCTTAGACTACTGGCTTTTTAAACAGGCATTAGAAGACTTTTACAATGAAAAATTGTGGCTACCCAGCAATGCAGTTCCTAAAAAGGACAGTGGTTGTGACTTGCACACAAGTCATGGTTGGGCGCGGTAGTTCAGTGGTTAGAGGCGTTGGGCTATCAATATGAAGGTTGGGGGATCAAATCCCAGGTTTACTGAAGTTACCAGTGTGGGTCCTTGAGCAAGACCCTTAACCCTCATTGCTCCAGGGATGTTGTGATTAACCATGTGCTTACCTTCTAAGTCGCTTTGGATAAAAGCGTCTGCTAACTGACCAAATGCAAATGAAAATGCAAATACAAGTCTCTTGTAGTGCATTAGCATTACCAACAAACAACATTAGGCTCCTAATGAGTTCCAACCTAACTAAATGGTCCTTCCAAGGTTTCTTCCTTAAAATAAAAACATAACGGAGTTTTTTCTTGCCACTGTCGCTTCGGCTTGCTCTTTGGGGGTTTAAAGGCTTATCTGTAAAGCTGCTTTGTGACAATGCACTGTTGTAAAAAGCGCTCTATAAATAAATTACTTGAACTTGAATTACTAGAATATGAGTTACATCTTCTGGACCTAAAATCCTCAAGCAACACTGTGACAGATGCAGCGCCCCTAACTGAGAACTGATCAGAGGGTCAAGAAATTGGTCTGAAATTACGTGAAAAAACAAACAGATTCATGTAAGGGTAAAAGTTTGGCTGTTTTACAAAAGCTAGAACCTTCCAGAGTGGAATGAACGAAACGGAATATTAGGAGGAGTGTGCAGAGCTCGAATGCCATAATAAATTAATTTATTTATCAGTATCAACACGGCTCTAAACGAATTTTAAGCCTTTGTAATACCAATGGCGCCATTGTGTTCTCATGTCTCGGAATCTGGGGTGTAACTTTTATTCTCAGTATGATAAAGTGTACGAAATATTTTCCAGGCTTGGATACTTGTCAGGACTGAACGCATGCCTGGCTACTTACTCTGGCCAAAGCTGGGGGGGTCTACAGAAGAGCCCATCCAAGACACAGAGGTGGAGGTCTGTGGCGACTGCTCGTCTTCCTTGCAGTAGTCTGCTAACCATGAAGTCTTGGTGGTGCTGTACTGCTCTGTTTTACAATGACAGGTCCACAGCAAGGTGAGAAAAACAACACACAACTTATAAATATAAAGGCAAACAGCCAGTGAGGACTGGGCTGTTGTATGAATGTCTATACCCAGTAGAACCGAGGTGATGTTCATGTCAAGTCTCTGCTTGGCTTGTACTTCCAGTCTCAGTCGAGAAGGATGGAGCCGGCCTGCCGCCTGCTGCTGCCAGTTCAGGACACATGGCCAGGGCTCGATAAATGGTTCCCAGCCTGACAGAGTAAACACTATGGGTTCACCACCGCACCTCTTATTCAAATATTAAATTAAATCCAAGGTCATGCAAAAAACAGAATTCTCTTAATGCTAAAAAGGAGTTAAAACTGAAGCTTGGGGCTTGATGAGACTAAGAACAGAAGACTAGGTTAATGTATTGTTTGGCAAAGACACTATCCATCCATCCATCCATTATCTTCTGCTTTATCCTCTATTAGGGTCATGGGGGAGGGGGGGTTCCCCATGCCTATCTTGGGTTGTGTGTGTGTGTGTGTGGGCAGACACATGCCCATACATGGGAGAAAGTTTCAAATGGGGCAATTTGGATAATTCAATTAACCTTGATCCTGCAATCATTATACTAACAAATATCACAGCAGATTCTCTTAATGATCAATTTATTCATTGTAATTAGCTCCAATAACACCAGACACGCCTTAATTAAATGACTAAAAATGAAAACCATGGCCTATAATGTAACTTTACGTCCTTTAAGCTTTTAAACTACAAATGCTGAACAATTCAAATACATTTGCTTACCTGATAGCTCTCGGTTGTAATAATCCCCTGACAGAGTAAAACTAGCATTTCCTTCCTGTGTAGATCCAATCCTTTGCAACACCGACAGGCCTGTCATGGCAAAAAACAAAAACACCAGCATTAAAAGAATTCCTATTCCACCAGATATTTGCAGGCCAAACATGACAATAACAACAGTCCACTCACGTGAGAAGGTGAGCTCAGCCAGAGGGACATCACAGTCCAGACAGTCATCAATAAAACAAATGCAGACGCTTTCAGCCTTGACCTCCACTCCAGACAGAGGGTAGGCTGAATGGGAGCCTGAATCAGAATCAGCCGTGCTCCTGCCAGACGTGCTCTCTGCATTCTCCAGAAGCCACGTGGCAGCTTGGTCTAGCTGACCTGTAATGACAAACACCTCTACTAGTTCATTTCTGCTGCCTCATAACAATTATGTTTCAACAGATAACACATGTAGAGTCCAGTTATTCAGCATGTGATATTTTACCTCTGCAGGAAATTAGAGCTCGTCTACAGTCTTCTTTTCTGAAGCCCAAGTTCTGAAGTCGCATTAGCTGACCCTCTGTAATGACAGATATGTTCAAATGTTAAACACATTTCAGAGAATATAAGAAAACGTCTAATGGTGTGGGCGGCACGGTGGCTTAGTGGTTAGCACTCTTAGAACTAGGGATTCCCGGTTTCGAATGCCCATCTGGGTGAAGTTTCCATGTTCTCCCCATGTCTGCGTGGGTTTCCTCCGAGTTTTCCGGTTTCCTACCACAGTCCAAAAAACATGGATCAAATAAAATGAATTCCCCAAATTGCCCCATATAGAGTGTGTGTGTTTGTGTGTGCCCAGCTATAGATTGGTGCCCTGTCCTAGGTGTATCTGCCCAGCGCCCGAGACGTTCTCCCCTGGATGGGCATGGGGAATCCCTCGGCAACCCTAATAGAGGATGAAGCGGAAGATAATGGATGGATGGATGGTCTAATGGTGTTTCGTGATTTAGAGTTTTAATTTGCAGAAAATGTCCGCTCGACAGAAGTACACTGTCTTGACTATCCAATCAGAGGCGTGAATACACTCACATAGTATATTCCTCCTAGAGGACATTAGTGTCACCAACTCAAATTCTGATTGGTTAAAGCAGTTTAATCGACACTTTTGTATGCTACCGGGCCACAGAACTGATATTGAAGTGCCCGGCAGATTATTTGACTCTGACAACAAATTATGTTAAAATTGGATTGGTTAAATGTTTAAATAAATTACACATATGGAAGCAGCGCAATCAGGAAAACCCTACGACAGGAAGTGGACAGACCATTTAAAATGATTTAATAAGTATTTAAGGACAAGATATGAATAACATCAGTCTGTGATTCAGATATTTTTTAGAAAAAGACTAAGGAAAAGGATAACAGAAAGGTAAACATGACAGACTTTCTTTAACAGTTAAGCCGACAATCTTACTGAAACATCTTTATCCTAAAAACTTGTAAATGCTGACATTTCCATATTACATTCTTCAGTCAAAAAAAGTACCGTTTTCAACCTTTAAGTCTGGAAATAAGAACCAGGGAGTTTAATCCCATTTATGCATCTATTCATTCACCATCTATTCCAGGACAAAAAAGTCAAGATTGATTAGAGTGAAAAAGTGGTCCGGCAAGCATGAGAACTACAGTCACTGCCTCGTCTTTCTGGACAGAAATGAATGTGACTTTGCAAAAGCTGGTCAAACCAATTAAATTACATGAGGTCATTCAGTAAAGCTTTCATTTACAGCGATTTCCAAGTGTGATGGTCAGAACGCAGGGTGGGCCATGATACAGTACCCCCGAAGCAATAAGGATTAGGAATCTTGCTTAAGGAGCCACACTGGTATCTTCAGAGCACCTGGGGCTTGAACTCACAACCTTCAGATTGACGCCTTATTCACAAACTATTCAGCTACCATACCACAATATTATCATAATGAGACAGTAGTTAAGCAAACAAATTGTCAGATTGATTTGTTATAAAAATAGTTGAATGGTCTTCATATTTAATGTTGAAAAACTATTCTTAAGCGGGAGGCACGGTGGCTTAGTGGTTAGCACGTTCGCCTCTCAGCGCTAGGGATTCTTGGTTCGAATCCCAATCTGGGTGGAGTTTCCATGTTCTCCCCGTGTCTGTGTGGGTTTCCTCCGGGTTCTCCGGTTTCCTCCCACAGTCCAAAAACATGGATCAAGGTTAATTGAATTCTCCAAAATTGCCCCATATAGAGTGTATCTGTGTGTGTGAATGTGTGCCCAGCGATAGATTTGCGCCCTGTCCTGGGTGTATCTGCCCAGCGCCTGAAACGTTTTCCCCTGGATGGGCATGGGGAACCCCACCGCGACCCTAGTACAGGATAAAGCAGTAAATGGATAAAGCGGATGGATGGATTGAACTATTCTTAAGCATCAAAATCCTACCCAGCAGAGCTTCTGTTCGAAGTCTGAAGCTGTCTTTTGGTTTGGTGGATTTATCTGGGCTGGCAGGGGCGTCGGAGGTTAAATCAGGGTCAGTCGCATTAGGGGTGCCTGTGGGAATGGATTTGGCAATAGCCAAGAAGAGCTGAACGTCATTATAGGACAGCCGGATATCTAAAGCAGGAAACTGGACCTGCGAAGAAAGAAAAAAGAATCAGATTGGACTTTGGAATGCGAGAAGAGTCTAAAACAGAATGTCTGAAGAATCAAAGTATCTGCATGAAATCAAACCTCCAGCAGGGGAGGAAAGTCTGCTACACTGAAAGCATCCAGCAGTCCAGAGCTACTCTGGTAAGTGGGACTACCACACAGTTCCACTTGTACATTCACAGGATCGATGATGGACAGAGCTGTCTCCTGTTCACTACCCAGGCAGCAGGAAAAAACCTTTGAAGAAGGAAATTGGGAAATTAAAAAGTAAACAGGGAAAACTAATCAGCACTGCTGTCAGAAAAGTGCCCGGAAAGAGCGTGCTGGTTATTCAGGCAACTTCCGTATTAACTTAGAAAATAAACAAGCATTTGCATTCCCAGAAAAATATGATGGATGATGTCCCAGTCACTCTGAAACCATCTCTGTGTTTGCACATCCGAGAACACTGTTGCATTCCCCATATGCTGCAGGTATAGACTGCTGATATTTGGCCAGCATGCTAGGCGATGGCATGTTTTACTGTTTGTGGAGAAAAATGACAGCTTTGTGCCACATATCTGCCCTGCACCGTATTTTGCACAGCTTTGTCAATGTTTTCACATGTCATTAAGGTAACTGAAAAACACACCCATGGGTTTATTACTGCTTAGCTCCAGTGGACGGTGCCAGTTGACTACAGAAGCTGATGTTAGAGCTTTTTCTCCAATGTAGAGTAAATACATTTTTGCACTTCTTACATGTCATACTAAACTGATACAAACGTGTGAGCACATGACGTGTAAACATTTTACTGCTGCTATATACCGTCTGGTCAAAAAAACAACAACAAAAAAAACGTCTTTGGACTGCGTGTTCTGATCCAGAGGAGCTTCTGCTGGTTGGATTGCGGCTCAGAAACATTATATGACATAAAAACATAAACATGAAGTTCCTAAATGTAAAGACCTAAATGTGTCAGGGGCCGGCACGGTGGCTTAGTGGTTAGCACGTTTGCCTCTCAGCGCTAGGGATTCCCGGTTCGAATCCCCATCTGGGTGGAGTTTCCATGTTCTCCCAGTGTCTGTGTGGGTTTCCTCCGGGTTCTCCGGTTTCCATCCACAGTCCAAAAACATGGATGAGGGTCAATTGAATTCTCCAAAATTACCCCATATAGTTTGTGTGTGAGTGAGTGTGTGCCCAGTGATAGATTGGTGCCCTGTCCTGGGTATATCTGCCCAGCGCCTGAAACGTTCTCTCCCCTGTATGGGCATGGGGAACCCCCACCCCGACCCTAGTAGAGGATAAAGCTAGATAGATAGAAGATAATAGATGGATTGTTTGATGGATTACTTTACCACTACAAAATGGTAAATCACTAGTACTGTAGCTCTGATGGCTCCTCCCATTTTTTACTTATTTGATAAAAGTGTATGCAAAAGGTCTAAATAGAAAGGTAGTTTCAGCAGTCTTTTGGTTTAAACATACTTTATTTAATTTCCCATTAACCTTTAGCATTAACAAATTTTCTTTCAGGGAACTGATGCACAAATTTTATATTTTGACTTGATGGCATCATTTTAGTTAAAATCTGAGAGGCTGTGTTGCATATCTAGAGGCTGTTTTGCATAGAAATCGGCAAATTAGAATCAAACATAATGTCTGACACCAACAACCGTGCCACAGTTTCAATTACTAATGTTAGATTTATTTAAAAATCACTCTGAAAGCTGATGTGAATGACTGGCTAATCAAAACATTATGATTTGCCATAACCTGCCTGATGAAAGTATACATCTAAAGATCTATTTCTTGACAATGATATATATTTGTTCGCACAGAAATGCAGAGTGCTCACAGTTTCATACCTCAATTCCAGCCAGACTGCCTGAAAACGGTCGATCTAGAAGACGAGGCTTATAGGTGAGAACAGTGGTGCCCTTCAGAATGATGGCATTGGTGTCCAAACATGACGAGTCTTCCACTACCACAAACTCAGTCCCTGGTCAGAAAAAAAACCAAAACATTTTAAACAGTCCTGAAGTTACACAATACAACAAATGACAAAAACACAGACACATTAAGACATTTTTGTCTGACGCATGAACTTTTATTAATCTTCTAAAGCAAAGTCAACATGAAGTGTTTACCTGTGGCATTGAGCTTGACTTCCAGATATTTGTCCTGGGTAACAGGAACCGTTGAGCGTTTTGTAACCACCCCACTCTTAACGGTTTTGGGCATGACAGCACCCGTGCCGCCTGGTTCACTGCTTCCGCTAGGCCATCGCTGGCGGGCCTGTTCTGTTCCTGTTTCGGTTGGCATACGAAGAAAATCCCGGACCAGCTGCAGCCAGTCAAAGATCAGGAACACTCGCAGGTTGTTCAGCACCACAGTGAAGCATGAAGACTCCCGAGTAGATCTAAAAGCAACAAGGAAATGCAATGTGAATCACTATATTTGTGAATTTCTGAGGGAAAAACCTTTTTTTTTGTTTCAATATTAAGCTTTTGGTCATAAAAACTATTCAATGAACATTTAACTTCTTTGATTTTGCTTAAATACTTAAAACTGGATTAACTGCAGACTGAGAAAACTAAAATCAATAAACTGAAACATCAATCCATTATCTCAGTTTTATTCTCTATTAGGGTTCGAGGGGGCGGTTCCATATGCCCATCCAGGGGAGAACATTTCGGGCGCTGGGCAGATACACCCAGGACAGGGCACCAATCCATCACTGGGCACAATCACTCACACAGACACACTCTATATGGGCCAATTTGGAGAATTCAATTGTACACACACACACATATACATACATATATGGATGTAGCAGAATATAAAATATTTTTAAAAAATGTTAGTTTGAGTTTAATATAAAATATTTGCACCTTTTCTTTATATTATTGTTGCTTACAAGAATATTAATTAAGTAAGTTCATTTTACAATTTCTCTTTACCTGCAGAATTACTGCAGCAACAAGCAAATGACATCTCAGGAGCACATTATTTCATTTTATTACCAACAATTTTTTTTTTTAAATCAAAGCGTAAAATTTTGCCATTTCAATATCTAATATGCATCCTAATCTACCATTAATTTCCAAATACCTGTAATGCAGCTCTAACTGCAGGGAGGCCCGATTGCTCCCGGTCTTGGAAGGCTGTAAAATGCAGTTGAATACATTGTGCTTTCCTTTAGCAACCTTGCTGGAGTCGCTGTGACGTGTGTCATAGGCCAGAAGTGAATGAGACACCAGGTTCACAGACTTGGATCCATCAGAGAAACTCTCAAACAGCAACTTGGATTTCATAAAGTCAAACCTATCAGGCAAAAAAAAAGTAGAGCAAACTTATTCTATGCTGCAATCCAGAGGACACAATCTGAAAAATAGGAAATAAATGTATGAGTTAAGGGGTGACAGATGGAATACCTTGCCAACGACTGCTTATGTCCAGAGAATTTGGGGCCATCCAGTAACTCCAGACTGACGTTCATCATGTCAACTAAGAAAGAGAGGCTTGTATATACGTCACCACTCAGCACCGTCTGTCAGTGACGCACACAGAAAAAAGAAGGCATTAGGTCCGTGAAATGGGTCTGCTGATATAGTGACTCATGTCTGTGAACAAACATCCTTTCAGCAGCTCACCTCACATCACAGTTTCCATATTCTGCAAAGTTTATGTACTATACAAATCATTTGTAAATGCTGGTAATGAAATAGTGTTCTTGCCAAAATGTTACCACAACCAGCAGTCAGAAGGAAAATATGAAGAAATGTCATGTCTCAGATGATCTCAGATGTCCGCTGGTAATAAGTACTAATAGTGCATTATAAATGAACTCTTATCAAACTTCACTTCATGTACTCAATAAATATTTAATGCTTAAACAACATCTATTTTAAACCTTACATGTTCTATTTTTTTAATTAAAACTAAACTGATCTTGGGTCAGAGCTCTTTTGGCACAAACAGATGGACTACAGTCTGTAATTGTAGAACTATAAAGTCCATCTATGTCATAAGCGTACTGATAAAATAAACAAGAAGTTGAGCAAACGTGTGTGTCCGGCTGTATATGCGGTTACATGTAAGACACATTAAAGAGTTAAGACTCTTGCTCATGTTTTTCTGGTGCAGATACTAAATGCATAAAAATCATCATGGTGAAAAGCAACTTTGAGATTATATATTATTGTAACAAAATTCTGTTTTAACATGTTAAGATTAGACTATATAATGGCCAGTAACTTTGTCCGTAAGCAAAGCTAAATAGCAAACAGTAAGGGGGGAAAGTGGGGGGTGCAGGATCACATAACGGTCAGGTTTGATCATTCTACAATGTAGCTGGTTTTCTTCATAACTACTGACGCATGTTGTTCTCATTTGTAAGTCGCTTTGGATAAAAGCATTTGCTGAATGACTAACTGTAAATGTAAATGTGAATGTAAATGATTACATAAGTGCTGGGATCCTGAAGATTATAGGGTCTTAAAAACTCCTCCACAGGTTCCCCCAGGTTGTGCTCCAGCAAACCACGTATCAGCTGGTACCTCTCCAAGTCCAAGGAACAATGCACAGAGGATAGACTACCATGGACGGACATGTCAGGTACGGCATGACTCAGCTCCCTTAAAACAAAAAGGAAGAGAATAACATTACAGTTATTAAAGCTTATAGTTACCCAATTGGAAACATTAAGTCTGACACTTAAAAGCAGACTTTTAGACTGTTTTAATTCTCATAAAAAGACATTGTACATAGTATACCCAAATGTATGTAAATACCTAATCTATACATCTAAAAACAGAACTTTCAATATCAAAACTATACACATTAATATGGACTTGCCATAAAATTGGAAGCATAATTGTAAAATTTATAGGAAATGTAACTATGTACAAAACAGTATAATTGGGACTGAGACAAATAGGTTTATTGGACCATAGAGTACCAGTCAAAAGTTTGGACACACCTACTTTTTTCTCTACTTTTTGCTCATTGTATCAGTTCCACTTACCAAAAATAAGTAGTTCTACAATTCCAGACTGTAGTCCATCTGTTTGTGGACTACAGTACACACTGTATATGTCCCCTTTACTCTGTTCTAATGGTCAGGAACCTAATAGTAGGACCACAGAGCAGGGTTGGTGCATTATTGCTATCCCAGCAGTGTTACTGAGGTGTTTAAACCCCCTCACTTCATCCAATTCAGCTGACAACAAAAAAATACACCACTCAAATTACACCTGTTCTGTAATGGTCCTGACTAATAAAGAACAGAGAACCAACACAAAAGAGAACAGATGTACTACAGTCTGTAACTGAAAAACTACAAAGTCCATCTAAATGATCATTGGGAACAAGAAGGCAGCGTGTCCAAACTTTTGACTGCTACTGTTTATTTAGCTAAACACGGATATAAATAGTCAATTATTTTAGAAATGACAAATCTACAAATACAAATCTATAAAAAGATAAAGCCACAAGGCAGTGTTATAGTTATTGTGTACTTACTTATCTAGGTTGCGCTCGACTTTAAGTTTCAGATGACAACGCTCTTTCAGAAGGCTGCCTCCTTTCCTGCGCACAGAGTAGGATGGAAACAGTAGATCGGTGTCCAGGTGCTTTGCTCCACTATCCCATGGCTCATAGGGCAGCCGTTCAGCAGCAAACAAATCCATCTCTTGCAGGTCCACAGCAATGCAGTCCAGAAGACACACGTGGTCCTCTATCAAAACAATGGCAAAAGTAAACTGGAATATTATACAAAAAACATGTACACATCACAACCCAGTGGTTGCATCATCACTAACCTGGGCTTGAAATTCCATCTGCATCCGTAGGCATAGTAGACAGAGGTAGGACTAGACTTAGGCCAGATGCTGTGGAGTTGGGGACAGTTATGCCTCCTGCTGGCACAATTTTATTTGCCTTTCCATTAAAAGGCTGAACATTCTTCATACGATCCTATAACAAGAAGAAAAAAAAAAAACTAAATCAGTGTATTTTAACTATGTAGTTGGCTTCAGTAACATATACTTTAAAACCAAGCAGATAAGACAAAAGGTATGTTTGTAAAATTAGAAACAATCAAACAGCAAGATGATATCAAACAAAGAGACTCTACTCCAGGATTATAATTGCTGTTAACTATACACATATCCTACAATCAAAATGTGTAAACAAAGTGAAGCAATAATGATAAAAGATGACCTTACATAATCAGATTCTCACTGAACCAACTACTAAACCAACTGGGACAACTGAAAATTAAACATTATTCTAAATTCCCTTAAACTTTATGCAATTGCAAAATGATTAATGATAATCTAAAACAATGTGTAGTTTTATATTATCTTCATATATGCCACAAAATCGACATAACTACATTAAGATTTCTGTTTCTCTTGGAAACTGTAAAAATATACTGTTAATATTAAACAAATAAAAATCATCAGATGAGATATATGGGTATGATTCGAAGCAGAGTGCCGCTACACCTCTTTCCTGTGACTTGTAAACTTCACAGGCACAATGCCTAATGATAGACTGTTGGCAGGTCGTACAGTAAAAACCGTCAGGGCTCAACTTTCCAAATTTGTATTCCAAAAATAATGTGTTAAACTGCATAGCCAATGTAGGTGGCAGTCTTTTTGCTGACAAGGATTAGATGCTATATTACCTTTTAGTGGATTTAGTGCTGAAACTGCACATTTGATAAAAGCAGAATGAACTCATGGAAATTTCATTTTTAATAAAGTATAACCCTGGACTCACAGACACCATGAAATATACAAAAAAGTGTTCTCACACATCATTTCCAGACTCACAGATAGAATAAGAAATAGGTATTTTGGAGCTTTGCAGTTTCACACATGCAGCACATTTTAGGTTTGTCTGCTAAAAAGTCGCAATTAAAATGCAGTGATTTCCTATTTTGGTTATAGAGGAATTACTGATAATCTCTTAAATTCGACCATTTCAGTGTTGGCCTGCAGCAGATAAATTTTTCGACACCTTAAAGGTTTTGCTCCTCACAGTGTCCTGTGTCAGCTTTGGATGTTTCCTGCTGTTTCGTTCTAGCTGCATCATCCTAAACGTTAGAAACATGTTCACGCCCAAGCTGTGAACTCGATCAGCTGCTCTATACACACGGTCTTAATCAAACACATAGCCAACTTTTTTGCAAGGGTCTAGTCCAATTTATATGGATGTTTCTATTCACATAAAAAAGTCCCCTGGCTAAAACCCAGAACAGCTCAGAGCTGTGGTACATGTGTGAAAAAGGCTAAAGAGTCTGAGTCCTCCTGAAGGTGAACCAGATAGATGCATTAATCACATCACACCATGCTCAGAAAAACCGTTTAGGAAGGATGAGTCAAGATAGAAAATGTACAGAAAATGACATTAGTCCTGTCACAGTAACCAAATTATTTTTATAAGTTATTCTGTATTTTATATATATTTATCCAGTACTGAAATAATAACTGAATGCAGTAAAAAGGCAGTGAACAAAATAGAAAAAAAATTTTGAATCCAGTCTGTGTTTATGGTAGTGGAACAATCTGTAATAAGAGCAGTAAACTAAATTATGATAAAGTCTTCGTGGATGTATGGAGATGTATGAAACAGTCCTTCAGCAGTCAGCTATAGGACTAACCTAAATAAAATACTTGTTGTTACTTATTGATGCTCCTCACACAGAGAGAACAGAGAACCAACAGGGGATGGACCACAGTTGGTAACTGTAAAACTACAAAGTCCATTTATATGGTAAGTGAAGGAAATAGAAAATGAAACAATAATGGGGTGTGTCCAAACTTTTGACTGGTACTGTAATTTCTTTCGAGAAGATAAACCCACATCCTCATCAAGAGTATCTCAATTGTAGCATGGATCAAGAAACCAAACCTGATAATACTGGTTGAAGCAACAACACCATGTAGAGAAATTAAAGAATGGGCACAGCAAGAGGCCTCTGCATGATGTCCTTTAACAAGATGTGGTTTAGGGCCACCCTGAAGGTAGCTATAGCCCTTAAAAAGAGTGATCAGTAGGTAGCTTGGCCAGGGAACAAGCAACGGCTTCATATGCCAACATAATTACTTCTAGTAACCAGTGGGAAAGCTGCAGTTAAAAGCAGTGAACCCTGTTCAATTCAGAGAAGCACAGAGGAGCCGATTCGTTCCATGAAGCAGCGCTGTATTTTTTAGATAAGGCATCAAAGCATGCACAGCACAAAGCTGTTCACAAATGGGAACAGACTGGAGTGCTTAGTTATAAGGCCTAACAATAATCCCCAGAATCGAAGACATGTGCATCCATTAGACACCACCAAAGACACCTGGGGTAAATGGAATGTATTCAGAGGTCCTGGACACACTCAGTCAAAGAGATTGCAAACAAAAAGGGTGTCTGAACCATGGTCTATCTAAAAAGCCCACTGTTTAAAGATCTGAACACAGCTGCACCTCTATAATCCACTGTGTCTTGTACCTTGGTAGGTTATTTACATGACCACAAAGATCAATTGGTGGTTCTCACAACAGGGTTATTGATGTGCCTGCGCTCATTAGAAGGAAAACAGGGATCCACATCCAACAGTAATGTTCACAAGACAACACAAAACTCATAGACTATATGCATGGAGAACACCACGGTGGCTTAGTGTTTAGTACATTGATCTCTCTGCGCGTCTACCAGTTTCCTTTCACAATCCAAAAACATGGATTCAGTGTCAAATGGCTACTCTAAACTGCACCTAGGGCGGCACGGTGGCTTAGTGGTTAGCACGTTCGCCTCTCAGCACTAGGGATTCCCGGTTCAAATCCCAATCTGGGTAGAGTTTCCATGTTGTCCCCGTGTCCGCGTGGGTTTCCTCCGGGTTCTCTGGTTTCCTCCCACAGTCCAAAAAAAACCATGGATCAAGGTCAATTGAATTTTCCAAATTGCCCCATTTAGTGTGTGTGTCCAGCGATAGATTGGTGCCCTGAACTGGGTGTATCTGCCCAGCGCCTGAAACGTTTTTTCCTGAATGGGCATGGGGAACCTTCCTGTGACCCTAGTGTAGGTTAAAGCAGAAGATAATGGATGGATAAATTGCACCTATCTAAATTGCCCCATATAGTGTGTGTGTCTGTGTGAGTGAGTGTGCCCTGCAATGCATTAGTGCCTTCTCCTGGGTATATATGCTCAGAGTCCGAAACGTTTTTCCCTGGATGGACATGAGAAACCGCCCTGCGATCCTAGTATAGGATTAAGCAGCAGATGGCGAGATAAGATGAGATATGCATTGTCTCTATATTCTATATAACCTTTAAAAAGAAAATTCTTTAACCATACACGCTGGCCTTTCTCAAGCAAGTTTTCAAAGCTGTTTGCTGACAGGCACACCCTGCCCAGCCTGTGCCATGACTGCCTGACCTCATGTGGTGAGTTTAGTAAGTGTTCTTAGACTGCCAGTAATCGCACTTACTGGCATAAGCTTTTTTCTCCAGCACCGATCTGCTTTGCCTAAAATCTTTTCAATTCCACTCAGACTGTAACCAAATATCAATCAGTGTATGAAGATTTTGTCACGACTTTTGCTTTAGGACTAAATATAATTAAACTAACTAAACAGCACTCACAGGTGCTTTTACTATACAGGAGTAAAACGTAACGTAATATTTAAAATATTTCATGGATTATCTAAAAACTTCTGAATTCTGAATAACTTCTGAATTTTTTTCTATCAACTTAATCTAATGTTGAAAGGAAAACTGTGACAGTCGTAAATTTTAAATTATTGCTATTAAAAGAGAAAAGCAAGTCTTCAGAGACCAGTACCTTATAGTGGGACGGATCCTTGTATGACTTTGCATGCAAAATCAAATTCTTCAAAAACAAGTGTTACATTAGTGTTGCACACATGATTGGTTTTGATTACAGACAATACTAAGAAGGCCAGTATGCAAAAAAAACTATAATTGTAATTAGTATACACAAATAATCACACAGTTCTGTTAGAAGATCAACCTAATATCCCCCTCGTAATCATGCAGGAGGTAATGGCATGACATCTATGAAGCGTTTTCAACAATGTTTTTTTTCATGTGAAGCCTGCAATACTAAAAAAAATATTTAAACAATAAAAAAAAAAAAAAAAAACTTTCAAAAATCCAAATATCTATCAACAAACACATCTTCAGATTGAATGCAGCACAGGAAAATGCTCCTTAGAAGCAGCCCATTAATAAAGAAAAGGTGTCTATAAGCTGTGTATAAGGTGATATGACTCACCAGAGAGGGGAAAAAGGTATGAGCCATGGTTAGTTTCTCTACCTTGTCTTTGAGAGAAAATGTGCCATGGGCGCCGGCGGGCAGGAAGCTGTTGCTCACTTTGAGTTGACCCAGGTTGGCCACTATGAGACGATTTGAGTGCGAGCTCTCTGGGATCAGGAGAACAGGTGCTCCTGCCTCAATGTCTAAGAGTATTCGAGACGCTCGCTGGGGACGTTCCCGTACCTGCAAGAACATAGAACGGAATTTGTTTACATTCATTTTAACCACCTTGTCATTTTTATATACATGTATATTTATTCACTTTACACAAACAAAAATATTTGAGTGATGTGTGTGTGAGTGTTTGTGTTCACATTAAGCCTAAAACAATCAACTTAATTAATTAATAGGTCTTAAAAGTCTTAAAAGAAAGTGCTTAGTATTCTAAGAAAATATGACTGTCTATGAAGAATAAGAAACTTGCTGATGAATATTATTCTGAGAAGAAAAGAAAGACCTTTAAACAGGTCCAGTGTTCAACATCTAATGTGTCAAGATTTAAATAAAAGAGCTAAAGTGGTATGAGTGTTTCCAGGCACCACAAATTAAAATTTCTATTACTTTAATAACTAAGGGCTCTCAGCGCTAGGGATTTCCAGTTCGAATCCCAATCTGGGTGGAGTTTCCATGTTCTCCTCGTGTCCATGTGGGTTTCCTCCGGGTTCTCTGGTATCATCCCACAGTCCAAAGTCAATTGTATTCTCCAAATTGCCCCATATAGAGTGTCTCTGTGTGTGTCTGTGTGCCCAGTGTTAGGGATGGGGGTATCTGCCCAGTGCCTGAAACGTTCTCCCCTGGATGGGTATGGGGAACCCCCCGTGACCCTAGTAGAGGATAAAGCAGAAGATAATGGATGGATGGACTTTTAATAACTACAGTCAACAAAAAGGTACCTGATTACAAAAAAGTAAATGGACAGCAATCTTCAAAACAGTAAATGTTTACCACCATAACTGTGATGTAATTTTCCGGTTGTATGTTACGCTTTTGCAGAATTAAAGAAAATACTATATTCTAAAATTAATAAAATAAAGTATTCTGTCATTTCTTTAACAGCATTTTAAGAATGTTGGCTTCTATATTTAAACTAAACATTGACTAGACTTGGGTTGTTTTGAGCTCTGAGAAGAATTCAGAACCGAAAAGAGCCAAAGTTAAAAAATTTATTTAAGATTATTGTTGTTAAAATTAAAATAATAAAAGGTGTGTGTAAAGTCTACTGGAAATTTTTTAAAAAGCACAAAACAATTATTTTATTGAATACAGAACCTTATTGGATACAATTAACGATGTTCAGAAACAATTTTAAAGTAGCTTTTAGTAGTTTAAAAATAATAAATATAAACAAAATTTTAAGTAAAAATTCATAACAGATAAATTAAAAAAAAATCTACCCTAATAAAATACCCTAATAATACACCAAACTTTCGCATAATGGGGTGCGAAAGTTTGGACAGCCTTGTTAATTTTCCTGATTTACCTTTATAAATTATTGGTTGTTTGGATTAAAAAAATCTGTGAAGTATATCATGAAGGGGACAAACACAGAGATATTTGAGAAGTGAAATGAAATTCATATGATTAACAGAAAGTGTGCAATAATTGGTTAAACAAAATTAGACAGGTGCATAAATTTCGGCACCAAAAAAATAACCTTAACTCAATATTTAGTAGATCCTCCTTTAGCAGAAATAACAGCCTGTAAACGCTTCCTATAGCGTCTAATTAAAGTCTGGATTGTTGCTGAAGGTATTTTAGACTATTCTTCTTTACAAAACATCTATAGCTCATTCAGGTTTGATGGTTTCCGAGCTTGAACGGCTCTCTTGATGACGCCAAAGATTTTCAATAATGTTCAGGTCTGGGGACTGAGATGGCCATTCCCGAACTTTGTACTTGTTCCTCTGCATGAATGCCTTAGTAGATTTGGAGCAGTGTTTAGGGTCGTTATCTTGTTGGAAGATCCAGCTCCGGCGCAGCTTCAGCTTTGTTACTGAATCCTGGACATTGGTCTTCAGAATCTGATGATATTGATAGGAATCCATGCGGCACTCAACTTTAACAAGATTCCCAGTCCCTGTACTGGACACACAGCCCCACAGCATGATGGAACCTCCACCAAATTTGACTGTAGGTAGCAGGTGTTTTTCTTGGAGTGCTGTGTTCTTTTTCCTCCATGCCTATTGGCCCTTGTTATGCCCAAATAATTCTATTTTAGTTTCATAAGTCCACAGGACCTTATTCCAAAATGTAGCTGGCTTGTCCAAATGTGCTTAAGCATACCGCAAGCGGCTCTGTTTGTGATGTGGGCGGAGAAAAGGCTTCCTCTGCATCACTCTCCTATACAGCATCTCCTTGTGTAAAGTGCGCTGAAAAGTTGAAGGATACATATTGACTCCATAAGCAACAAGATGATGTTGTGCTGGGTTGACTCTGACTGTTCTCAACATCCTTCACTTCTGATTTTCTGAGATTTTTCTTGAGCCTTGACTTGAACAGAGCCTGTGGTCTTCCATTTTCTCACAATGTTTCTTACAGTGGAGACTGAAAGCTAAAATATCTGTATCCATCCTTTCTGTATCCATCTCCTTGACCATGACGCTGAACAATCTTTGTTTTCAGGTCATTTGAAAGTTGTTTTGAGACTCCAATGCTGCGACTCTTCAGACAAGGTGCAAAGAGGAAAAAAACTTACAATTGCCCTCCTTAAATACCCTTTCACATAATTGGAGTCACCTGTGTATAGAGGTCAAGGGTCACTAAACTTACCAAAATTTGAGTTTCAATAATTAATTCTAAAAGTTTTTAAGTGCCTAAATTTATGCACCTGCCTAATTTTGTTTGACCAATTATTGCACACTTTCTGTAAATCAAATAAGCTTTATTTCACTTCTCAAATATCACTGTGTTTGTCTCCTATATGATATATTAAACTGAATTTTTTCATCCAAACAACAAATGATTTATAAACGTGAATCAGGAAAATTCACAAGGCTGCCCAAATGTTCGCACCCCACTGTACCTATATAATACTGCATTTAAAAATATCATGGCACTACTCTGTATTACTTTTACCTCCTGCCTGGTTAAAACTAAATTTGGTCAGTAAAATATCTCATGATATAGCAAATTTGACTGTGAATACAAATACAATAAATGTTACAAACTGCAATAATTAGTAGAATATAACAACTAAATTATAGAAAGCCTAAATGGGAATGGTCATGTCGTTTATACAGTGAAATGATAAAACAATATTTAGAATAATTACTCCTTTAAACAAATAACCATAAACAAATCACCATCAAATTAGATTGCACTGAAACATACTGTGACTGAGATGCTATTGATCTCTCTGGATAATAAAGAATCAAGAAGAGTCCACTCACAGCCTGGCCCTCTACTGCTGCTCTCTGCCGGCCCAGAACATCTTGCAGCTGGGTAAAATGCTGGATGAATGCCACCACCTCAGTTTGGAAGCGTTGGGTGTGTACATACTGCACTGATGCCATCTTCAGAAAGAGCTTTATATCACATTCGCGAACCAAATTCGGATCAGGCATTCCATATCTACAAAACGAACATAATAAAGCCATAATGTGGAGTGCAAACTGATGTGTCATATTCACTGCCTGGCCAAAACGAAAAAGAGTTTGAATTCATTATTTGGTCAGATTAAGACTCTTTAACTTTATAAGGTAATAAAATGATGTCAGTCTGAATACACTAATACACCAGGTTTTCCCACCAAATACTTTTTCTTCTCTAATAGCATATCAAATAGCATGAATTTTGTGATGCTGAATAACATTGTCGAAACAATAATGTCATTTCATTATCTTCCACTTAATCCTTATGCCCATCTAGGAGAGAATGTTTTGGGTGCCAATCCATTGTCCAGCACACACTCACTTATACACTCTATAGAATAAATATGGATAAGGGCAATTTAGAGCAGCCAATTCACCTTATTTTAATAATCCATATTTTTAGAATGTGGAAGAAAACCCATGTGGACAAGGGAGAATGTGGAAACTCCCATGCTAATTACTAAAACACCATCCGCCCCAAACTTAGTCAAAATTAGTGTGTGCAGCTTTTTTTGGACCAGGTGTTGCAGAAGTAAGTCATTTTACTTTAATAGGTTGAAAATGAGTGCCTCTCCACCCCGCGTTGTGAAGCGTTCCCTGTATAGATCTCCATGTGGAGTCAAGTCACTTAATGACAAACTGCCGAGGCTTCCATGAACAGAAAGATCTCCATCTAAAATATGAAAACATAGCATGCACATATTAACAACACTGTCCTTTTATATATCAATACCGATTGGCAACCATGACAACATATCAACTTACTTACCAATCATTTCTATGTGTGTCAGCAATTTTGAGACATTTGCTTTTGCTAGTTCGTTAGTCTTCTTATTCAATACTAGAGATAGAGAATGAACCTGTGGAAATGAAATATCCCATTTACAATTCTGAAGTTTACCATTATACACAAACACATGATATTAAGTAGGGTTCAACCTTTAGATCAAGCTTAGTGTTGATGTTTTCTTCCAGATCTTCCTCATTCATCTCATACGATAAGTCTGCTGAATTAGAATCACCTGTGTTGTAAAGAGATTGTTCGGATGTGGACTGGGGTGAGGTACTTGGTACTTTCACACCATGGTTGTTGGCTGTGGAGCCAATGCCGAAAAAATCCAGAATAACAACCCAGGTTTGCAAAGTGATGAGAACATCTAAACAGTTGAAGTCTACATCTATACTCCGACTAATCCCACCATAGCGCGTCTCAAACTCAGGATGCCGTTTGTCAACTAGAAGCACATTGATATGGACTAATGAGTCATCCAAGTCTGACAGAGGACAAGGAGGAGGTGAAGTCCGCAAAGGTGATGGTGGAGGAGTGCTGGGGCATTCTGGGCCCTTTGTACTTTTTCTGCTGGATGCAGGAGTGTTAGAGTGTCTCTGATAAAACTGAAAGACATTCTGGGCCTCCTCTATTTGAGCAGGCAGTGAACGCGGCATTTCTGGATACAATACGTTGGATGCAGAAGGACATGACTGGGAAAGATATTCCTTGGAGCTGAAGGAAGATGGTTTGGGAGCTCCTTTGGACACCATGAGGTGTTTGTGCTTTGATTGAGGATTTTGTTCTAGAAGGTCTTCCATGAGCAAAGAACGCAGGGCCAACTGGACAGACAGAGAGTGTGGATGGTCCTTAGTAAAGTCTCCTTCCAGGTCTTGGAAGCGAAGACTGACCAGGTCCTGGGATCCTTGGCTGAGATCTGCACTCAGCTGAACCTGGAGCTCGGACACTTTGAAAGTTGCTTTGAGCTGGGTAAAAGTGGCAGACTGGACAGAAGAGCTGTGGTTCTGGAGGGGAAGTGGAGTTGAGAGAGAAGACGACATAGAAGAGCAAGACAAGCTGGTGTGAGGGGTGTCCCGGGGAAACAAGCCACCCTGTAGATCAGAAAAGCGATGTGGTTTGGTGGAGGATGGTGTTGGGGGTGGAGGAGTTGGTGGTTGACTGGTTACTTTTTGCTCTTCAATTAACGACAGATTATCCAGAGTTTGAAGGACTTGTTCATATACAGGTTTGCAGAGAAACACCTAGAGTCAAATATGTAAAACAATTAAAAACTGAATGTCACATATAAATAATAATTATAAAGATATATAATATAGGTAATAATTAACAGTTCTTTGGAAGTCCGTCTGCCTTACCTGAACAGCATTTACAAATTTTCCCTCCACTCTGAGTAAAGCTGAACTTTTATATGTTTCATCTGTAGGATGAAAGAAAATCTGTGTGTTTTCAATGATGGGAAGCTTCTCAACGGTAAACTGGATGGTGGTGTCTTTAAGAATGTGGAAGGCTAAAGGAGAAGGAACGCATGGCCAGAAAAAAGACACAGTTATAATGCTGGCATCGTACAGTTTCCTTCATAACTATTAAAACTCCTGGTGAAGACAAATAAAATGTTATCTTTTAATGAATCAAATTACTTTAGAAATGTTTTAATGGGAAAACAAATTCAACCCTAATTGAAGTAGACTTATCCTGTGAAACCTTAAGTGAAGATGACTTATTCTGCAGCCAAACGTTTGGCTATTGACTTTGGTTTACAGCAATAAAGCTATTACATGCAGGTAACCTAGATTATATCTTATTATTTTTAAACAGCAAAATCTTAAATTAATCAATTTAATAAAGTCATTTTGAAGATGCTTTTATCTGTGGCGTTCACCACTGCAAAATGGTGGAACGATCATCCCAACTCTGTCCGTAAGGCCGAGTGACTAGGCAGTTAAGAAACTAGAGACGCATCTTTTTAACAAATACCTGTTGTGGAAAAAAAATGGGGGGGAGGCGCAGCATCACATAATGATCAGGTTCGATAATTATACAGTGTAGTTGTTTTTATTCATAACTACTGACTTGTGACGTTCTCATTTGTAAGTCGCTTTGGATAAAAGCGTCTGGTAAATGACTAAATGTAAATGTAATGTAAATGTAATATACAGCACCCCTGGAGCATATATACAGGGTCAGCCACATACAGCACCCCAGAGCATTAAGGGCTCAAGAGCCCAAGTTGGTAAATGTGGTGGACTTAACTTTCAGACTGCTAACACTCTAACTACTGAGCTACAACGCCCTACACAACATAAAAAATAACACAACATAGTTTTAAGTTATAATTAGTACCTTTTCCACGATTTAGATGCTCAAAGAAGTCATGACGTGTAAACTGTGGTTCATCCAGGTTGACAAATGTGTTATGATTTGGAGACTGACCGGAATTTGTACTTTTCCTGGAGACAAGGTGACTTGTGTTGACAGAATACAGTCTAATATCCTTAACCTCAACTTGCAATTTCTCCCCCTCAGAGTCTTGTCCGGCAATACAATTTTGAATAGTGATGCTTCCCAGGTGGCCAACAAGAAGTTCAGAGTGACCAGGTTTCCGCGGAATGGATACAACAGGTGATTCTATGCTGACGTTCAAAGTAAGTTTGACCAGAAAAGAGTCCAGGCTTGATTCTTCTTTAGTAAAATCAGTTTCATCTTCATACACATCCGTTGTCCAATTGCTTTGACTCTGTGACCTGAATCGCCTGGATGGGGTTTCGAACAGCGACACCATACCGCTGTATTCAGCTGTTTTGTTAACCAGAACAGATGAAACCTTTGTGGCCGCGTTCTTGAGTATGGATCGAAAGTTGTCCTCAACCTCATTGGCTGAAAGCGTGAGCTCTTTTAAGAACTTGGCTGAGTGGTTATAGTGTAATGATGCCATGTGAAGTTGAAGTGAGCATTCACCCTGGGATTTTTCCAAAAGATGGAAATTTAAGGCCTCAGAGAGAGTCAATTCAGAATTAGAGAAAAAGCTGACATCTTTGGCTGATGTACTGTCTTCTACATTTCCAATACTAACCACAAATTGACTTTTTCCACCTTCCTGAGTCAAGTCTACAAGTTGAATGCAGCCAAGGGAGCCATTGACATCAAGTCGACCCCCCATCGAAACATTGACTTTTGTGCCATTTATACTGGCTGTGGCGATTTTCATGCCTTTCTTTCCTCTCAAAGTGGATCCTGTGCAAACCGTTCGCAAAAAGAGGAGATTCAACCTATGGATCTCTACTGTAAACTCCTTACTCTGATCATAAGTAGACTGATAGCTTTCCATTTGATCCAGTTCATTGGGCAGTGGTACAGGTTGCTGTGCTGAGGGAGTCCATGCACATTCTTCTTTGGGAAAAGACTGTTGAAGGAATCGGAGCAGCTTTACAATGGTTTCAGGATTGAGAATAAGATCCAGATTGTTAACCTGCATGGAGGCCACTTGTAGGGAGCGATCCAGGTTCATAGATGGGCAATCTGAGCTGATGAACTGGTATTCCAGTTTAATTAGAGCTTCTTGATCTTTAAGACATGAACTGATTGGAGACATCCTCTCAAAAAACCCACCCAAGTTGGACGGCTCAGGAGGCTTCTCATCCTGAGACACAGGCGATGTAGGCTGGCTCTCTCTTAGACTACCAGTGGGCATGTCAAAACTAAGGTTCTTGTGGGATGCGACCAGCAGGTCGAAATCTGAGCCATAGGTCTGCAAAGTATCCACAAGTAGAAGACCGTGGACTGTAAGGGAGACCTCTGCATCATATGGCCGTTTAACAAAATTGCCATTCGTACCAAAAACTTTGAGAACAGATATGTACTGGCCCTCACTTTCGATGCCAAGCTGCATGTAATTGATGTTGAACTCTGCAAGGAGAAGTCGGGATTCAACAAGTACCTCTCGTGTATGCTGCTCAAGAGTCATTACGCTTTTGGTCAGAGATTTGTCAGACTCCTGAAGCTTTGATTGGCTGTCCTCTCTTTCGAACATTTTCTCATGACGCAGGGGGAAAAGGTCAGGTGACTTGATGCTGTCTCCCTTAATGCCCTTGCCATCATCTGTATCTGCTCCTAGTCTTGCCAGACAGCTTTTTAGTGCAATTAACTTCTCCAGATTGATGTGCACTTTAAGATCTGGTAGGGTACCAGAGAGAACAGCCCCAGGAAGCTGTGGGTCTGAGGTATAACGCAGCCGCTGTTCCAACTGTAAGAGTACATTGAATTTCTCCACTACATGGGTAGGTCCCACATCACTCTCCTGCAAATGCTTCCAGTTGTCTTTGTAGCGACCAACCATGATTTGCAGGTCTTGAAACGATAATGAATACTTCTCATACAGAGTCTTATTAAAAGACTGGGCTCCCTCTGATGATTTAAAGCCAGAAAGGTCAGAAGTCTTCACTTGTCCTTTAAACCCGGTCTCTGGTTCTGGTGGGGGAGAGTTAGAAGGTGTTGCAAGTGGGGTCTGGTATTCCTCATCACTCAGATCCTCTTTTTCTGACTGACATTCTCTAGACTTTGCTTTCGAATCATCTGAAACACAATAAAAAGAAAAGAATAGTTTAAACTAGCGTTCAAAAAGTGTTAACATGAAATTAAACTCTGAAAAAAGGAGATAAATTATTTAGTTACCTTGTGAATTGGTAAGGAGAATGTGACCAAGATCAACAACCACAAGCATGGGGTTTTCAGACTGAAAGTCATCAGGGAAAATAACTTGAGGAGCACATATATCTAATTTCATTGTCCAGCGCTTGATATTTTCCTGCAATACAAAGAAATACACAAAGGATTAGTAAATAAATTCAAACGTGACAGAAAGAAAAAAAAAAAAAAAAAAAAAAAAAAAAAAAACCTTAAATAATCTGATTCCAAATCAAAAATCAATTCCATTCAAGTTTATTTATTTGTTTATATAGTACTTTTTTATAATAGCACATTGTTTTATAGTAGCTTCACAGTGTTCTTAGACTGAATCTCCGAAGATTTACGTGGCGAGACAGTGCCAAGAAAAACTCCCTGATATTTGTTTTGCTTTAAAAGGAAGAAACCTTGTGAGGACCAAAGTTTAGACGGGGACTCATCCTCCTTGACCAGAATGAGAATGTAAACAAGTGTGGGACACTAAGTCACAGATAGTTTATACCTTACAGTGTCCATTCAAAACATAATAAAATAAAAAAACAACCACAGATCTTTATCTCTTATGGGTTTTCCTTTCACATTTGCAGCACACAACAGGACATTTTCACTTACTAGAAATATTCAGTTTGGTACTGTAAATTGTAAATTGGACATCCATGTCTTTTCCATTTGTCTGCCCTAACCACCAGGAATTGATTAAGATTGTCATCTTTTGAATTATAGTATACTTGTATTAACCTTTGTTAAAATAAATAGTCCCAGTGATGTCTAGATACGCTCTTAAACATAGTGCATTAAGGGCGTTTTTGATCTCCTCGAAGAGATTATAAAATAAATAAAGTAGAAACAACCAAAAGGTAACTAAATGTTTTAAAGCCTCTGTGTGCAGATGAAAAGACACATGGAAACACCGGATTATATTATTGGGTTTATATTAATTACATGATAACAAACACACATTCATACAAAGGTCAATTCAACTATTCTTTAACTGAAATAAATCGACTAGCTTAAACTTCAAAGATCAAAAATGTTTGACAACTTTGAACCCCAGATCCATCCATCCATTATCTTTTGCTTTATCCTATATCAGGGTCGCGGTGGGGTTCCCCATGCCCATCCAGGAGAAAACGTTTTGGGCATTAGGCAGATACACCCAGGACAGGGTGCCAATCTATCCCTGGGCACACACTCACTCACACAGACACACTCACTATTGGGCAATTTGGAGAACTCATTTGACTTGATCCATGTTTTTGGCCTGTGGGAGCAAACTGGAGAACCCAGAGGAAACCCACGTGGACACTAAGCCACCGTGCCGCCCGAACCCCAAATCAAAATCTAAAATAAATATGATATTGGAAACAAATGTAAACTTACTATAAACTCTCCAACCAGAAGTTGGTCTATGGACTGCCTGATTTCCGTTTTAGTCTGCATTTTCAGTTTGTTGTATTGTCTCCTCACTGCCTCAGCCACTCTTAACTCTAACTCAGATTGATATCCAAACCCTAAAAGCCATAAAAGAGGATATATAAGAACATAATTCCACTAAGTCACCATTATAATAAATGAAAAACAATACATTACCTGATGTGTGAACTCTTCCTTTATAGAAAAAGTCAGCGACCTTTTTAATCGCTTGAGGATTATAGATGATATTAAGCGGGCTTGTATTAACCTCCAGTCTCCTCTCAAATTTGCTTGTTATTGGATTACGTTCATAAATCATTTCAAAGACAGGAGAACCTGAAGGCTCTGTTCCACTAGCTGGAATATTATAACAAGACAACATTAATAAACACAATTCTCATACACAAAATACAAATTGAAAAACATCACTAGGGTCTTAACAAGTCCATCCATCCATTATCTTCTGCTTTAACCTCTATTTACATTTAAATTTACATTTGGTCATTTAGCAGACGCTTTTATCCAAAGCGACTTACAAGGTGAGCACAGAGTTAATCACAACATCCCTGGAGCAATGAGGGTTAAGGGTCTTGCTCAAGGACCCACACTGGTAACTTCAGTGGACCTGGGATTTGAACCGCCAACCTTCAGATTGACAGCCCAACACCCTAACCACTTAGCTACCATGCCCCTACCTACTTGTCTTGATTAGGGTCGGGCGCTGGGTAGATACACCCAGGACATTGCGCCAATCTATCACTGGGCACACACTCACTCACACAAACACACTCTATTTGGGGTAATTTTGAAGAACTCAATTGACATTGATCCATGTTTTTGGACTGTGGGAGGAAACCCACGCGGACACGGGGAGAACATGGAAACTCCACCCAGAATGGGATTAGAACCGGGAATCCCTAGTGCTGAGAGGCGAACGTGCTAACCACTAAGCCACCGTGGTCTTAAAATGTAAAAATACCAAAATTTTAAAGCCCACATACTAATTCCTCCTGCACTCACCAATGTTGCTTTTCTCTGTAGTACTACTTTGTCCAAATGATTGATTGATGCTGACAGCAATCTTGTCCTAGAAGTGGAGAAATGGATTTGAACGAGATTAAGAAATGTATCCTGAAGCAACAGAACATCACTGGCAAATAAATAGTAAAAAACATACTAGAACATTAATACAATTTTATATTTACTGGTTTTGGTGAGACTAGGACAGGAAAGATTGATCCCTGGGTTGTGAGGTCTCTAAGAAACAGTCCTCCAAGCTTCACAGACAACAGAGATGATTCTGAACGAGGCAATGACTCAAGACAAATGTTAACACCTGGAGACCAACAAAACCATTACAAGTGTGACAAAGCTAAAACTAGTCCAGTTTTCATTCTACAGGACTGAAAAGACAGCAAACCTGAAAACTCCAGTTGAATGACTCCACTGTCAGTTGATAGACGGTTTTGTTTGTCTTCCTGTAAAAGAGTGATGGCTGCCTTTTGTAGGAAGAAATCCAGCCGCGCAAACAGATGATCTTTTCGAGTAAATGTATTCAGTGTTTGTGAATCTTCCAAAGGGTCAAAAAGGTCATCGGTTTCAGCTGTGGATGGCGTAAATAGTTAATTATACAATGTTCTTTATTTATTATAGCAAAATTATTAATACATGCTACAACTAAACTAATGCTATCATTCAAATACAAATGAACCATCAAAACTCACCTAGAATATCCCACTGACTACTTCCTGGCATGAGGTCATCTGCCACTGGTTGACCATCGGGTCCCTTCACTGCACCACCATACCATCCACCCCATCCGGGAAACCACGACTGCAGATACTGGATCATACCAGAACTGCCACTCTTTGGAATAGAACTAGCTGGTGAAGATGCCCCTTGTTCTGACAAAGGCTCTCTTATACTCTGAGAACAAAAATGAAAGTCATGAAAACCATTGATAATCATGTGTTTAGTTTTTAATGAGCTTTTCTTCAGAAATTAAAAGGACAGGATCAACAGGGAATTGAAATAGAAAAAAATATACTATATGAATAAAAGGGACCAAACTAATTTAATATACTTTTTTTATCCTTATCTCCAGTTCTCTCTCTGTATATGTATATATATATATATATATATATATATATACACACACACACACACACACACACACACACACACACACACACACAGGGCGGCACGGTGGCTTAGGGGTTAGCATGTTCGCCTCAGAGTTTCCATGTTCTTCCCGTGTCCATGTGGGTTTCCTCCAGGTTCTCCGGTTTCCTCCCACAGTCCAAGAAACATGGACCAAGGTCGATTGAATTCCCCAAATTGCCCAATATAGAGTGTGTTTGTGTGAGTGTGTGCCCAGGGATAGATTGGCGCCCCGTCCTGGGTGCATCTGCCCAGCGTCCAAAACTTTCTCCCTTGATAGGCATGGGGACCCCCCACGCGACCCTAGTAGAGGATAATGCGGAAGATAATGGAGATATACAATCCTAATCTTATCTAAAATCTAAGATCTAAAGATGACTGAATAAAGCAGTGCAATTGTCTTAACATTAACACAAGCAGAGATTAAACTTGAAGCAAATATAAATGATGATGTGCAAGGTTGTTGAAACAATGCCTCAGAGAATGCATGCTGTATTAAAAGCTTAAGATGTTCCAAATAATTAATATTATTATTTAAATTTTTAAGCAAGCAGTGTATTGGTCATAATCCTAAAAAATGAAAAGAATGAAAAACATTAAAAAATTTGGGTATATGTTAAAGCACATATTTTAACATAAACTTGCCTCTGCGATTTC
This sequence comes from Corydoras maculifer, assembly GCA_019802435.1. NCBI lineage: Eukaryota > Metazoa > Chordata > Actinopteri > Siluriformes > Callichthyidae > Corydoras > Corydoras maculifer. The sequence goes on along the minus strand of JAFMOD010000550.1, from coordinate 1,074,515 downwards.
CTCCTGCTTTCTAAAGGAGTCATGCACAATTTCCCTGAGACTCTGCAACTCCTCCAACGTCTGTTCATCTTCAATCCTCTCAAAATCACTCTGTTCAGGTGAGACAGGCACCAGACTTACACCAGCTCTTCACCGACATGTGTAAATTTCACAGATTCAGGTTACATCTGTACTAACCTCCTCTTGTTGATTTAGAGAAACTCCTCTTAGTCTTTGTGCATAGATTTTTGTGTAGATTTGAGCATCATGAGCTCGCCGAAGAGCAAAGTCCCAGTTGTTCCGTCTCCTCTTCTCTCTGATCTGCTCCAGGTTAGCACTGATAGCAAAGATCCACCACTGCCGAGAGCTACAGCACACAGAAAGCCAATTTCATTACTGAATGGTATCAAAGTACATTCTAAACTCATCTGCATTCTGTTATTGACTGTTTTAGTCTTACTTTCCTGAAACGGGAACTCTGGGCCGCCACTTGCGGAAAAACATCTCCCTCTCTCTCCTGTCAAGCTCTTTTAGAAAAGCCATTATCTGCTGATACTGGACCTGTGTGTTGAAATAAATATCAGATATTATAGTTATATGAAGATAATTGGAAAATTATTGGGATAATTGGGGAGGCGGGCGGCACGGTGACTTAGTGGTTAGCACTTTCGCCTCTCGGCGCTAGGGATTCCTGGTTCGAATCCCAATCTGGGTGGAGTTTCCATGTTCTCTCCGTGTCCGCGTGGGTTTCCTCCGGGTTCTCCGGTTTCCTCCCACAGTCCAAAAACATGGATCAAGTCAATTGAGTTTTCCAAATTGCCCCATGTATGTGGGTATGTGTGTGTATGTGTGTGTGTGTGTGTGTGTGACCAGAGATAGATTGGCACCCTGTCCTGGGTGTGTCTGCCCAATGCCTGAAACGTTCTCCCCTGGATGGGCATGGGGAACCCCCCCGCAACCCTAATGGAGGATGAAGAAGCAGAAGATAATGGATGGATGGATGGAATTGGGGTGACACGGTGGCTTAGTGGTGGGCATGTTCGCCTTTCAGTGCTGGGGATCCAGGTTTGAATCCTAAAGTAGAAGCTTCCATGTTGTCCCTGTGTCCATGTGGGTTTCCACCCACAGTCCAAAAACATGGATTTAAGGTAAATTGTTGCTCTAAATTGCCTCTGTATAGTGTATGTGTGTCTTTCTGTGTGAGTGAGTGTTCACAGCAATGGATTGGCACCCTGTCTTGTGTGTATTTGCCCAGCACCTGAAACATTATTCCTGGATGGGCATGGGGAACCCCCTGTGACCCTAGTTCATAGTTAAGTATTAAGCAAAACCTAATGAGATGAGATAAAGATACTTAGGATATTTAATTACGCATTACCTGTGAAAGGTGCAGAGAAAGTGGCTGCAGCTGCACCTGACCCTCGATGCGTGGGTTTTGGCGGGTACGCAGAGGCTCTTTAGAGGCATTTCTCTTCAGACTTACAGATGCACACACAGGCTCAAAAATATACTGGTGCTCTCGACTCTGCATAAATGCTGTCATGCTTTCCTATGACAAATTAAAAAAAAGGTTTTAGAAATAATCCAGATGACACAAACATAACTGTACATAACAGAACTGTTTAATCAATTAAGAAAATTTTAATCATATAATAAAGCATAGCTGACAAACAAAATAAATATTAAAATATGGACATTTTTATAGTGTTCAATAAACACAGAGCGTCATTTTACACAACCGTAATACAATACAAATTAGGTAAGTCTAATAATTCAGAGCATGATCATTTTAAGGTAGGACACATACAGCAGGACATTAAAATAGCAATTCTGCGTAGAACGTTTGCATTTCAGAAAAGTTGAGAGAACAACAACTTAGGTCGTTAGTATTTAAGTCATACGTCAACAGCCAGACCAAAAATAATAATCAGTACAGAAAAGTATTTTGGGCTGTAAATTACTGGTGCCACTACCCTTGCAGTACCTGTAATTCTGCTGGGGGCAGATTCCCAAGCATTGTGCTCTGTGTGTCCCAGTACACACTGAACTCATCAATCTCCAGCTGCTTCTGCCGGATAAGCTTCTGCACCTGTGAGAAGATTGAACTACTTTTAGTCATAGTGCCTTTACTACCTGCATCCTCAATAACATCCTCTGTTCTGCTTACCGATTCATTAATGGGATTCTGTGCTGATACATTTTTAATACAAACTCCGAAGGCAAATGGCTTTTCTGGATTAGAAAACTCATCCTCAAACCTTAAATGCACGCCTTGAATATTCAGCTGCCGAAATGACATTAAAAAATAGATTAGCAATTTAAATGGAAATAAACAAGAAAACTAAAACAAAACACAAACAAGGAATCACCTCAATATTCTCCACAATTCTGGTGACGACGGAGGCAGTGACAGAATACCAATATGACTCACCCCTCCCACCTTCACTCTGCAAGTCAAACACATGCTATTATGTTTCTTGCTATTTTAAAGACCAGAAATAGGTGGTTTGTCATTTAATGCAAGAATTCAAGTTATTTATAAAACACTTCCCAACCCTACCTTCCATTTATCTTCAAAAGCTTTAAGCAGCTGTTGCTTTTGTTCTCGCTCGGCCTCTTTTTCGCGCGCCTCGTCGTATTCCTGAGGGCATGCAGGGCCAATAATTAGATTCAAATGGGACATGGAAATGACCCATGGGTCACTGTGAGGCCGATAGAAAGGGATCTGGAGCACGATCTTCCCAATGAAGCCTATTTTAAAACAAGACAAAAACAAATGGTCATGATGTTTAAACAAAGTGGGGTAAAATGTAACATTTAGAAGCGATAGTGTCGATTTGTATAAGAACAAGACACTGAAACATCTTGGTACTTTCTAGTTCATCACATTGCAACAATCCTGCGCTCAGTGAAATGCTATTACAGAAACACACTGCATGCTTCACCTAAAGGTAGTGATAGAGTGATGTCTTACCTGCTTTGACTTCAAATGGCAGATCAAACTCTCTAAGAGCATCTTTCCTTAAAGGAAGATTTTCAAGTTCCACTGCCCCTGAAACCGACATACGAGTCATTTAACAACTGACCCTTAACAAAAATGAGCAGCAGCATTTCAGATAGAAAGTAAAACATCATACCTTTCAGTAGAGCCACAGAGAGCTGATCTGTGTTTAGATTGCTGACATATTTGCCCAGATAGGTGTTAAGTACCCAGGCAACAAGACCTTCTAACATGATGAGAGGCAATAACTGTAAAGAAGCCTTGATTGACAATAAAGAGCGTCTTTACATTCAGTGCTCATCCCAGGTATCTGAAATCCATTAAACAATAGGCAAACTTTGAGTCACAATGAAACACATACAAAAGAACATTTGATTTAAATAAACTCAATTACCTAAAACAAGCTGTAGTTTGTTAAACTGACAGATTATTGAATCTATTATACAGTACCAGTCAAAAGTTGACACACCTCCTTTTTGCTCCACTAATTGTACATGTTATCAATTCCCCCTAGCATTAAGATGGACTTTGTAGTTCTAAAATTAAAAGACTGTAGTCCATCTGTTTGTGGACAGTACATTGTTGAAAGGAGAATAATACACCAACCAAATAATAGCTGCTCTGTATGTTATTATTATTATTTTTTTTTGTCCACAGTGTTTGTTTGCCCCTTTACCCTGTTCTCTAATGGTCCCATTATTAGACCCTAATAGTAGCACCACAGAGCAGATATTTTTGGTTGGTGCATTATTCCTATGCCAGCAGTGTCACTGAGGTGTTTGAATGAAACTACAGTAGCACTGCTGCACTGAAACCTCCTCACCGCATCGATGTCACTGTACAAATGAAAATAAATAATACACCACCCAAATTATACCTGTTCTGTGTTGCTCCTGATCAATAGAGAACATAGAACCAACAGTGGGACTAACAATTAAGAAAACAAGCACACAGATTTACTCTACAAGATGACGTCTTATTCTGCAGACACTGAACCTGAACATTGCTTTCACATGATTTTTTTTTAGAAGATACGGACACAGCAAACTTGAACCACTGCCAAGCTACTGACCTATTGCTGTTAGCTATATCATTGTTCGGTTTCCTTCAAGCAAAATGTTTTCTACTGGAGCATGCATATGTGATGCACATAAAAAATAACAGAATTGAATAGAACAAATTGACCCCATTGTCAGTGGCACCCGATCCAGCTATCAGAGTCAGTACCAGATCAGTGTACACAGCTAGGGAACAAAAACATATAATCCCTTATTATTACTAAAACCGCTCCTTTCAGTGAAGCAGGTCGTAATTTGTATAGGATTTAAACCAGTATTAAAATATCCCAGTCAAAAAGAAAAAATACTATTAACAGGTGGATTTATAAATCCATCATTTGTCCAGTTTGATATTACGATTATAGTTATATAAACCCGAAACTTTATTGAACTGAACACTGGAACATATACATACATCATTTGTAATGTTTTTATTGTCTTACACCTGTAAACACTGCCTGGCCATGTAAAAAAATAATAATAAATAAAAAAAACAGAACCCAGGGCGGCACTGTGGCTTAGTGGTTAGCACATTATCCTCTCAGCACTAGGGATTCCTGTTTCGAATCCCCATCTGGGTGGAGTTTCCATGTTCTCCCCGTGGGTTTCCTCCAGGTTCTCCAGTTTCCTCCCACAGTCCAAAAACATGGATCAAGTCAATTGAGTTCTCCAAATTGCCCTATATAGAGTGTGCGTGTCTGTGTGAGTGAGTGTGTGCCCAGCGATAGATTTGCACCCTGTCCTGGGTGTATCTGCCCAGTGCCCGAAACGTTCTCCCCTGGATGGGCATGGGGAACCCCCCACCCGCAACTAAACAAATACCACAGTTTTTCTTCCCTGCGGGTTTATTTTTTTTAAATAAAACTATTGTAATATTTGATACCATGCAGTATGAAAATGCTGCTGAAAGTGCTGTAAAATCAATAACATTAAAAGTACTTACAAATAAATGTGGTCTTCACAAACCTCTAACCAACTTTGTTTTAATGTATGCAAAAATGATATCAATAGATTGAAACATGTATGCAGGTTCTCCTAATATAATGTACAAGATTAATCAAACCCACTAAACTGTGAAAGCCCATGTCCACCACTAAAAAGTGAAAAGGCAAATGTGCCCCAGCATTCTTTTTTAGATTTCAGAACTTTAACTCTATTGTTACTCTATAACTCTTCACTCCTGACAATTCTACATTTCAGCATTCGAAAGGCAGAAAGTTGAAACAATGTCGTGCTATCGAATAATACAACAAACACAAAATCTAATTAATGAATCTAAACAATCTTCCCCGGCTCCTCTTTTCCAAAACCAGGTGGAACACAGAATTCTGTGACCTTAAAGGGCGCTATTGTCTATTTATCCATCCATTATCTTCCGTCTTGTGGGGGCAAAGGGTCGTGCGGGGGTTCCTCATGCCCATCCAGGAGAGAACTTTTAGGGCTCTGAGCGGATACAGACAGGACAGGGCGCCAAGCTATCACTGAGCGCGCACACACACACACACACACTCTATATGGGGCAATTTGGAACATTCCAACACAGAGGAAACCCATGCAGACACAGGGAGAACATGGAAACTCAACCCTGATTGGGATTTGAACCTGGATCCCCAGCAACGAGTGTTGTTGTCAAGTGTTGGTATTTAATGGTTACTGATTAATTTAAACATTCTTAACATGAAAATTTTGTGATAAATATAAATTGCTACTGTAAAACATTAATATGCCAATTAAAAATGAAACACATGGCATTCTTGAAAATTCAAAAATCGATTTACTTGTGTCCTAATATTTTACTACATGTGTATCACATTGTTTGTGGTTTTGTAGAAATAGTACATTTACAAGAGAAAAAAAATAACACTGAAATATGAGCCTAAGTATTTTTGTTTTTTTATTTATTTAAATAAACCAACAAGGGCCTAACGTAACAAAAACAAAAAAAAAACTAAAAAATAAAAAATAAATCTACTACAGTCTAATTGTAAAACAAAGTCTATTTAGATGGTAAATGGAGAAATTAGACAATAGAGCAAGGTGTGTCAAAATTGTTGGTACTGTATATGATATGTTGAACTAATTAAATAGATCATAGGAACAAAGTGATCATAGGAACAAAGAAAATGTCTGATGGGTGTTTATGAGGAGAGTGGGGGGGGGTAAAACAAGAAAAGAAAAAAGATTAAACTGAAACAAAATTGGGTCATTCAACTGGAGAATAAACCCAAACTCACATCCTCACGTCCCCAAACTTAAATCCGAATAGTTAAAGAAGGTTGAAATAAGTAAGTCAAAGCTTGGATCTCAAACCCCAGTGAGATGTTGTGGTGGGATTTTTAGTAGCCCACTGACCTAAAACATCAATAGAGTAAAGCATTACTTTAAAATGGCTCAAATTTCTTTTAAATGATGAAAGTCACTGAAATTCTTTCAGAAAAACAAAAGTGATGGTTTGACACGATACTAAAATATGTAAGTATTTAATCCCATGTGGCTCTTTAGAAAATAACGCTGTTCTAACATCTATCTTTTCTTTTACAGCGCAGGCTTATTTATTTGGTCAAAGAAGTTTGCTTAGGACAGCCAACTTGCTTATAACATTTTAGTAAAAAAAATATATATATAAGAATATATGTTGTTAAATAATATTACTAAAAGCAGGTAAATTTCGATCAGTATGGATAAAAAATTAATGTACAGAAGATTTCATGAATAGCCACCTACCCTTTCCTGAATATGTTTCACAGTTAAGAGTAATTAAATACACTGGAGTCATAAATATGTGAGTTGGCTCTAGCAATGTGGCACTTTTCAGTCATGGGTTTTGTGACAAACCAAAGGAAGTTGGTCACATTTTACGGCACATATGGATTGTTCGCATGATTGAACCACAAATCAAAAGAAAATGTTAAGTTTATCACATGTGGTCAGAGTGTTTAGTGTATACAGTTTACAGAAATCGCTGCAGTAACCCACTGATGAGTGACAAGGTATATGATCTACTATATAAATGACTATGAGCTACATTAACAGCTCACACCCACAAATTTCAGGTTAAAAAACAAACACACAATATAAATCTTAATTAGTCTTGTAATGTCATTCGAGTCCTTGGGCTAAAACAATTCAAACTAATTTCACCAAGATGTGCAATTACCATTACATGGGCAAAACCCGCAATTACTTATAATACCTAAAAATATTCCACAGACAATCGACAAAGTTAAAAATGTGGGAATTTACAGGCCATGTAAGCACCTCTAACTTGTTGTCATGCTTCTCAAACCATCCCCAAACCATTTTTCCTCTGTGGCAGAGCATATAATTTTGATAAAAGAGGCCACAGCCATCAGTATGAAATACAACTGTATGAAATACAGTTTCATAAAAGGTTCATAATATAACAACGCTTAGGTAGGTGGTATGTGTCAAAATAACACCCACTAGTGTGGCAGGCACACACACACACACACACAGAGGAATTGTCAATCAACATGAAATAAACTTTGATTTTAGCCTAAACATCTTCTTTAACAATGAAGTTGTAAGGTGGCAGACAGATGATTGTAGTTAATATTACATTAACAAGGAAAATTTTATTTTAAACACTCTCCCTACTCAATATAATTAACTAAAATGTTAAACACTTACAGTGGTCTTGATGAGATCCAGTAGTGCACCTGTGTGTTATCTTTAGGTGCTTCTACATAGTGATAGAGCTGCTGCTATACATGTTAAACATTTGTTTTAGTACTGATTTTAAGATCTTTTAAATAACATACTAAAATACAAGCAAAGCACCCATAAGATCAATTTATTTGGATTGTACAGGTATTTCTGCTCCTTGCTATTCAAGCTAAATAAAATGAGTCTGCCATGTATTTTGTTCCAAAGTTCAAATTAGCAAATATCTCCAGCTGATAAGATGTGTGTGTGTGTGGTCACCATTACCAAAAATGGGCTAACCGTTTTGCAAGAATTATGCATAATTGTAGAATGAATTCAGTGTTATATATTAAATGGACTAATCACAGACAGAAACAGTGCTTTATAATAGTTATACATTATAATAGTATGAACAGACAGACAGAGTCCTAAGGAAAAGTCAAAATATTATACACCATACCATCTTTCAAAATGCAAATCATCTAATTTTGCTTGGAAATGTCTATGCTGCCTGCAGAGGTCTGACCATAATCTAACCATAAATTCAGTAAACTTCACTGTTAAAATATCCAAAGAACTCATTATATAACAGAACGAACGACTGCAGGAAGTATGCATACACTGTATGGACAGAAGTATTGAGACATACCTCAGAATCACTGGATTCGGGTTTCATCCAGTCTTAATGTCACAGGTGTATAAATCAAGCACCCAGTCATGTATTTGGGACAACAGTATGCTTCCAACATTGGAAACCATTTGGGAAAGGCTATTTAATGTTCCAGCATGACTGTGTCTTATTGCACAAAAGAAAGGTTCATAACGGCTTGTTTAGGTCAGTCTATTAACTGTAGAATAACTGGACTGGCACATGTTACAAAAAACTACTACAAAAATGATAACATTCTCTATTTATTTCTAATGCTATATAGTACATTTTTTAGATAATGTCTATAACATCATTTGAAAGCATTTTGGTTTCAACACTGAATACATCAAAAAAATTTGACATTCTGTGAGTGCTGCTGTTCAAAGTCTTGTATTTTAATCACAATTTATTGCATTGTACATCGTCAGGATATCAAACACCACTATTACACTTACTGTGTTTTACCATTAATCATGTCATGAAATCCTGTAAATTTGCCTGAGGGACTGAATCTGTATTCTGGATAAGCCAATTAAATTGACAGTTTGACTATGGATGGGTGACAAATGCAGGACAACAACGATGGACATAGATGCTCTTTTAAGGTAGCATGGTTTAATGAAGCCATTCGTTTCTCAGATTTCTGTCTTATCTTTGTTATGCTTTTATTATTTAAAGGCAAAGGTTACTGTGTTTATCTGCAAAATAATTTCGAAGATAATGATTCTGATAAACTCACAAACACAGAGACAGATTGAAGAGGTTACTGAAGGCAGGGGGTCAATCACAGTCAATCTGAAAATCACATTTAATTTTTCCATTTCACTGCTTGTATTTAAGTTAACTTGTGTTCTCTCTCTCTATCGCTCCCTCTCCTCTCTTTCTTCATTTACATCCTTGCTCGCTTGACTATTGCTGGGGTCTCTCTCTCACGCTCTCTCTGTCTCTCAGGTCAGTTTTTTCCACTCTCTCTCTTTCTCGCTGACTGAGCTGTAGGGATGAAGCCTTCTTTGAACTGTGTTAAAAAAAACAGCAAATAACATACAAATTATACAATGAATTACTATGTCACATTTACTAGCTTTGAAAAAAATAATGCACAAATCAGGGCGGCACGGTGGCTTAGTGGTTAGCACATTCGCCTCTCAGCGCTAGGGATTCCCGGTTTAAATCCCAATTTGGGTGGAATTTCCATGTTCTCCCGTGTCCGTGTGGGTTTCCTCCGGGTTCTCCAGTTTTCTCCCACAGTCCAAGTACATGTACCAAGTCTATTGAATTCTCCAAATTGCCCCAAATAATGTGTGTCTGTGTGAGTGAGTGTGTGCCCAGGGATGAATTGGCGCCCTGTCCAGCGCCCGGGACGTTCTCCCCTGGATGGACATGGGGAACCCCACTGCGACCCTAATAGAGGATAAAGCAGGAGATAATGGATGGGTAATGCACAAATCACCAGTTGACCACAAAGAAGACACACTGCCAATCATATACACATAAATCGTCATACCTGACTATATAGTATTTCTAATTTAGTACCTCCATGTCATTAGACTGTGGAGAAGAAATCAAGGCACCCAAATCATGCACTGCTCAGTGTGCCATCACACTGCCCCATAGTGAGTCATTCTTCCTTCACTCCAAGCAGACATCGAAACCTTAAAAACACTATACCAAAAAAATCCATGCCTAAGATTTAGCCACAGCGTTACCCAATAACCTATTGGTACTAATCACAAAAAAATAGTTTAGTCAAAAAAAGGCAGTTCTCGATATTTATAAGTAAAAGTAAACATCTGAGTTGAGTATTAAAATACAACACGTAATATTTATATCAATATCAGCATTCTAGCACCATGACTTTCCATTACTTTTACATTTATTAACTATTTTGTAATCCGACCAGGTGTCATATTTCAAGCTGTAAGAAGATATAAAAGCAAACCAAACATGTACACCTATTCTAATAATAAGCAGCTTTATAAAAACATTGCTGCACTAAGAAATATGTAAGTATTGGTCTAAGATCATTATAATACCCTGTCTACAGTTCTACTAGGATATTTCAGAAGGTTTAAGCCTTCATCACTATGCATCCTTAAACAAGTCCTGTGGATACAACATATAAAGTTGCAATCAGAAATATTCAACCCCCTCACCTCCAAAGGCATTATAGAGATGTGGATGAAAGATATATGAATATTTATGAATACATATTTGAGTTATATTGACAACAGACATTGACTTAACTTTGAAGTTCAAATGAAAAATGTAACTCTTTGTCCACATGTGCATGTGCACTATTATTCAACCCCCTGCTTTAATCCATTGTGGAGCATCCTTTAGCTTTTATAACTTCCAACAAACGTTTTTGGTAAGTACTAACAAGCTTCTTACACCTCTCAATTGGAATCTAGGCCCATTCTTCACCAGCAAATGCCTCTAGTTCAGTTTCAAATTAAACAGCCCTAAAGCATCAAACAACAGGAGGGAAACACTCATGATATTTACTTACCATCTCATGAGGCCAGCATGAATAAGAGTCATGGATGCTGTTGTTGATGATGATGATGATGTTAATGTGTATTCCACACGGTGGAAGGTTACGTTTAAACTCATGTAGGTTCTTGAAATAACGAAAATAACGTAAGTGCAGGATCGACTGCCCTTGCAACAGTGAGGCAGGACAGTCTGTCTGTCTGTCTAACACGAGATCTGTTGTTTTTACATTTTGAACCAGACACAAAGAGAGAGAGGGATTACGAGTAAAGCAGCAGCAGGGGATGTAAACTTGGTGAAACCCTCGTGTCCTGATGAACCTGATGATGACTTGACAGACTGAAGCAGTTAGCCTGTTAGCTCGTCACCATGTTCGTCCAGGCAGTAACTTCTTCAGGAAACCATTCAAACTATTTCAAGCGCCGCAGTAAGGTCCTGTTTCCGCAGACACACCGAGTCCGTGTTTCGGGATGATCAGGTTTTATTAAAGTCCATTAGCGACCGTTACCTTCCCTCTGTGTGTTTATCACGTACTTCCAAGTCCTGCTTTCAGTTTTCTCTAGCTACAGACTTCCAACGCCACATCCGGTCACGTGCACAAACAAACCGAATCGCCTCGTGTGCTTTTACTCACTGTGGACGTCTCGCGGCGCGGAGATCCGAACCGATTTTAAACCGATTTACAACCTTCATGTCCTCATAACGGGGCTTAGTGGTTAGCATGTTCTCCTCTCAGCGCTAGGGATTACCGGTTCGAATCCCAATCTGGGCGGAGTTTCCATGTTCTCCCCGTGTCCGCGTGAGTTTTCTCCGGGTTCTCCGGTTTCATCACACAGTCCAAAAAAATGGTTCAATGTCAACTGAATTCTCCAAATTGCCCCATATAGAGTGTGTCTGTGTGAGTGAGTGTGTGTGCCCAGCAATAGATTGGCGCCCTGTCCTGGGTGTATCTGCCCAACATCCGAAACGCTCTCACCTGGATGGGCATGGGCATGGGAACCCCCCCCCCCCGACCCTAATAGAGGATAACGCGGAAGATAATGGATGGATGTCATCACGACGGGGCGGTACTGTGGCTTGGTGGTTAGCACATTCGCCTCTTGGCACTAGGGATTCTCGTTTCGAAATCCCAATCTGGGTGGAGTTTCCCACCACGTATACATGTTCTCCCCGTGTATGTGTAGACTTCCTCCGGTTTGCACCCACAGTCCGAAAACATAGATCAAGGTTAACTGAATTCTCCAACTTGCCCCATATAGAGTGTGTCTGTATGAGTGAGTGTGTGCAAAGCGATAGATTGGCACCCTGTCCTGGGTGTATCTGCCCAATGCCCAAAACTTTCTCTCATGGGGAACCCCCAACTTAACAATTGGAAAACTATATTATAACTATAACTATGTAATAACTATAATAAAAGACATTGAGAGTGTCCTGCAGGACTGCCAGTCCAATAAGCTGTCCATTCATCCATCCATTAGCTTCCACTTAATCCTCTACCAGGGGCGCGGGGGGGGGGGGGGGTCCCATGCCCATCCAGGCGAGAGCGTTTTAGGCGCTGGGCAGATACACCCAGGACAGGGCGCCAATCTATTGCTGAGCACACACTCACTCACACACACACACAAAAAACACTCTATATGGGGCAATTTGGAGAATTCAGTTGACCTTGATCCATGTTTTTTTGGACTGTGAGAGGAAACCGGAGAACCTAGAGGAAACCCACATGGACACGGGGAGAACATGGAAACTCCGCCCAGATTGGGATTCGAACAGGTAATCCCTAGCGCTGAGAGGAGAACATGCTAACCACTGAGCCCCGTTATGAGGACATGAAGGTTGTAAATCGGCCAGATTAGGATTTAAATCCCTAGCTCTGTGAGGAGATGGTTAACTTGCATCACCTAGCATACACTTTTCTGTTTCTTTTGAACATTTAGGCCAAAGGTGTCAAACTCAATTGCCCCAGGGGCCAAAACTAAATGCATGCTTTAGGATAAACATTTATTAAACACACTAAAAGTAAATTAAAAAAGTAAGTAAAAGGATGAGTCCCCCACTGAGCCCGATCCTCCAAACATTCCCTTCCTAAAATAACAACATAACAGGGACTGTTTTTTTCTTGCCACTGTCGCTTCAGCTTGCTTTCTTTGGGGGTTTAAAAACTTACAACACTTTAAAGCTGCTTTGTGACAATGTACTATTGTAAAAAGTGCTATATAAATAAATTACTTACTTGAACTTAAATGCTTTCTGAACAGAAATAGGAAAAACTTTATAAAAATATCACTTGTCAAAATTATATAACAACTATGAATATTCTGGAAAAAAAAAAAAAACATTAACAAAAGAAATAAAAATGATGCCTTTCCCCAAAAGTAAAAATAACAAATCAAAACATTCAATCTTCTTTGCTCTTGAGCCATTTTTGAAAAATAAACTTAAACTTTTAAATTTCTTTAAATATTTCTGCTCTCTGTAAAAATGTTCTTATTAAAATCATACAAATGTAAAATATGAGCATGGTCCAAAAACCATATTGCCGGGCCAAGTGCATTGCATTTATTCTGAATTCAGTTATTTGTTCAGCCATACTCTACTCTATCTAATTCTTTTTGTTACATAAACATTCAGCCATGTTCCAGATCTCATTAGAGACCTGCAAAGCTGTTCACCACTGCTAGTTCCATATAGTTAATCTGTGCAGATTTGTTAGTTGAATCAATAATTGTATATGGTTATATGGTCACATTTATAATATTTATAATGGTCAATTATAATATAATAATATAATATAATATAATATATATATTATATATTATAATATAAAGCTAAAGATTTTAAAAGCATAGCTGCTACAGAGCTTCAAGATTCTCTTAGCAATAGCAATAATCCATCTGAGTCATTTTATTGTGGCTTCTGTACCATGATTAAAACTCTTTCGTTATTGACAATTCTGCTTCTAGATTTCTGTGTTTTTTTTCCTGCTAGTTAAAATTTTTTTAAACAATCTTCTATTTTACTGAACAGTTCCGATTATTTGCCTTGTCATCTTAAGCATTACAACAGGAAACAACTATAATAATGTAGTGATGAAGTTAAGCCGGAGGCAAGAATGTTGCCCATGATGACGTTTTAAAAAAACTGTTTTACTAGAAAGCAGTGAAATATCACAGTAGGCCTATAATTGGCAACTGGAGATGTTCTACACTATTCTGAACAGTGAACTCTTATGCACTCACACTTTATTTCACACTACTGTATTGCCTTTCTACCGAGTATTTTGGGAAAAATGAGAAATATTTGCAGAGGGATTGCATCTTTTTTCATCATCAGTCGAGTTATGCTAATGAAGAAACATAATGTCAGGATGCTTCAATATCTGTACTAGTTATACATAGCAAACTTTATCTAACTTTAGTTTCACTTTGTGATGAATTATTTTTAACCTGTATTAGTTTTCATTCATTTTGTTTATGTGTTTGTTTTCTACAAGTATGGAAGTTTCCAGAGTAATAAAATTGATAATTTATAAATGTAGTTCCAACATTGGACACACTGTGGCGCTTTGCACAAAGAAAAAACCTAATGTGATTATACTTTTAAAAGCTCACCAAAATTAGTGTCAGGACTGGAATACCATGCTTGCAATGCTCCTAACAGATTAAACTGCATTTAAAATGTTGTCCAACTTTTCAGCATTATGTGATGTTTGAAAATTAATATGGATAATAATTTCATTATATCCTCTTTGTATTAACCAGGTTTCAAAGCTGATGTTGATTTTGACCTTCAAATATTTATAATGAACTGTGACATAATATACACTTTACACTTTAACATGTGCTCCAAATTTTTAGCCTTGATAACTAAACTCATGTTCAGCGTGGTTAAAAAATGCACAGTGAGAAGCTGCAGCACTGTAATCTTGTGTCTATATCAGACCTTCCTGTGGACTTGATGTTCCACAATCCCCTATACAATTAAAATAGACCTCGGGTGTTGGTCTGGTTGTAGCGAATCTTGGGAGTACATTTGGAGTTTCAGTAATCCTAACAGATGTGTGGCTCCACACCCTTCTGGATTGTCACGTGGCTTCATATAATCCACAGCATGGCATAAGCAGCATAGAGAGCCATCTGTTCCTCTCACCGTCTTACAGACCTCCACTTCTGGAAAGAAAAGTGCATTCTCATTCTCTTTTTATCACCATAGCCATATGTTTATAACACAATAGCTGTGTGCTTTTACTTAATGCATTTCAATTACTCATATATTTTGGACTAAAACATAACCCATGTGTAGATGAGGTTGTTTAAAATAAAGCCCCCCACTATGTGCTTGATAATTTTATTTTTGAACAACTGTGCTTTCTGTCAATACCATCCATCCATCATCTTCTGCTGTATCCTCTATTAGGGTCGCACCGAAGACAGGGCGCCAATCTATCGCTGGGCACACACTCACTCACACAAACTTGCACACAAACACACTCTATATGGGGCAATTTGGAGAACTCAATTGACTTTTTCCATGTTTTTGGACTGTGGGAAGAAACCGAAGAACCCGGAGGAAACCAACGAGGACACGGGGAGAATATGGAAACTCCACCCAGATGGGGATTCGAACCAGGAATCCCTAGTGCTGAGAGGAGAACATGCTAACCACTAAGCCACCGTGCCGCCCTTCTGTCAATACTTTGAAGAAACTTCTTCAAGGAACACAGTGGGTTTGGGAGATTATGAGCCTGTTGTCAACCTGAAAAGGTCCAACTATCTTATCTTTAATAATACCAAACCATAGTGATACCCACCTCCACCTTGATGGTGTCTGAGTCAAAGTAATCTGTCAAGAATCCAATCTCATCAGTCCATAAAACCTTTGAATTTGTCTTTAGATATTTCTTGACTCACTTTCTCAAGTCTCAATTTGTGTGTCTTGTTCAGCGGTGGTCAGGTTTCAGCTTTCCTTACCTTGACTGTGTACTTTCCAGCATGTCATGTAGGTTGCAGTTTTAGAATATGACAGGACTGAAGACAATGGGTTCCTGGTCACATTTTTTGCAATTAATTTGTGTCTTTTCTCTTTACTTGTTTCCTGCAACCCTGGTGACTATTTGCAAAAATCACAGCACAATATTTTAGCAATTTCATGACTGATGAAATATATTTAATTCTATTAAGCTTTTCCGTTCATATAGCTTGAAGTTGAATAATATGTACATAAATGATTATATGGGGCGGGACGATGTCTTAATGGTTAGCACATTCACCTCTCTGAGAATACAGGTTCGAATCCCAATCTGGGTGGAGTTTCATGGCATGGCTGCATGGGTTTACTTTATGTTCTTAAGTCCAAAAACATAAATTGAAGACAAATTGGCTGCTCTAAATTGCCCCATCTCAATTGTCCCTACATAGTGTGTGCCCAGCAAAATATTAGTGCCCTGTCCTAGGTGTTTCTGCCCAGTACCTAAGATGTTCTCCCGTGGATAGGCATGGACCCTAGTATAGGATTTTAATGTCAAAATATTTACTTGCCTAATTGTTGTGCACACAGTGTATATTGTGATATTGGTTGACAAAAAATGATACTATAATGAAAAAGGTAAAAAGAAAACAATCTTGATTTATGGTCTGTGCCCAACAAAAGAACATTCATATTGTCTTCACTCTGAGAACATAAACACTATGCGACCAAATGTATATGAACACTCCTTCTAATTATTAGTCTTGGTTGCATTTCTATCATTGTTATGTGATGCATAAAATTAAGCCTCCAACTATGCAATCTTAGTAAACAAACACAGCAGAATGGGTTGTGCTAAAGAGCTAAGTGACTTTCAGCCAAGACCATCACAGGATTCCTACAATCAATGAACCTAACCACACAACAAGAAGTCAGCCACAAATATATAAATAGATTACCTAAGATTAACTAATCACTGATCAATAATAAGTGCTAATGTGTGCTGCAAAGAAAACTTTGGAATTATCATCAGCAAAGAAGCTGTTTTGACTTGAGGTTCTGTAAGGCTTGACTCATAATTGATGTTTAAATTATTCTACTTTTAAAGTAATAAACTGAGATTTATGTGATAATCGTCAAAAGAATTTAGTTAAGGTAACTGCCCATTATGTTGCATTTGGGATAAAATTGACCAACCATTGCAGACCAGGTCTTATGTCCATCTCTGACACATGTGCATGTAAAACAGGGGACACATGAAATAAAACACCACAAAACAGTGTAATATCAAGCTTTTAAAAGTACTAAAATACAACCAGTCAACAAATTAAACATTTAGATAAATAGTATGAGATTTTCCTTATGTTTGTAAACTTGTAGATTGAACTTACACATTGCCAAATAATAATTAACTGCTCACCAAAAAGTCACCAAAAAGTGTATTAGGTTAACATTTATATATTTTTATGATTGTATAACACAAGGACATTACATAATTGAACTTCCATGCTAATTTAGCAAAAAAATGTTTTTTAATTGTATAGGTTCTTGTGTTTTTAATCCTTTCAGACAAGAAGTAGCTGTTAAAACATTAAAAGACAGGCAAACTATAACTTTAACATTCTTGATTATGAAATCATGTCTGAGTGTTAAGTGTGTTTGTTCGACATAAATAACATTTAGGCATGTTGGCTTTAGGGGAAATTGGCCGTTTATTTGATGACCTACCTTTCCTTCAACATTCCAAGGTCTGATTTAAGTAAGACGTATCTGTGGTGTACCAAAGACAAGACATTTAGATAAATTACCATCAGTGTAAGTCCTGTAGTTCTTGTGTAAGTAACAGGAGAGGCCCGAGGAAGCAAGGTCGCAGTGCTGGTATAATCAAAGATCTCAATTACACTTTGAGAATCTGAGCTCATGTTCATTCTAATCCTCGACAGTCTCTGATTCAGCTGATAATTTTGTGTTTATAGTATTTAAAAATATACTTGTGTATCATTGTGTGTTTATAGTAACCATAGACAACAAGAAGTTATTTCTGGTCCCCCTGTGGATATGCACACAAATAAGTCTTTGGAAATATCTTAACATTTAAGCCCATTACACACTTCTTCAGGCATCATCTGAAATCAAGGTACAAGTATTAGCTCTATCAAAACGTATACTGACATTTGGAGTTACTTGGGAACCAAATGTCAAGAACAATCTTAGTACAAGCTTGGAGATTCTTTTTTTTTAATTACAGGTGCTGTTTGATGTTAGAAGTCAGTAAGATGTTGCATTGACTTATTTTTCCACAAAAACAGAAAGTATGACATTTTGCTGCATGTATTTATCTTTTGGGTGCATGTCAATAAAAAAAAAAGGTTTGATTCTGGTTCCAGCTTCATTTATAAAGTTTTCCTTATTTGTTATTAGCTTTTAATCATCACTAATTCCTAGCTTGAAAAAAGAGTAACGCCAGAACTCACAGCACATTACAATTTCACCTTTAGTACCAATTTCATCCTTTGGAGGATTTTAAAGGAAAATCGAGCATTGTGGACGTTTAAGTTGCCCTTTCAGAGTTTTTAACCAATAGCATTAGCATAGGTGTAATTAATGTAGTTAATGTAATTAATGTAAAGTATTATTGGCAATATTTCCATCATCTATTTAAAAATAATAATAATTCATTGATGATGATTTGGATATATACAATATACTACAACATGAGTTAAGATAAGATAAGATAAGATAAGATAAGATAAACCTTTATTTGTCCCACAATGGGGAAATTCACAATTCACTTAAAACTGAGTTAGTGTTGGTGTTTATAAAAATAAAAACAGGAAGAATAAAAAATAAAAACAAAACTCAATTCATATATATTTTTTTCCCTAAGATGTGTATTTTTTATAATCCCACCAGCCTGTCAACGTGAGAGTCATGACAATGCAAACCTCGTGCCTTGGTGACGGCATCCTGTCTCAGTTGGCCCATAACCAGGTAACCATGGTGACAGCAAGAATTCTACCAATAAGAAAAAACATATCCATATATATATATCTATATGTATTCCCTCCCACTACCATCCTTTAAGGATGAGAGTGCAAAACCAAATAGTAAACAACAACAATATTATTATTATTATTATTATTATTATTATTATTATTATTATTAATAATAATAATAATAATAATTATTATTATTATTATTATTATTATTAATAATAATAACAAAGAGTAATGCTAGTGCAGCATTTGTAAATAAGCGTTACCCAGACCTGGCACTGTCTGAAGCTGTGTGTGTAGTTTGTCTGCTTCATCATGCCCTTGAGGCTGGAAGTGTGTTCTGTCAGGTTGCGTTGCAGCACACAAATCATTGCTGTGCAGTCTGGGTCACCCTTCATCTATGCAGACACTCTGTACATGTGCCTGATTTTACCTGGAAAAATGATTTGTTCTTCACATATTCAAAATAATGATTTCAGACATGATAATCTGTTTAGTCTGTCAGATTGTCATATGGTAAACCAGAAGATTGTACAGGTTTTGGGGCATCTTTGTGTTCTGCTGTATGTGCAACACAAGGAAATGGAACATAAACAAATGAAACACATGACATAGAGAATCCCTTTAATTTTACCCAATGTCAAGCAAGCCAATGGGAAAGACGCAAGCTATTTTCTCCCTCTCTCGGAGTTCTTTTGGATGTGAAATGCTCAGTCAGATTGTTGTTGCTTCAGTACACGAGCAGTAAGAGTATTCCACCCACACACTGGAGATGTACACCTCAGAGTTTGTTGTTTTCGCTTAGAAAATGTGTTCTTGTTGGTGGATAATTGCCGCATTTGATATATAGGCTCTGAGGCATAGATACCAAATACAAGATAAAGAAAACTAAACAGCTGAGTCATGTTGTCCTGCGTTTCATTTTTCATATATTTATTCATTCATTCATTCATTCATTATCTCCCGCTTCATCCTCTATTAGGGTCGCGGTGGGGTTCCCCATGCCCATCCAGGGGAGAACGTCTCAGGCGCTGGGCAGATAGACCCAGGACAGGGCGCCAATCCATCGCTGGGCACACACTCACTCACACAGACACACTCTAAACGGGGCAATTTTGAGAATTCAATTAACTTGATCCATGTTTTTTGGACTGTGGGAGGAAACCGGAGAACCCAGAGGAAACCCACGCAGACACAGGGAGAACATGGAAACTCCATGATGGGGATTCGAACCGGGAATCCCTAGCGCTGAGAGGCGAACGTGCTAACCACTAAGCCACCGTGCCTTTTTCATATATTTTTTTCTTAATTTAGAAAACATGTAATATAATATGCTCAGTATTTTTTCCATACAATTGCATGTTATAACAATATTTCACATATATGGCATGAGTAAAATATATACCCAATACACCCAAAAAATTTTTTTGTTGGCTATGTTTCAAACGCGTGTATAAGCATAAAGCATAAACTATCCACATAGATGAAAAATGGCAGTTAAATGTGTTAAACTTCATGGCTCAAAGAATTTTACAGTGGCACCTTTACATGTCAGTATAATATATTTCTACTGTACAGAAGCTTTTATAATATTACAGTGTAGCTGTTTCATCCTTTACTACTGACTTGAATTGTTCTCTCATTTGTAAGTGGCTTTGGATGAACACGCATGTTAAATGACTAAATGCAATGTAAGTATTCCATTTGCACCTACACCTCACTGAAGGTGTTGTTTCATGCTATCCCCTGACATACATGCCATGAAAGTCCCAGCCTTGTATTCATGTTGCAAACAAATAGAAGTGACTATTTGTTTGGTTAATTGCCTGCTGCAGGTATAAGTAATTTTGTTAAATGTAATTTGGTTAATTGCAGGTGATTTATTTTTCTTACCTGTGTAAACAGCAAATAAAGTTTCCATCTGTATCTGCTGCAATACTGAATCCTTACAGTCAGCCAAATGTGCAAAAAACAAAGCTCTAAAATTATTATTAAAGAACTTTACATAAATTATATCAGTGTTTTATTATTATATTTTATATTATGATTGAATATTCAATAAAAATAATGATGTGTGATTTTAAATTAATAAAATTGATAATAATAAGTTATAAGACAGCACAGTGACTTAGTGGTTAGCACATTCGGCTCTCAGCGCTAAGGATTCCCGGTTTGAATCCCCATCTGGGTGGAGTTTCCATGTTCTCCCTGTGTCCGCGTGGGTTTTCTCCTGGTTCTCTGGTTTACTCCCACAGTCCAAAAACATGTATCAAGTCAAATGAGTTCTCCAAATTGCCCCAAATAGAGTGTGTATGTGTGAGTGAGTGTGTGCCCAGCGATAGATTGGCGCCCTGTCCTGGGTGTATCCGCCCAGCACCCGAAACGTTCTCCCTTGGATGGGCATGGGGAACCCCACGCGACCCTAATAGAGGATAAAGTGGAAGATAATGAATAAATGAATGAAAGTTATAAGACTGCTGATTATGTGATATCTGTAACAGTCCTGTGACGTATCCAGAGTATTTCCCTTTACTGTTCAAACCATAAAAACATACACAGTGCCCTGGAACCCTAATCAAGATAAGCAAAAGCAAACAGGTCACTATAACATTTGCCTTTCAAAGAACTGTCAACCTGTTTCTGTTTAGAAAAATAGGTAGGAGATAATAAAATAAACAAAAATAAATTCAGGAATTAGTTGTACATACAGGTAGTTTCAGAAACACATTATATTTAAATTAAAGCACCAAATGCCAAAGCTGGATTTAAAAAGAGAATTTGACTTAAGCAGTTAATCTTACAGCAGATTAGTTCACATGTATCAATGGTGGGAACACGCATATGGTACACCCTGCTGATATAGTGAGAATTTATTTACATTTTATTATCCATATACCCACCTAGATTCTCCATGAATTATTAATTTCACACTATGAATAATCGGGGATTAAGGGGTGTGTCATAAATATATTGGATCAAGAATCTTTGACTGGCAGTGGTTATAGCATTGTCTGACCTTTTACATTGCAAGGCATTTCATAATAATATTTCCTGCCAAATTCCTTTGTCCAACTTTTTATAAATCATTATAAATCAGTCTTATTTGTCTGTTTTTGACAATTAAACTTTTCCAAACACTGGAACAGCAGATGTGAAATTCAGCATGGAAACTGCATGTGTAAATAACTTTGTCATTTTTCTAAAATCAAAAAATCAAGAAACAATAAAATCGACAATTGTTTGCTTTTGAGTTCCGATTGAATTCCAAACGAATTTTAGTAACCATTTTCGAGACTAGACTTTTTAATCAAGCATTTACATATAGACTCAAGTGTGCAATGTGTAATGCCAAGTTTTGACTTGCAGAGCAAACATTTTTTCTGAAGTGTTGAATTAGGCTGGCAGTCTGACAAATGAATCTGTGTTTTGCTGGATACTACAGTAATTTGCTACTATATTGCCAAATGCAGAATGATGGAAAAGAATAAAGGCCTGTGGCTGATTCTAATATTCATTCATTATGAAATGCTTTATCCTCATCAGGGTCACCGGGTGCTGGGGTCTATTCCAGAGCCCATCACAAAGTGGGCACATGAACACATTTAGATTTTGGCATGTTTAGTTTACTTCACACATACTTCTAATCAGTGAAACGAAAATAAAGGTCCAGAGGAATTACACACAGACTTGTGGAGAACATAAAACATTTACACATAGGACTAAGCTTTCTTTCTGTAAATAAAACCAAGTAATTTATGTCTATTACTGACAGCAATCTCCACTGGTCTGGCACTATTTTTGTCATCATTTGATCTTTTTAGGTTGGTGGAAAAAATGCTTTACAAAAACAGCCTAAAGTAAAGAACTTAGAGCAATCAAAATAAAACAGACAGTAAATTCATGCCCAAAGTAAATTATGACCATCTTTATTTGGGTTTTGATGAGTTTTATATCGGCATTTCCAATTCTGACTTCATTTAACAGGTTAAAATACCACCTTACCCCCAACTACACCTTCATAACTGTTTATGACCCCACTGTTTCCTCGTTAGTTAAACAGACTGCATTTTTTTTACTGATGACAGATGACATAGAGGCATGCTTTTGAAGATTTAAATTGGATTTCAAAAGATCATACCAGATTCTGACAGTTATGCTACAAGTTTGACAGAATTGAGAGTTTTTTTTCTCTAAATAAACACCACTGTAACATCACTAGCAATGCCCATCTGTTATACAGCATATAGAAGATAAACATCACATACTGAATTTACATCAAAGGCTCAAAGGCTTATTTTGTATATTTATGCCATAAGTCCCTCCTAAAACATTAACAATATAGCTGTACTACCAACTTTGTGGTAACAACTCTTTTGCGTTCTTTAGCACAAACTATGTCCTGAATATTCTCTGATGTGGAAGAACTTGACTGGTGAGCACAGAGCCATAACCAAACTTATCCACTTTTGATATAAACTGTTAACTCTGACCATGAAGTCAGTCTCATCATCTGAAATCAATGCACCACTCTTCTGTTTGAATGGAAGTAAATACACATAGGCATGTTTCAAAATTTACTCTTAAGCATTTTAACAAGATTGTGGGTTATTATAGTAGCACATGAAGGACTAACTCTAAATTACTGTCTGGGTTAACATGACTTGTACATGTTTTAAGAAGCTTATATAGATGTGTGGTTTAGAAGTCAGTATATTTTGAGTGATATATTTTTTTTTGTTTTGTTTTATAGAGTATAAAAGGTAAATCGCAGTCATCTTGTTTGCCTAAATGACTAGTTTGAGAAGCTGTATTTAGTAATGAGTTTACAAATTGTCATTACACTCAATTTTGAATATAAAAATCATGTTCCAAGTTTGTTAATATGTAGCTTTTAATAGTTGTTTACTGTTGTCCTTAAATGTATAATTAACTGATGGAATGGCACAAGAACTTCAATGCCCTTGTACGCCAGCAACTAAGCGAATAGCAAATAAAGTCCTTGAATATAATCTGTTAAGGTTAATTTACTTACTTTTTATAGGGAGCTAAAGCTTAATGTATTAATGTATACTCACAGATTTAAAAACACGAAGGTTTTTTTTTTTTCCACGAGACAATGTTTCACTCATGAATTTACAGATGAAACAACAGCCAGTGTCTTACAGAACTAGATATTTTTAGATTTAGATACATAATCATAATGGTAATTTACTGTTTGAAATGAAGTTTAAGATATAGAATGACCCACAATGTGATTTCAGTCTCTCTCTCTCTCTCTCTCTCTTCTTTTCTATTGATTCTACTCTCATTGCTCATTTTATCAGTTACACTTCTATATATGCACTTTGTAGGTTTACAGTTAGAAACAGTTTTTATAGATACATTGTAGTCTTGTTTACTCTGTTATCCAATTCAGGATCCCTATAGGACCACAGAGCAGATATTGTTTGGGGGAAAGTTGATTTTCAGTACTGTGGTCACAACAGTTAAAAGTGGATCAGACACAGAGGTACTGCTATATTTTAATCACAGTGTTTACTCACTGTGCACTATATTATACACATCTATCTTATTGCTTTAATGTTCCAGATGTAAAATCAAGAATATTATTGCACTACTGCACAATTTTTGTTCTTACAGAGCAAAGTAGTCAATTTGCACCTGCTTTAATCACCATTAAAATAATTCTTGATCACTACCGAACAGAGCAAAGGGACTAGCAAAGTATGCAGAGAAACAGATGGGCTCCAGTCTGTAATTGTAATTGTGTGCATTTGTGAATCTATATGCTAAGTAGAGCTGAAAAAATGATCAATGTGTGTAGAAACAATGAGCTGTATACTGCTACTGAATACATTAGACTTTCCTGCCCTAGCTTTCTTATTCCCAATTTTTGTTGTTTGAACTTGTTTGTATAAAATACTGTCTTTAAAGTTTTAAGGATGGAAGTTAAATTACGCTTTATCCTTATGCCAGGAGAGCAATGTTAGACAACATTTTGTGAAAGTGACAAGTGGTACATCATAAGATACACATGCTTGTGTGACAATTCATGAGACACTGGAATGGAATGGCTGTCAAATATAGAAAAATTGGATGGTCTCTTTTTATTATTATATAAGAAAAAAAAGAAGTCACCACCTTCTTGATCTGGTGTCTATTTTATACACTTACTATATAGATAGACAATGTTGTTTTACAATTACAGACTGTAGTACCTGTTGTTTCTCTTTTCTCTATTGGTCAGGACCATCACAGAACAGGTATCATTTGGGTGGATTGTTTATTGTCAGTTCTTCAGTGACACTGATGTGGTGTGTGGTTTTAGTGTAGTTTCATTTCTCCACCTCAGTGACACTGCTGGGATAGGACCAAATAATGCCTGCTCTGGAGTGGTACTATTGGGGTCATGACCATTAGAAAACATAGTAAAGGCAACTAACACAGTATGTACTGTGGAACACAAACAGATGGACTACAGTCTGGAAGTGTAGAAGTCCATCTTTATGGTAAAAGGAAATGATGACATGAGCAAAAAGGAGGCGTGTCCAAACTTTTGTCTGGTACATTGTGTGTGTGTGTGTGTGTGTGTGTGTGTGTGTGTGTGTGTGTGTGTGTTGCTATTTAGTTATTGTACTTATAATTGCAATAATATAGGAAAATAACAAAATTTCAGTGTCTGGTAAATACTTTGGCCTGATGACTGATTTTTACTGACCAATTGGCAATAATACAACAGTGTATATGGGAGAAGGCATGACATCTAAGTAGATGTAATAAATGTACACATCTGTTAATAAATAAACTTGTTTTCTGCGCTTTACCCACTAATTTCACTAAATATAATAAAATACATTTTTTTTATGAAATTCTTTGGTGACCTGAGTAAATATGATTCATGATACAGCCTACTTTATGGCTTACTGGGATTATGTGCAATATATAATCTTTCTTAAAGTGCTAATTTACAAACCTTACTAGTGATATGCAATTCCACGACAACATCAATATTTTCATTACCATTTCCACTCACAGTATGCTGTAACTGATTCTGCTAAATGGTTATGCTCAGTACTAACAGCCTGAATAAAGGATACTGGAACACACTTAATTAGTGTTGTTGGAACAGGTTACATTTTAAGGCTTGGTTCAGCAGTTTCTATTCAAGTATAAAAGAGCTCCAACGTTTTGCATCATTCAAAGTCATAGAGGTATCAGGTGGTGCCTCCACTCTGACCCTATAGTCAGTGTAGTATAATATGCAGACTTCTATGATAAAAACATCAGTTCAGTTTCTAAAACTCAGCACTCAGTCTTCCCCATCCTCTTCATCTGTCCTCTTGGATTTGAGTCGCTGGAAACAGTGGATGGTGGAGGCCAAGAAAAAGCTGGCAATAATGGCAGCCACAGATATACAGATCCCAGAGAAAATAACTATTATATAGTCTTTAAGTGAAAGCATACCCCGGCATTCCCGGAAACTATCCTCAGAAAGCATGCTTAGAGGAACTTGCTGCCCGTCCGCTGGGAGTGAACACTCCATTCCCTCCAGACCTGCAGGGGAAAAAACAGAATGGTTAATGGCAAGACCAAAATTAAAGCTCCAAATCTCAAAATGTGGCAGCATGTCTCATCGCAAGAATATAAAATTTGGATTCAAACCTGGATCTTCAGTGCTTAGAGGCAGACGCGCTATGGCACTGTGCCACTCATGGTGGCGTTTGTTCGTGTGATAAACAGAAGTGGTTTGAGTAATGATTTTTCATATTTATAGTAAATTTTAAAAAAAAGTGAATTTTGGGGGTAATTAATGACATACAACAATCTGCTGAATGTAAATCTGTTTATCCTATTCAAATTTACAAATGCATGTTGGCATATGCAAATGATCTGTATATCCATAACACTCTGTATGTGCAGACAACAGACAATTTGCAATCTTTATTTATTTTATATATAGCACATAATAACAGTATTGCAATCTTTGTGCCAATTAGAGATGAAGGCTTATCCTGAACCAAATGTAGCACCATAAGAAATGTGAAATTTACAATATTGCTTTCTTCACTAGTCAGACTTGCAGATAAAAATGCATAGATGTTCAAAGTATTAAACCAAAAGTAGTATAATATTTTTAATAATTTACAAACTTTAGGTAGAGGCTGGCAGAGGTGATCACAGGTCAATTTGGAAACTCTGAACAACTGAACTCTGAACTCCTACACATTTTATGCACACACAGACACACACACACACACACACACACACACAAACATATATACGTACTGTATGTACGTATTGATACTGTATGTACATGATTTCAACTGTTCCGACAGAGTTAATAAACAGATTTACTATAAACGCTTGTATATATTAAAATTACAATAAATTCTTTATCTGGAGATTAACAATTAGATAAAGGAACACTGTGCATTATAAGGAAGGTCATATAATGTACTATAACACTGTGGGCTAATTTGCAGTGAAGGTTTGAATGGCATTTTATTGCTAGTCATTAAATGTCTGTAAACCTGCCATCATAAAACCTGCATTGAATTCAAATAAATCCTGAAACAATAAGTTATGGCTGACAGGCACAACACCTGCTGATTCTATAAGATAATTACATTTGTTAGTATATTAAATCACTTCACACACTTTATTATTCTAGCAATTTTTGACATAACAAAACCATTTCATCCCTGAAGGAATTAATCAAGGTGAAAGTATTACTCACGAAATATAAAAAACACATTCAGTATTTGTATTCAATATTAACAGATTCATATAAAAGTTTAAAACCACTTTTCTTAAGTAAAAATTAAAGCTTTTAAGTAAAATATATACTTTTAGGTTGGTTGAAATGATCAATGGTTCTGATTTAGAGAAAACGACACTCTTTTTTTCTGCCTCCTTGTAAATAAATTCCAGTGAGTCAGGTAGGGATCTTATAGTGACATGACAAAATATATATGAGTTTGACACTTTTTTTGTACATGTTTAAATAACTAAATTATTTAAAAAATACACAATTGCAATTGCAGAAAAAGCTTATATGACACTTTGGGTTTTTTTTGTAATTCTGCAATCTGACAGTTTGGAGCACTTTTTACAAGGAGGTAAAAATGGTGGCATCGAAAAGGATAACGTATTCAAGGAGAAGTATCCAAAAGGACTAAATATCATGAAATAAAAGGCAGATTATTAAAGTAATTATAAAATTATAACTATAAAATAATTAAGTTCTTTTTAAAATAGACAATTGCAATTGCAGAAAAAGCTTACATGACACTTTGGGGTTTTTGTTGTAATTCAGATGCCGGCACACTAGCGCATTGTTTCTAAATACACTTAAATGCACCCAAACTGAGTTGATAATATGATTATAATATGATTTCTTACGAGGATTCATATTTTACCTAAAACATTATTTTGATGGCAATACCCATCCACTCCATGCATCATGATTGTTAATTGTAATACTATGACTGGAATGATGTCTTATATTTTCTGTAAACATTTTGTAAGTGGGCAGCATGGTGGCTTAGTGGTTAGCACATTCTTCTCTCAGCACTAGGGATTTCTGGTTCAAATACCAATCTGGGTGGAGTTTCCATGTTCTCCCCGTGTTCGTAAGGGTTTCCTCTGGGTACTCCGGTTTCCTCCCACAGTCCAAAAAACATGGATCAAGTCAATTGAATTCTCTAAATTGCCCCATATAAAGTGTGTCTGTGTGAGTGAGTGTGTGCCCAGTGATAGAGTGGCACCGTGTACTGGGTCTATCTGCCCAGCGCCCAAGACGTTCTCCCCTGGATGTGCATGGGGAACCCCTCGCGACCCTAATAGAGGATAAAGCGGAAGATAATAAATGGATTTTGTAAGTGGGCTCACAATAAATATGGAGGGGGGAGGGTGGGAGTAAAAAAAAAAAAACATGATTCACCACAAGGTTTACACAAACTACTTTTATATGCTATTTGTTTTGTATTCTATTCTGCTGAATGAAAAACTAGTGCTGAGTGCACACTGCAGTACAGAGCACAGAGAAGAAGGAAAGAAACAGTAAAAAGCATTCAGTTAATGTTACCTATCTTAAGGACATCTACGCCTGGTGAAGGACAGAGCTGCCAACTGAGGCAGTCATGTGAATATGCAGAGTCAAGCTTTGATTTTTATAGCACTCCATAATTACTCAGACTCTGAGAGATCGGCACAGCATTAAATCCTTGATATGAAACATTCATGCTCTATCACAAATCATATTAAACTCTATAACAGATAACACCCAATTAGTATATTACTCATTTCTATTAGATAGCTAGTTTAAATTTATGTTTCCTCAACACATCTAAGGGAGCAAGACTTTTACAAATTTACCAATTAGTCACTGAAATAATCAATGCATTATACAAAAGAAATTGAATTTGTTTTTTGCTTGATTATAATGAAAATTGCAGTTAATGCAGCTTATTGTAAAAAAAAAATTATTCATATAAAGGTATTCTCAAGAGTATTAAACAGCACCATAAAGCAGAGAGCTCCTCACACAGCTATAAGCTATAAACTACAGCTTTAGCGTAATAAAAGAGTTTATTACTATATTTAGCATCTTGAATTAGTCAGGCTGACAGAAGCTCTTTAGTTTATACAAACTTACATACAAAATACACACGCCGTCATTTAAATGCCAGGTTTTTGTGATGGTTTTATATTTATTTTCACCTTTAATGAGGCCAAAAATCAAACATTTTAAGAGGGAAAAAATTAATACATGTGTTGCACATCCTTTCATACTTGGAAATGTGATTATAATCATATTCAAACTCCTGTTAAATAATATAACCCTGCCATCAATCAGCATGGCTATAATTAATCGAGTATGAAGTTCATAGTTGGATTATAATGACATTGATTAGTTGCAATGTCATGGTCCACAAAGAGGTTACAATGCATCACACAGACCTGAAAGTTATCGGTCAGAAGATATGTGCAACAACATTTCCTAAGCATTAGATTTACTTAGATATACTATTGAGCACAGTAAGTATCGTCATGCACATGTGTATAAAATATGACAACAGTAACATCAAATTTAGCTCTCTCTCATAAATTAATTAATGAATAAGGAGAAAATGTGTTGAGGAGGTGCTGCAGGGGCTGCAAGAATGTCCTTCATGACAACAATCTTATAATATTGCAATATACACGTATTAATACTTATTACAAAGAAAAAACACAATTTTACATTGAGTTGACAATAGGATATGAAAAAATGTGGTATGAGACATATCACAAAAAACACAATTCTTACAAAAAATAAAGGAGGTGGTATCAGCACGCTTTGGGCTTATTTTTGTTTAGCTGGAATTGAGGTTTAAGTAAATGCAGATGGAATTAAGAACAATTCAAAATATGACTTAGTTCTGAAACAAAACATTCAGGCAGAAAATGGCAAAAGGGGATTATTGCTAAAGATTGAAGCTATTTTAAACTTCAGCATGATAATGACCTAAAATATCCCTTTATATTAACAAAAGTAAGGCTTTACAATAAAAAGTTTTCAGATGTGAAACGGCCTAGTCTGAGCCCAGACCTGAAACCCCAAAACAATTTGTAGAGTGATATTAAGAAGATGGTGCACAGCCCTCGCAATCTGACAGTTTGGAGCACTTTTTACAAGGAGGTAAAAATGGTGGCATCAAAAAGAATTAAGTATTCAAGGAGAAGTATCCAAAAGGACTAAATATCATAAAATAAAAGGCAGATTATTAAAGTAAGGATGTCGATAATTATGCAATCACATTATTGTAAGTTTATTTCTTAAATTTATCACAAAACCTGATATTTTAATAGGATTTAATAGGACTACTTTAGATTCACACCCGTAATAAGAGTTTTATGATTCAAAAAGGGTGTGGTAGCTCAGTGGTTAGGGTGTTGGACTATCAATCTGAAGGTTGTGGGTTTAAATCCCAGGTCCACTCAGATTACCAATGTGGGTCCTTGAGCAAGACCCTTAACCCTCATCACTCCAGGGTTGCTGTGACAACCCTGTACTCGCTTTGTAAGTCGCTTTCGATAAAAGCGTCTGCTAACTGACCAAATGTAATGTAATGTAAATGTAAAGGCAGGTAAATATGCACGGTGGATTTAAAACAGTACCTGAAATGTGATATTGTAAAATTAACATGTTGCATTTTATGTATTTTGATAGATTCCTACTATTATCTTCTACTAGGGTCGCGGGGGGTTCCCCATACCCACCCATTTCGGGTGCTGGGAAGATACACTCAGGACAGGGTGCCAATCCATCACTTGGCACACTTACACAGGCACAGACACACTCTTTTTGGGGCAGTTTAGAGCATTCCATTTATCTTGTTATTGGATTCAATAATCCATGTTTTTGGACTGTGGGAGAAAACCAGAGAACCCAGACGAAACCCACAAGGACACAGAAAGAACATGAAAACTCCACCAACATTGGGATTTGAATCTTAGCTCCCCAACACTGAGAGATGGACATGCTATCCAACACACCATTGTACTGCCCCCGATTCACCATTATTAAGGCTTTTAAATTAACTGCTTTATTGCACCCTCACGTTCTCTGTCCCTACCCATTTTTAACTTTATGCAATATCACTAAGCATCAGTTACTCTGATAATTCTCATTACATAACTGTTATATGTGGGAGAGGATTCCCTCTGGACTGCAGGCTTGTTCAGCCTTTCTCTTCATTCTCTTGTCATTTGCTATATTTTCTAGGTTGACCTTCGTGGAATAACAGATGTCCAGACATAGATTTAAAATGGAACATCTCATATATAATGGTCACATTGCTTGAAATCTCTCCAGGAAGTCATATAAATGTCCAATTGGATGATAAAGACAAATTAATCTCAGTGAGGATTTAAAGTGCTGGCATCAGGATGGGGCAACAGGAGAAATGAGAGGACATGTTTAAACAAAATGTAAAGGCTAAATCCACAAAATCTGCACCTGAAAATTCCTAAACAAGCACAATGGAATAAGCAGACCTTTAAATTAAAAATAAGCATTGCCACCCTAAATTATTCAGTTATCCCATTCAGGGTGGCATGGAATCAAAGCCTATTGTTAATTCACTATTATTCTTCATACTTATAATACATTATTTATAATAAAGACATCTAGTATTACATTTATTTAGTGTTACTAACAATTTAGTGGCAGTTCTTAGGAAACAAAATGGTAAAAGCTACAACATTTTAAGATAAATAGTTCTTAAAGACCAAAGAGGATCCTTCTGATCTGAAGACTAATAAGCATTTATGGTATGCTCAAAAGTTCGGGGAGGGGTTTAAATAGTTATTACCTCTGAAATGTAAATATTAATATTACACTTTTTACTCAAATTAGAATGAAATTATGATTTTAAATCTTAAACATTGTATTAACTTTGATTTAGCTCACACTTTCAGGCATTCCGTTTGTAGTTGGACATTTCGCAGACACTTGTAACTTAGGGCAAAATGAATAATCTTTGATCTTTGATTTATAAAATAATATAAATTTATAATAGGGCGGAATGGTGGCTTAGTGGTTAACACGTTCGCCTCGGGGGGGGGGGGGGGGGGGGGGGGGGGGGGGGGGGGGGGGGGGGGGGGGGGGGGGGGGGGGGGGGGGGGGGGGGGGGGGGGGGGGGGGGGGGGGGGGGGGCCCTAGTAGAGGATAAAGCGGAAGATGATGGATGGATACATTTATATTTTTTATTATTATTTCTTTTAATGTGGAACAATGGTTGTATAAAATTGCTCTTTTGATAATTTATTCGAATCAATGAATTAAGTAGAAACATGCAGTTAATAAGGCAGTAAATTCAGATCACTTTTACAGTGCAAGGGGGCTTTCAGATCATGCTGGCAGTGTATTATGCAGTCAATAAAGGTGAACACAAGTCTGCTCATTTTTCAACTAATTAATATTTTATATGCACATGAGCAACTTCGGTCAGCCCGGTCCACATACCAACAGATTATGCAGTTCATTCATTTATCAGCTGACCCAGATCCAAATCCAGTCCCTAAGTACTGTTCTATCAATCAAAATTTTATAAAAATAGATTAACATATAAACATGTAATATATATATATATATATATATATATACACACAGAATATTAGTGCTGTATTGCTAAATCTTATGGCATGTAACAGGAGAAGCTGCTATGATAAAACAATATGTTCTTATTTAAATATTCCTAATGATTTTGTTGTTCAATGTTTTGAGAAAAATGCCTTGGGCCAAAAATCATTCAGCAAGCTGCAGGACTGTGTCTAGGGCAAAATTAATGAACCAGAACAAGAGTGCAAAAGTGTGAGTTTGTCAACTTATGAGTTTCCAGCCAAAGGCATTCTCATTGTATTTATTTCTGATTATTTCGGGCAAATCTGTTTACACAGACAATATTTTTTTTTAATATTTAACTCTAAATATATGGCATAAACATGTATTTACATTCGAATTCAGTACATTTGAAATGACCATCTCTTAGACCTAAACTGACAAAAAAAATCAAAAACAACATGTAAGAACATTCTGATTTCCAAAGGATATATTTTACTGCAGGTGATCACTTAATTCCCTTTAATGAGAATCCAAAATCAACTTAATTTATATTTCCCTATTCCAGTTTTCTGAATTAAAAAGAATAAAAATAAATTAATAAATTAAACTTGTTAGCTTTAGTACAGTATAATGTTATCTGGTTATATTATTGCATCAAAATTCTCATTTACACTTTATTTTTTTCCTTTTTTACATTCACGGTGTTAAAATAATCTGACAGATCGTTCAAAATGTGATGTGTGACTTTACAAGAACCTGAAAACGCAAACCGTTGATAAGTACTGACGTCATTGGCTATATTTCTGCAAGATTATTTTCAAATAAAACATACTTCAGTACAAGGGATCTAATGGCCTACTTTACTCATTGTCCCAGTTTACTAGAAGGCTCTATATTTAATGTCTATTACATAACATTGCTATGTGAGAAAACAGAAAGGCTTTGTGTCTTTAGATTAAAGAATTGAATGGGTTCTGTATTTGTTTGTTGAGCAGCTGAGAAAAAAATAGTATCAATATGAACATGCACTCCAAACCACCCTCCACCCTCAAACTAAAGTACCACCTTTTGTGTAAAAATATTTTAGGACACTGGTACAGTGCAGTGGTGCTTGAAGGTTTGTGAATGCTTCAGAATTTTACTAAATCTCAAAATGAACACGTCTGAAGTTACCACTGCTTTAGCAGTCATAAGACCTATTGATTAAACTTCAGTGACAAAGGACAGAAAACTCACATATTAAAAAGTTAAACAACAATTGAACAGTGGCATGAAAAGTTCTAAGTCATTGTGCAAACAAATTGTATGTGTTGACTTTTTTTTTTTACCCAAAGTCCATATTAACAGTGAATGTGCATACATACTAGATTTTGCAAACCTCTGTTGTATTAAGAGAAAGTGTGTGTATTTTGAACACAGTCATTTGCAAACATCAGTTAACATTATCAACCATGGCAGTTAGTGTGGATGAGTCATTCCCAACCAGAAGGGGTTTTCCACAATCAACAGATTCAGTACCTCTGCCTCTTTTGTGGAGTTTATATGTCCTCCCTTTCTGCCTCATCTTATTAGTATTACAGCTGTTTGTCATATACTTCAGATATTCCAAGGTGCTTTTTTGTTTGCGTTTGAATCATGTGTATAAATTAAATATTATGTTTATACAGTGCCTGCATCTTTTGGCCATTTGTAGTGTATATAACCGCATGTGGATATGCCTCTAATTACACCCTAAATTTATAATATATACTTTTCTTAGCACCAGTGACAGGTATTATAGATGGTACACTATGTTATTACTTTTAAGAAAATAATATTCCTTTTATTTAGTGGCAACAAAAAACAGTTTCTGTTCTGGAATGACTATGCATACAGTGATGCCTGCACAGAGTCCTTACTGCAACTCCTCATTAAGCCCTGACTTCAAAAATGCACATTTTATTAAATTGGCATAAATTTCTGCAAACAGTTATGGGGCATATGCGCATGTGCAACAAAGTCTAATCTAATCTATTTTTAGGTGTTCACTTGCTTACTGTTTTTGATATATCAATTATTGTTAATATTTTTTAGAACTACCTGTAACTATTATGATAAGATAAAATTTCTACACATATTAATGTGTTAGCTATGGCATGGTGTTAGATTCACTATGGAATTGACAAAAATAATTAAGACACCAATGTATTATACCTACAATCTTGTCATGGCATCCTATTTTATTGGCCTCTCATTTGGAGTTTCAACAGCTTTCAATCATCTGTTAAAGTGTTCTGTAAGATATTGGAGCATATCTGCATATGTGCACATTAATCCACAAAAACAAAAGTCGACACTATTGTAGTGTAGTAGTGTAAGAAGACACACTCACAATCTCTATTCTAGTTTATTCCAGTGGTGTTTGATTGAGTTAAGATTAGGGATTTGTACGAATCAATTAAGTTCTTCCACATAACACTCAACCCAACCCTGCATTTTTAGAGCTTCTTAGTCATGCTAGAACAGAAAATAGATTTGTGAAACTGTTTTCACAATTAGAAGTATACAGTTGTCCAAAAAGCATGGCTTTATATAATACACCTATGGAAATAGGGCTGAAAAACAATCCATATATTTAAAGAGTACAAGGCATGTTCTGAAAATTTTGTTTATATGGTGTATGTACAAGAGTATTTTAAACTATAGTTAAAGTATTTATAACTCATAACAAAAAACCTCATGAATAACCTGAAGTACTTATATAACCACAGTTAACAAATAGTTTATTTTTATTACTGAACTATAAAAAATGGATGAATTATTTCAGAAAGAATTGTATTAACATGAGGTTGGTAATTGCTTGTTAATAATCTCTTTCAACCAAATTATTTGAATATTACCAAATTACAAGGATGCATTCAATTTTCAACCTTATTCCCATATCTTACAAATATACAGATATCAGCTAATTACATAATGAAACATTTTGTTTAATACTCCTTTAATTTTTTTCTTTGATCAATGATTCAACTTCTAGTAATTTTGACATGGGTGTGGTATTGTGGACGGTGGTAATATAGCTATTTCAAAAACACCTGCCAAAATCCTTATTGTACATGAAAAATAAACAGTCTATGATTTTTTTTTATTTTTTACGAAATATGTTTAGAATAATGTGATTAGTAATTGTCAATAATAAATAATATAATGCATCTGATGTATGCATCTGAATGTATCTAAGTATCATGACACATCACCACCCAAATTCATCCAATCTAACTGAAAACTGTAGCTACTGTCATTGAATACACTCCAGAGAAAAAGAAAAAAAACATAAAAATGCAAAATATGAAGTTTTAAAATGCTTCTAAAACCAAATCATTGGTCAAAAAATTGAAGTATTTAACTTAAAACAAAATGTTACTTTGTTGTCTAAGGTCTAATATTCTTTCTGTCATAAAATATAATTCTAGTATTTTAAAGTTTTATACTTGATATTGTCAAAATGATAGTGGCAGTTTTGACAACGTTGTAAAATGTATGCCATCTGGTATTAACAATTAGCGAGAAGTAAACATATTGCAGCCTCATATTAAAAATAATGCTTTATGCCTTATGCCATATAAATGTTATTTATACATCCCTGTGCATCAAGCTTTAGAATTAAAAATCTAAATATATAAAGAGGGGTTACTCCAGTTACAGCTATTCAATTCCTCTAATTGTATGAACCTGATTGTTGGAACTAGCTACTCTAGATTTTATGTATTCACCACACTGCACGTAAATGTCTCAGATATGCACTATGGAAACAGGAGAATAAGAAGGGTAGTGAAGGTCACTCTACTGTTGTACACAACATCATGTTTATGGTCATCCCCATGAAACAGGTGGATCCTACACGTATTCCTGATACTGCCTGACCTCGTGTTGTATAACTGCTGATTTGTCATCTAACAAACTAGAAAATCAATGGTTTCACGCTTCAAATCATTTGAAGAAAATTTTTAGCCCCAAGTGAAACATAATCGCTCAAATTGAATAAGACATGCAAAGTGTAGGAGCACTTGCAGCACAATATTTGTTCCATATATTTTCCACATGGAGGAAAATTCAGCATGTTGTAATTGCCTACGGTGACCGTCTCTTTGTCATGCTTATACATTATTAAGGGGTTTCCTAGACACATTGATATAGGTCATGTCACAAGTGTTGTCTGTTAAGGGTTTACATGAAAGACACTGACAACATAAAGTTTTACAGCGGCCAGGACTGAAGCATGATTTTAATACCCTGCCATTACTGTTAGATTGTGATAAAAAATAGCTGGAAACACTATTCATGTAATATCAAAACTGCACATGGTTAATTCTAAAACAAGTGCTTCTTAAATTACTAATATTATTTTTCTGAAGACAACTATAACATTTTGGTACACAGATCCTAGCACACACAAATACTCCATAACTACAGATATTTGATAAAGTAACTTACCAGTTGAGAGCTTACGACGGTTTTCAGTCAGCCAGATAAACAATTTGGCAAAATGACAGTTGCAAACCCAGGGGTTTCCCTCCAGACGTAATACTCTCAATGAAGGCAACTCACTGAGAACCCTGACGTCCAAGCCAGACAGGCCATTTTTTTCCATTTCCAGCTCTCGTAAGGAGGTAAGGCCTGAGAAAGCACCCTCACCCACCATGCTCAGATAGGGGTTGTTGCCCAAACGAAGTTTAATCAAGCTGCGGGATTCTCCAAATGTTCCAGAGGTGAGTTCTGTAAGGTTGTTGCTACCCAGGTCCAAGTATACAAGCCTGGATGAGGTGGTAAGCGTCCCCGGCTCCAGCTTGCTCAGGGAGTTGTTGTGCAGGTCCAGATATACTAAATCACTGTAAAGAACTAAGAAATCAGAGGGGATCCAAGGTATCCAGTTATTTGAAAGTAGTAGCCTTCGAGTGTCCAGAGGGATGGAGTCTGGCAAACGGGTCAGCCCTCGACCAGTGCAGTCCACGGTGTGATGGTCAGGACACAGACAGCTGGATGGACAGTTTTGACCCCAAGTCATTAAGGCAGAGGAGAGCAAGGCGAGGAAAGGCTGAAGCAAGTGAACACATGAGAACATTGTCGAGGGGTTAGAGGTGGAAGGGTGAATGGGGGGATTAAGGGGAAAAGGACAGGGGAGACAGGAAAGGGTCAGGGGGAAGATGATGAGGAGAAGGGAGGGGGAAGCATGGGGAAAAGAAAGACGTCAGGGTTCTTGCGAAGGCATCTTTCCGTGCTGGTTAGATGACAATATAAATAAAGCTCCAGTTTTAAAGAGCAAACAAAGACAGTGTAAGCTGTTGTCCAAGAGATCATATAGCAGGCAGTGTGGGTCGAGTGGCAGCCTGCTGGCTCTGAGCAAGAAGGAGGAGAAGAGGCGGTGAGAGAGAGCGTGAGCAAGCGGCAAAGTGAGAGAGCGCGATAGAGAGACACGCTGGGGATTAGACAAGAGGTAAATAGAAACGAGCAAACCACAGACTGGGAGAGCCAGGAGCGTGAAAGGGGGTTGGGCAGGACAGAGTAAGTGACAAAAGGGGAGGTGTGTGCTGCTGGGTTTGACCCACAGTCAGACTGATGGATGTACGGAACGTGGACTGGACCACCATTTTGATCCAAACAGTTATATCGTTCACATAAAATAACATTTCACACACAGCTTAGTGACTTAACAGCCGCTTTTCTGATCTTGATTGGTTATAGCCGATTCCCTGAGCTCACAGACGGTAACGAG
Organism: Corydoras maculifer; assembly: GCA_019802435.1. Lineage (NCBI taxonomy): Eukaryota > Metazoa > Chordata > Actinopteri > Siluriformes > Callichthyidae > Corydoras > Corydoras maculifer. Next base: position 1,035,846 of record JAFMOD010000550.1, on the reverse strand, counting down.
TCTCTTCCATCCTCACCATGCAACGATTCATTCAGCATATGAATACATATTCCAGCTCTATTGCCATGGTGATAAGCACTAACCCAGAGCTGTCTGCATACAGATTACTGTCCTAAAAGTGTGAGGTAGCAAGCAAAAACATTATCAGCTGGATTTGGAAAGACCAACTTTATTTGTCCATCAGATTTCAGACTTAAAAGTGTGAACAGAGTATCTAGCTCATATCCATAAGATTTACCCACCATAGTTTATGTTATGATATTTAAGAACAAGGTAGGCTTTATTGAGTACACTTCATATTATCTAATGTGAGCTTGGTTATTAGCTTATTATTATTAATTTGTTTATTCATTATGTTACCTTATCTCATTATTTTAATCCTATACTAGGGACTATAGGTTTTCACATGCCCAAACAGGGAAAAACGTTTTGGGCACTGGGCAGATACACTCAGGACACACACACACACCATATGTATAGGGGCAATTTAAAGCAGCAAATTACCTTGAATCTATAGTTTTGGACTGTGGGAGGAAACTGGAGTACCTTGAGAAAACATTAAAAAAATAAAAAATAAATAAAAATAATAATAATAAAAAAAATAAAAATAAAAAAAAAATACATATACATATATACATATATACATATATACATATATATATATATATATATATATATATATGTATATATATATATATATATATATATATATATATATATATATATATAATATGAAATACATACATCCACAAACATTTTATAATTCCATAGAAAAAGCAGATGACATAATGTAACTATTTTTGTTTCCTGTAAACCAGTATAAGTACTAGTGATGTGAAAAAAGGTAGGCAGTAAAGGCATGAAACTTTCTCTGCTTCTCCACACACAGTTGCTATGGAGAGCTTCTTTGAAAAGTAATACTGCAGACCATCAAAAACTGGTCAGTACTAGACAACAAAGCAAAATCATTTAGATATAAAAGTGCTTTCTAGGTTTGCTTTGTTGCTAACAGTACTGTTGACATGTATGAAATTAATGAGCTGTAATGAGCTAGCAGGTGAGTGCTTTAAGCATACAATATAAAAACTATATTAAAAGCAAGCCAGTCATATGCTACACTGGATCAGTGTACTGTGTTGTTATTGTATTATGTCCTAAAATCTAAAAATATATTTAATGTACAATTTTATTGACATTCTTCAAATAAATCTTTGTACTGAGTATACAAAACGGTGTTCTTTGCAAAAAAAATCTGCAGTAAAAGCATCATGGACAATGTGGATAATGTGCAAAATACAAAACAAGTATAAATCTAAGCACTGTCTAAACAGTTCAATGCAATAAATATGGAAGATAGTAAACACAAAGGCTCTCATTTACCTGTGCAGTACATGACACTGAGGGAAAAAATATTATACAATCTGCTTGTGATAGCACAGATGCTCCCTGCAATCTTTTTCTAGATGGGAGGAGGACCGATCATTTGGGGAAGGGAAGGACAGGGTCATTTTAAAACTGATGGGTTTGTGGTTGCAGTATTTTCTGTCCTCTGTGAGAAAGAGAGGTGGAATATTTTCAGCAGTTGGAGGAAACAGTTGTGCAGCAGATCCTGGTGCCCTTAATGATCAGGATGGGGATAGAAAGTGAACCATTCTTCAGCATCTACTACATGTTGACACCGCTGTGCTTTCTTAGATGTAGAGATGGCATCAAGAATACAAGTAAGGTTACCCACAGTGCACACCTAAGAAAAAAGCTCTTAAAGATTGTCTCATTCAAGCTGTTGATGTGAATTGGGATCAACACATTGAAGTCAACAGCTATCTTGTTTTCCCCACAATAACAGTCTAACTGTGCATTAGTTCACAAGCAGTTCGAGGTTTTATCTGTATGCCAATGTGTCATTCTTGCTGTTATGATCCATCACAGTTGCATTATCAGCAAACTTGATAAGATTCAAGCCATGTTTGTAACAAAGCATGCACAAAGACTGGATCCTAGACTTCCTGATAAGGAGCCAGCAGTCAGTTCAGAAAACAGTTATAGAGGGAGATGTACAGATCCAGTACACCTAACTTAATAATAAGATATAATGACCCTTATTTTCATCTTTTTTTCCCCAAAGTGCAACAGAACAAGATGAAAAGTAGTTGAAATTAAGTTTTTTGATTTGGGTGGTGCATGGGTTTTTAAAATGCGTTACTTTTTAAGAATTTCAGAATGATCAATGTAAGTGCAAGTAATCAAGGCTAAATCCTGGTGCTGGTTTTGAACAATGATAAATGAGTTGAATTCACTTCTCAAACTGAGTACCATTCAGGAGGTATTTTATGTGTTTCAATCCATAAATACAATTATATAGCTTTTCCGGAAATGCTTGCTCCTGCTGTTTTAAGGTCCATCTTGAAGAATTCTAAAATAATTAATACAACTAGAGTCTTTCTTTTTGTGAAACAGTTGGGTTGTACTTCTTGATGAAGTGAACCATGCAATCTTCTAAAGTACTCCCACACCCACATGGCTATATTTAGCACAGCAACTTTACTCTCTTACATAATATATAACATACATAGTTGTTGTTGTTTTTTTCAGTTGTTGAACTCCAATCTCTGAATCTTTAAAAAAAAAAAAATAACTATAGAATATATATAGGGCGGCACGGTGGCTTAGTGGTTTGCACGTTCGTCTCTCAGCACTAGGGATTCCCGGTTCGAATCCCCATCTGGGTGGAGTTTCCATGTTCTCCCCGTGTCCGCGTGGGTTTCCTCCGGGTTCTCCGGTTACCTCCCACAGTCCAAAAATCCATAGATATATCCTCTATATAGATCTATAAAGAGCATCTGTATGGTTACGTGCACATGATGACACTGACAATCAGCATGGATATAAGTTGGTGGTAAAACACTAACATTTATTCAAAATCTGTATAGAATATTATTTTGTTGTTGTCATATACAAAAATTAAATATGGCTTTATTTTTTGCACTTGTCATATTTTAGGATCCACTAAACCAAAACAGCCAACTACCAACGACATTTTCACCCTGTATATTTAACTTGCCCTTATTAAGAAAATCAATGAAACATGGAGTTCAACCAGGGGTGCCCAAACTTTGTCAGTAAAACAGTTTTTTTCTGTCAATCACATCTTGATGAAACACTAAACATTTTTTACACTAAACATTGTATTCACAAAAACCTTATTGTGTGCCACAAAATACCTGGAATGTCTTTGTGGTGTTCACCAGAAGAGGAAATGACATTTCATTAATGCATGAGTGTTAAGTACAGGATATCCTATCAGCGGGGGATTCTGCACTGTGAGAAAAGCCACATTGACCTCCCATATGCTCTTAAAGTTCATCATCTGAATAAATGATGAATGCCAGCTGCAGAGTGCTGTTGAAAACAGTGGGCATTACAGTAGGCAGCTGATCCAAAGGATGGGTCAAAGTGGAAAATACCAACCACCTCCATGCTACTAAACAACCTAAGAATAGTGAAGATGTAAGATTGCTGTGGCAGGTGCAAGTGGGCCATGCAGTATGAATTTACTAGCAGGCACACACCAGTCGGGATAGATATCAGAGTTAATGCAGCCCAGATTCAGAGTTGGATAAATATTCGAAATGTGAGATGGGCTCCATTTATGCAATGGGCCATGTGTGTAGGAGTTGACAGGGAGCAGAGTATTTTAAAAATACACCTGTCAGGAAAAGCACTGAAACAAATGTTTTAGGTTTATTTCAAGTGCAGTTTAATACATGCAGCTTCTCTGGATTTCCACTCTCTAGCTATTTTATGATAAGATAAGATTAGATAAGATAAGCCTTTATTGTCCCACTATGGGGACATTCACTTAGTCACAGCAGCAAAGGTTACAGTAAGTGAGAAATAAAAATATATAGCAGCTTTGTACAAATGAAGGTATGTTAAACATGTTTACAGATACTAACCAAGTCCAACTTCTTTATGCCTGGCAAATTACTGTCTAACTATCTAACTACAGGTTTAGTTTAATTTTCAATGGCATTAGTTAAACAATTTATACAAAAGAAAACACAATGCCAAAAAGCATCAATTATGGAATTAATAAACAGATCAGGAAGTAAACAATGTATTAAAAATTCATTTATTCATTCATTTTCTTCCACTATCGTCTACTAGGGTCGCAGGGGGTTCCCCATGCCCATCAAGGGGAGAACGTTTCGGGTGCTGGGCAGATACACCCAGAACAGGGCCTATCGATTGCTGGGCACACACTCAAACAGTTACACACACAATCACACTTTATTTGGGGCAATGTGGAGTTATCAATTGGCCTTGAATCCATGTTTTGTGACTGTGGGTGGAAACTGGAGAACCCGGAGGAAACCCACGTGGACAGGAAAAGAACATGGAAATTCCGCTGAGAGGCCAACATGCTAACTATGCCACCCATGTTAATTAACTATAAAAATTAATGTAAAATAAATAAATAATAATAATAATAGGCGGCAAAGTGGCTTAGTGGTTAGCATGTCCTCCTCTCAGCGCTAGGGATTCCCTGTTCGAATCCCAATCTGGGTGGAGTTTTCATGTTCTCCCCGTGTCTGCGTGGGTTTTCTCCGGGTTCTCCGGTTTCCTCCCACAGTCCAAAAACATGGATCAAGGTTAATTGAGTTCTTCAAAATTGCCTCATATAGAGTTTGTGAGTGAGTGTGTTCCCAGCGATAAATTGGCACCCTGTCCTGGGTGTATCTGCCCATTGTCCTAAGCGTTCTGCCCTGGATGGGCATGGGGAACCCCCCGCGACCCTAGTAGAGGATAAAGCGGAAGATAATGGATGGATAACAATAATAACAATAATAATAATAATAATAATAATAATAATAGCCTGAAAATTTTGTGGGTAATGTTTACATATTTAGCCCTCACTGCCCCTCATTCTCTCTCTTTCTCTCTCTCTCTCGCTTTCTGTTTCAAACGCACATACATACAAACACACACCCTCTCTCTTGCTTTCTCTTGTACACACACCCTCTCCCCATCTTTCTCCTTTTTTCTCCCACACCCTTTCTTTTTCTCCCTCACACACATTAAACATTGCTTTTTTTCATTCACTATTATTACTGGGCTATGATTAGTCAACTATTCAAATACCGTGAATAAAACTGTGTTTAGTGGTTGAAAGGGGAGGGGATGATAAACTGTAAATAGCAACAAATTTCCACAAGTGATCCAAATTGGTAGGTGTTAAATGGCCAACATGTTTATAACATATTATCTTATAGTTAACTGCAGGTAATATTAATCTGAGATCATGTTCTCATTTAGCTATAGCTATTTTTATCCACTCTGTAAGTTGTAGGATATTTCTGTTTTACTGTTAAGCATAGCAGTGCCATCTTCAGGCAAAGCCAGACACGTTTAACAATATAGCATTGTAAAATATAACAATGAGAAACCACTTTAGCAATTCAAGTGCAATGAAAAATTATTTCTGCATATTAAATTGAATATTTTTAAACTGTAGTCAGCGGTGAAAGAGTAAGTCACTTAAGTGGATCCCCAACAAACAGGTTTTACTGATAAATTTGCATAATTTTGCTTAAAATATAGAGCTGTTTTAATGCCATCCACTTGTGAGTGCTTGACTGTTTGATCCTGTCAGATCTACCTCTCAGCTCAGTAACCAAGCTACTAGATATGATTTTATAGCCATATGTGATGGACTGAGAAATAAATTCTGAAATAAAAATAAGGTTTGGTGGTCTGGTTTTCCATCAAAGCAGCATCTTTAAACAAACTGCCTGTCCTTCACATCCCGTTCTGCATCTCTCTCTCTCATCTCGTCTACTGACGTCAGAAGGAGGGTGTTACAAAAGGACAAGTTTGTGCAGGCAGCAGTGATTAGGCAGGCTGATGCTTTTGCTGTTGTGGGGTCACACTTTGATGGCTTTCAAGTATGTGCAGACTCACTTTCTGAAAATACCCACCAAATGTGTTGGAGCAGATTACGGGGTGCGAGCAGCACAGCAATTGTGTGATTGCTGGGGAGTTAAAATAGGAGGCAAAGCAAGTACATCTGCAGGGAACAGATCAGAGCAAATGTAATTAATCCTAATGGCAGAGACCTTGCTGAAGGCATCTGCTTAAAATCATGATGACATGGCATCACCCCTACACAATGGACTATACTATACTTCAACATGCATGTCATCTGTCAATATACTGTTTACCAATAATTATGTGTATTCATATTTTAATACAGAATTAATGCTGTGTACATTTATGATCTATAGAAAAAAAAAAAATATATATATATATATATATATATATATATATATATATATATATATATATATAATTTATTTATTTATTTATTTTTGTCACTGTGATGTATGCATTCTCACATGTTTAGTAATCTAACCAGTGTCCTATCAGCAGCAATCTGTTTGTGGTGAGAAAATAATTAAGGGCCAGAGGATAACCAAAATGTGGATAAAATGAAACTGCTTACAGGGGTTCTAATCATAATCTGTAAGCACAACGTGATGTACATACATTGTGCTTTGTACTTAGTATGAAATGTTTTAAGCAAAAGTTAAAATAATAGTTAAAAGAAACAAAATATGGAATAAAATTGCATTATTAGGTGTTTATTTATTTAAGATTCAAAAAGGCTCTTAAACTAATTTTGGTCTCACAACTTACTGTAGGTGTAAAAGGTTTTAATATATGTGTATATGTATAACTAGTACAACCAAATGCTTTGTTTTGCTGTTTATAGTCAATTACCACCCAAACATCAGTCACAGTATTACCTTTATCATGAACTTGATTAAATAAAACTTAAAAACACATGCAAGTCCATATACAGTACCAGTCAAATGTTAGGACACACCTCCGTTTTCGCTTCAATTTAGTATTAATAGTTCTACAATTCCACTGTAGTTCATCTGTTTGTGACGCACAGTATATACTGTGTACGTCCCCTTTACTCTGTTCTAATGGTCAGAACCTTAATAGTAGCACCACAGAGCAGGGGTTATTTGTTTGGTATATTATTCCTACCCCAGCAGCGTCACTGAGGTGTTTAAATGAAACTCCAGCAGCACTGGTGCACTGAAACCCCATCAGTGTCTCTGCAGAACTGACAATAAACAATCCACTATTCAAATTATACCTGTACTGTGATGGTCCTGATCAATAGAGAACAGAGATCCAACAAGGAACTAACAAAACAATGAAAACAGATGTACTACAGTCTGTAACTATAAAACTACAAAGTCCAATTTAGAAATTAGACAATGGAGCAAGAAGGGAGTGAAATTCTTTTGACTGGTAATGTTTAGTGAGTGCACTCACAAGGCAGAGTATTACATAACTGATCAACTGAACAAAATCATAAAGGGAAAACAATACAGTATTGTATAATAAAACAAAGTATAAATTACTTTTAATATAATGTTTATAAGTTTGTGTTCTTTTTAATATTATAAATACATTTTCAGCATTTAAGGCTGCAGGTTCAGTCTGTTCCATTAGCAGGATTCCTGCTCATGGGAAGTGTAAAAGTGGGCAACAATTTAAAATATTCCCTGGAGTGATCAGTAATAGCTGCACGTTACTAAGAATGAATGTCTAATATTTAGGGCATTCCCTGGGTGTGCCATCAGGCTCAAGACTATTTAACAGAATCCAACAACATTTTGTGTTCCACAGCTCCCCCTGGTGGTGATGGACGGTGTATGGCAGCTATTTAACCCCCATCAAATGCTGTAAAACTAAACATTCTAACCAGCATATTTGTGTTTGTTTTTTTAGCATTCTCCAGAACACAGATCATGTTCAGTTGTACAAAGCTTTTTTTATTTTTACTTATTAGGTTAAACTAAAAAGGTCTTTTATTTAATTTTATAACTTTTTGTTTTGATATGCATAAAGCAGTTCTAATAAGTTTTTGCTGTATATATTGCAAACTGAATAACTGAATTTGCCTATAAATGTCCAGCAGAACTGGAAAATTATCCATATAAATAACATAAATCTCATCTAAATTATTATTAATTATTAAAAGTTTTTTTTGTAGTTAGAACAAGCTTTGTTACACTGTATTCCATAGTTATTTTAAACTAATCACAAACTTTCATCCATTTATTACCTTCCACTAAATCCTGTACTAGGGTGACGGGTGACGGGGGGGGGGGGGGGTGTTTCGGGTTCTGGGCAGATACACCCAGGACAGGGTGCCAATCTATCACTAAGCACACACTCACACATACACACTCTATACTGGGTAATTTGGAGAATTTAATTGACCTTGATCCATGTTTTTGGACTGTGGGAGAAAACCAGAGAACCCAGAGGAAACCCACGGGGAGAACATGGAAACTCCACCCAGATTGGGATTCGAACGGGAATCCCTAGCGCTGAGAGGCGAACGTGCTAACCACTAAGCCACCATGCCGCTCAATCGCAAACTTGAAATGAAATTGTTTGCATAAAAGGCAATTATTAAACAGTAAATCCTCAGATGTCTTTGGGTTATATTACTTCTAGTGGGAAACATGAATCTCAAATTGACTTAAAATCCCTTGTTTATAATGCCACAGTCATTCTTTCCTGATTTGTTCCGTGCAAAATGATACTGGGTCACGGTGAACTCAGACGGTGCTGGTGCAGAAGCACTGTTCTCTTGTTTGTTATCTGTTTCTGATCATTCATTTAATTAAATGGCAAAAATGTAATTTGAAAATGTGCACACAAAAATAAATTTTAAAATGCATATTTTATTTTATTTAAAAGTTGAATTAAATCACAATGTAAAGTTATCAACTGCAGTCCTAAACTGTAATATAAATCTTTGAGTGTTGTGACATGGTTGTCTGTTAAAAACTTTTCATAAGTTTTTATGAAAAGTATATTCAGCTAAACATTGCTGTAGGGTCCTGGACGTATATTCGGGTTGTCATTTGCCTTTTTTATCTGTGTGCATCAGGCATTATTTTTTAGGCAGTGAAAAAAAAAACAATGGATATTTTAGGTTGATCAAATTTCTGCCTTATATGTTTTATGGTTATAAATATTTCTATGCATTAGGATTTCCAATAACTATAGTATTACCAACGTCTATAGAAGTATGCTGATTGATTTATTAACATGTTTTAGGAAGGTTGGTTTATTTTCATTTGGTTTACTTCAATAAACTTTAGCTAGCTGTAAAGGATGTTGTCTGGACTATTCCCATATTTAAAATAGTCTGTTTGTAATGTTTTATCCTTTGTCAATACTAGTATAATCTGTATGATTTTCTTTTCCTGCTTCACAGAAACCAGCCATAATCAAAACGGACTTGTCACTTCAGACAATTTGCGTTTCTTTTAATACAAGATTGCAGAGATTTTTCCAAACAGGGCAGAAATGTGAACCAAGAGTACAAAGAGACATGCCTGAGAGATGTACAGACCCTTAATTACAGTCTTACAATTATGTTCGCAACAATTGAAAAGCATACGTCTCTAAGATTAACCTTCAGCAAACATGGAAAATGTGACAACGTGAGTGAGAAATATCCAAAAATGGAAGACTAGATTACTAAAGCGCATTAGGATAAAGGGAGACACATGATTTTCACAGTGAAAACAAGTTGTACAAGCAGTAAATCACAGAACACAATGCAGCCATACATGTGGATTGAATTTTGTCTCATCACAGCTGAAATGTGTACTTATGCATGTAAGATTATATTATTAATGTCCAGTTACTTGGGATTAAACCTTTAACATTTAGTTTGTTAGTGCTAAATTGTAAACCTGTGTAAACTGGGTCTGAAATCACCTTGCATTATGTCATAAACCTTAAGCTCCTATAAAATGTCTAACAATTCAAACTAGAATAAAAAATTATTGTGTGGGGCAACATGGTGTCTCTAGGTTTGATTGCCGAATCAGTCTTGGATCTTTGTGAACCCTGGTTTCTACCCAGAGTTAAAAACTTGTGTGTTTGTGTATATGTCATGTGATAGAGTGACAATCTTTTAAGGGTTTTTGCCAATATTTTGCCCTGTAAGAACTGGGAAAAGCTTCAGAATTGCATTTAAATCTTACTGTGAAAAATGTAACTAAAAGATAAATAAATGATGATTTTAAAGGCTTGAAAAAAATTTCTAATACGTTCTGCTCTGTTGTTGCCAATAGACATCAATATAAATTAATAAAATGGGAATCACCTTTGCAAAATGAATGTGGCATGTAAACATATATGACACGTGCTGCTTGCAAAATCACGTACTGCACACAACATTATAAAATCAGATGAAAATAGTATGTCAGAATATGCAGCAGACATCAAGTAGTAACCATTTTAAAGTACGCAACACACTGTTCTGTCCCGTGATTTAAGAGGAGCTGAATCATATGTTCAAAAATATGTCAGAAAGTTGACCATTTACAAATGTAGGTGAGCAAAAAAAAATATATGAATAAAAATCAAAAATTTCTTCAAAAGCATTTGCTATTAAAAAAAAAGAAAACAGTACAGAAAATCTTGGCATTGAAGCCAGATTGGCTAATGATCAGGTTTGATTATACTATATTGTAGCTGTTTCCTTATTACTGACTGACTGACTGACTGTTGTTTTCTTATTTGTATATGCCTTTGTAGAAGGGTCTACTAAATGACTAAATATAATGTAAAATGAAATGAATAGAGAAATGATGGTGTGACCTTCCAAAAGGGTATTTGTAACATGGCAGACACATCATGTTCAAGGTTACCATACTCATTAGATCACAACTATTATCTACAGCTTAGTAGGTGATTTTTTATATGCACCTAATGTTGTGGATTGAATTAGACAACAGTATGTCTTTATAGGCTGAAAAGGGATACAGAAAGCAAACATTTGATTAAAAACAAACTGCTCAGACTCTTGGTACATCATCCCCACATAGTAGCATGGCAGTGGCAGCATTATATAATAGGAATTTGTTAAACTATCAGTTACTAAACATCTGATTATGTTTGAAGATTGCATGGTGTCCAATACCAGGCAATACATCTTTGATGTAATATTAAAAATGTAACATTCAATATAAACACAATTAATAAGGAGTTTCGTATAAACTGCACAAAGATAATGTATCTTTTACCTTTATCTGTGTGACCAAACTGTCTTAAAGGAGACTGATTATGCCTTTTCACATTAGGCTAACAGGTTTGTTGAAATGTTGCTTAAACAATTTAATTAAAGAAAATTAAAACTTATTTGAATGATAATGAGGGCTCACGGTCGTTTAGTGGTTAGCACGTTTGCCTCTCAGCATTAGGGATTCCCGGTTCGAATCCCTTTTTGGGTGGAGATTCCATGTTCTCCCCGTGTCTGCGTGGGTTTCCCACGGTTCTCCAAATTGCCCCATATAGAGTTTGTCTGTGTGGATGAGTGTGTGCCCAGCGATAGATGGCGCCCTGTCCTGGGTGTATCTGCCCAGTGCCTGAAACATTCTCCCCTGGATGGGCATAGGAAACCCCAACGCGACCATAATAGAGGATAAATCCATCCATCCATTATCTTCCGCTTTATCCTATATTAGGGTCGCGGGGGGGTTCCCCATGCCCATCCAGGGGAGAACGTATCTGCCCAGTGCCCGAAACGTTCTCCTTATGCCCATCCAGGGGAGAACGTTTCAGGCACTGGGCAGATACACTCAGGACAGGGCGCCAATCTATTGCTGGGCACACACTCACTCACACAGACACATACACACTATATATGGGGCAATTTGGAGAACACAATTGACTTGATCCATGTTTTTGGACTGTGGGAGGAGACCAGGGAACCCGGAGGAAACCCACACGGACATGGGGAGAACATGCAAACTCCACCCAGATGGGGATTTGAACCGGGAATCCCTAGTGCTGAGAGGCGAACGTGCAAAGTGGAAGATAATGATTGGATGGATGAATGATAATAAGGTTACATTGTAATATGCAGATTATTTATTAACAAGCTTGTAAACTGTTGTGCTTGTTGTCTAGGGAATCTAATGAGCTCAATAACCTTGAGTCTTACTTTTAAACTTGCCTTTTGTAACAGCTATGTACTCTCATCACTGAATTTTGGCCTGCATTGGTTTCTCTTTTGACCACAGAACCTTAGCAAACATATGATCTCATTCTTAGAAGTTTGTGCTGTCCTGTTTGTGCTTAGCTATTAGCTTCAACATAACGCTCTCAGCTCCATAGGTAGGTGTCCTACGTAAAAAACTTTGATAGGGCTGGTTAAATTTTAAAAAGTGTTGCCTGTGATGTACTTGGTGAATTTTTTAAGTTTGTTAAAGTATTTTATTTAGATAAAAAAAAAAAAAAAAAAAAAACATGCATTGTCAGTTTTTTTGGGTCAGTAGGCACTAGGGTTACATAACTGTGACCACAAACACTGGAAAAGTGAAATGTTCATAATGGGTCCCCTTTAAGCAAGTTATGATCACGCATGGTACATCTGGCAATAATAACTAATTGTAGAATCAGTCTTGGCCCAATTGAAATGCCAGTACCAGATTAGTTAAAACACTTAAAATTATTGAGCAAACAGAGCAAGCTATGCCAAGAATTCATCTAAAATATGAATTAAAATATGAATTATTTTAGGGTCCGTTTTTAGATTATAGATGGATTGATCAAAAAAAAGACACGCTAGAGAAGTGAGTTTCACATCTTAGTATAATCCTGTGTACCTTTTGCAAAAATAAATCATCTAAGGCTTAATGATTAATTTCAAAGGGGCTATTGCTTGCACAATATGTACATGGAAGGTGCACATCAATTTCGGAAAGGGAGTATAGTCTTTCAAATAAAAGCCAGTCATTATTTTTTTGCAAATAAGTAACCAGAATGAAGTAGAAGTAACCTTTATCATTGTCTTGGCAAACAAAAGGTATGGAGGCGATCAATAACTGACACAGAGAAAACCCTACAGATTCCGACAGTACAAAAAAATCAAGAAAGCTGGAAGCAAGAGATGAATCAGGTTTAAATGAAAATTTCGGGAAGCAAGAGAAAACTTGTTTCTGAATGAATATGACTACACCGTTCTGACTGTATACAAAGATCAAATCTGCACTGCTATGCATCTTAACTGCACTATGCTAAGTGTATAATGTACATATTGATATAAAAAAACTACACATTTTATACTTCAAAACATAGGTTTATGAAAAGTGTGAAATGCTCTCATTATTACCCCTTTTTCAGTCCATTTGCACTGGGATCTTCTAGTCAGTAAAACTAATTCCCCAGGGTGAAATATCGCGCACACACACTAGACACTTGGTAATAAAAAAATGACTTAAAATGCTAAATGTAATGTGATAACATGAACCTAAACAGCAAACTGCTTTAACAAAGTCAGTTTGAGCCTGTGAGTGGTCCAGTGATCTACAATAGAATGCGACATCCAAACGCAGTCCGCCATTTACCCTAAAAAATGTGAGGTCTCTTTTGCTTGACATACCATTCATGTTTGTCCCTATTTTTACACCTAATATCAACCTGCATATACACAAATGTATGCATACATGAGCTTTATTTTTTCTAAAATTAAAAATACTACCTAATAATAACCAGGGTGTCAAGTTCAACACGACTGGCATGCAATCTCTAGCTGCAAAGTGGATTACAATGAGCTTATCCACTTTCAATATGGCAATGCCTGAGAAACTCATACACATATCAGGGTATGCCTTTTTTCCAAAATAAAAGCTTTTCACATCAGTTGTGATAAGTTTTATGAATTTAAACATACAAACTTTGCATGAGCAAATTACAGTTCAGTACCTGACAATGACAGGAAAACTATATATGTTTGATAATTTTTTAATGGTTGAGGATAAAATAATGCTAGGTATCTTATTTTGGAATTAATTCTGAATAAAATTGCTCAGATGGCATGAAGTATCAGGCTTTTAACTTCTTTAAATACTACAGGAATGAACTGTGGGAGCATCTATGAGCAATAACAATGCACAACAATGTTGTGCTGATAACCGACTTGTAAAGCAAATCAGTTATTTATAAATTTTTAAATCCACACTGACAATGTATGGATGCACGCTTTCTTTTCAGATTCCACAGTTTTCATACATGGTACTTTTGAAGGCTAAACTTAAACTAAAAGCTAAATTAAAATAATGGTGTCTGTTGAAAGTGCCTTCGATATGTGTGAATGATGTGAAAGCATGTGTTACATCAAGCTATATAAGTCATGAGAATGAGAATGTGTTAAAATGTACAAAATAAATAAATATACACCAAAACTATGAATAAAAAAATACAATATTCATCATGAAAAGAAATGTTGCAATGTTTTCTCTAAAGTGAGATGACACGTGGATCTTTTCTTTATACAACATGAAAACAATAGAAGGTTAAAAGGCTCATTTTTGCCTCCAGGCCAAAGTCCTTATCAGTCTCGATTTCAAATCAAAATTGGTCTCTGTTTTTTAATACTTGCCATGGTTAACAACAGACCAGAAAAGCAACAGAGCAGAGTCTGATTTTACTTATTGCCCTTTTAAAGGGTAGCCTTTAAGTCTATTTACTCTGATCCTCATGTTTATGACTAAAAGAAACAACAGTAATGGTGATCATCAAAGTGTTTGAATTACTGTATAATTAGCTCAAGCTATCATGTTGTTCTATAACGTTCACCACTGTCCTTAACTCGATGGTACAAGACAGTGTAAAAAAATCCAACTGAACCAATACATCAGCAGAGGACTCCGGTCTGCTGCATGCTGGTGGTGGGGGAGTAGGGGATTTGTTGAGTGAGGTTCTCTTGTTAGATATTTTCATTGGACAGACAACAGTTGATGCCAGGTGGCTGTTGGAGAAGCGACTCCTTAGTGCCTTCACCCATGACAGTCAGACTTCCACAGACTGGATCTGGTTCATCTGAGCTCGCATCATCTGTACACTGTTAAGAATCTTCTTTTGGTGACCTGCCAGAGTTACACCTGTTCTTAGAATATCACTGTGGACATATGAAAGAAAGAGTAAGGTCAATCTGCAAATAACTATACAGTACACAGCTTTACAGCAAAAAGCAAGCAGAAAATTAGGATTATGCCATAAAACTCTTATTATGAGATATAAACAAGATATTATTGCACATATTTCCAGACATCTGACACCTTAATATATTTATTCAAACTGTAAAGCTAAACAAACTGGGTCATTCGAATCTATGAAGAATTACATGCAAAATAATTACCTTGATTAAAATAATAAACAAATAAATAAATAAATGCAGCACAAAATATAAAGATTATCTAAAACTACATACTAATCTGGGGTATTGTAAATTTAATTCCAATAATCTCAAAGGGTCAATTTTAAAAGAAAAAGGCTTTTATAAAAGCCTCTAGGTAATTAGAATGAAGCATAAAAAAATAAAACAAAATGTAAACTTGCCATCTACTGAGGCATAATTGACTATTTCTATAGAATAATATAAATATCATTACTAGAGTAACATTCTGATGTGGAAGCCCAGTGGCATTAACATTTTTTCTTTTTTGTTGTAACAAAATAATACATTTATCTAAAAGAAGATTAACAAAGACATGTCCAAGAAACTTTGGTGCCATCCACTAGAGGTGTTGAAATTGTCCAATAAACCAAATAAAACTTCCATCCATTATCTTTCGCTTCATTCTCTATTAGGTTTGGGGGGGGGGGGGTTCCCCATGCCCATCCAGGGCAGAGAACGTCTCGGGCACTGGGCAGATACACCCAGGACAGGGCGCCAATATTTCTCTGGGCAAACACTCACTCACATAGACACACTCTATATGGGGCATTTTGGAGAATTCAATTAACCTTGATCCATGTTTTTGGACTGTGGGAGGAAACCGGAGAAACCCAGACTCCATATAGTCTTAAAAATTAAAATGTAAATAAAAAAATGTAAAAGTCAAAAATATATTTTTTTCTAGTTTAACTTTTTAAAGTTTTAATAGGACTTTTTCTAGGTCATTCTACTTAACAGCATTTACTCTTTTTTTTTTTTTTTTTTCAAATGATACAATCAATTTCCGACATTACTAAGAACAAAGGAATACTATGAATCAAAAGCCACCATTTGAAGATAAAGTTAAAAGTTCAGAATTGAAAACATACTCTAGAGTCATTTGAGATACTGCATCAAATGTGCTGAAGCCTTCACTGGCAAACATTTCCTTGTACTGGCCCATCTTGATAGCATCCAGCCACTCATCCACATTGTTAAAGCTGGAGAAGTCTGGTGTACTGCGGTCCAGCAGAGGTAGATGCACACTACAGCATATTTAAAGAGATAAATTAAATCATGCAAACTATAATTTGAATAAATCATATACAGTATCTTCAGTTACTATAATGAAGGCAAAAGAGGTAACTAGGAAAAGCATGAAAACACAAAAAAAATCTAATTACTACTATAATTCCCCTTTCTCATTTACTCATTTCTATACAAACCCCAAATTAACTGATTTCTGATCTCTGAACATGTTTTAGGATTTAGCTCTACCATTAATGATGACTAAACTTGAGTATGACGCACAAAATTACAATGACTATTATTACATCTTTGTCATGTGTATCATGGTTATTTATTAATTTTAATTTCATTCGTCAGGGTCCATGCACATTAATCAACATTTCAATTTACATTTTAATGTAAATGTGGTAGCATTAGCTAAATAGTTAATTTTCATCTGTGGTCCTTGGGCAGGTTATGACACACAAAATACACCAACCATAAACATAACACTTATAACACAACATATAATCAAAACATAAAGAGACCAAGATGTGTATAACTATGGTTACAGGTTCGGTTTATTTTGAGCCACGAGTAAATGTTGTGTTTGGTATACTGTTCCAAAACGGTGTGGCTAAATGAAAAAAACATTTGCCCAAATTTACTACGACACAGTCTCCATTGGTGGTTGCTCCGATTATTCTGCCTCTGTTGTTCTTCTGTTGTATGATTTATGTATGGTTTACAGTTGTCTTGCTTGAACATGAATTTTGATTTATTTTAATTACTAAGCAGTGTGTTCGTACATGTCTAATATAATGCTTATATTACTGATGCAAGAGCTGCAATAATTACCCTGCTATAAATTCAGAGATTTCTCATAATCTGTTGTGCTTGCTACAGCATCCTAATAAATCATTTCACGCTGATCAGCCCCGACACAGAAAAATGGTCAGTGTATAAAGGAAGTGGTCGAATGACAAAACACAAAATATAAGCCTGTTTACAGAAAGAGAACACAGCCATTTCCCAGGCAAAATAAACACTATAGCATCAATCTAAAAAAAAAAAAAAAAAAACACTGGATGGTGGACAATTAAATATCCAAAGTGGGACACCAGGAATCTAAGAAATTCAAATGACATCCAGATGCGAATTTGAACCTGGTTCCCCAGTGCTGAGAGGTTGGTCGTGCTAACCAATACGCCACGCACCACCCTGACTTCATACTCAATTAAACTTAATTAACTAGACAATTAAAAACCCTGATGCCATGAAGTATTTTGTGAGGTTATCACAGTGCAATAATCTTACTCTGAAGAGAGTGGAGTGGTGACCTTCAGGCTGTTGGGGTTACGGATCATTTTGTCCAGAGTGTTAACAATCTGCCCAAATTTAGGCCGATTGTTTCTGTCTTTCTGCCAGCAGTCCAGCATTAGTTGGTGTAAAGCATTGGGACAGTCCATAGGAGGAGGTAACCTATAATCTTGCTCTATAGCATTGATTACCTAAAGCAAATATCACATTGAGAAGAATTATAATGCATACAGTATAAAATCTTTAAAACAAGAGCAATACAGTATAAATACTAGAGACTTCATACTAAACCATGCAGAGTGTGTAAAATGATTGTCCACTAGAGGTCACTAAAGTGTTAAGACAAAATCAAAGCAACATGGAGATGCATCCATAACAGTCAATATAACTTAAAAACAGTGAAATGTCTTACATCCTGATTGCTCATATCCCAATATGGTCTCTCCCCATAGGACATGACTTCCCACATGACAATGCCATAACTCCAGGCATCACTCGAGGAAGTGAACTTTCTGTACTGGATGGCCTCAGGTGCTGTCCACCGAATGGGAATCTTACCTCCCTGTGAATAATTGAAAGTAAAAAGTGATTATTAGATAATCATTATATTCTGGTATAGTCAGGAAAAAAAAACCTGGAGCTTTAGATATTAAATTATTATGAACTTTTTATGTACAATTTTCTGCTATGAGTAGCGAAATAATTACTGCAGTGTATATTAATTGATTTTATACGGTTATACTCTGCCGAGGAACGCTCCACAAGCACGTGGGTTCAGATTATTTGGGGGGAAAATAATTTTAAGAAACAGCAATGACATAAAACCACACCAGTAATGAAGGACATGTGCATCAACAAAATATGCTTAAAAGGACTTTAAGCTATAATCCACATAATATTTGGTTTCTAATAGGAAATACAAAATTCAAACAGTACAAT
This sequence comes from Corydoras maculifer, assembly GCA_019802435.1. NCBI lineage: Eukaryota > Metazoa > Chordata > Actinopteri > Siluriformes > Callichthyidae > Corydoras > Corydoras maculifer. The sequence goes on along the minus strand of JAFMOD010000550.1, from coordinate 1,017,308 downwards.
GTTGTACCATATACACCCCCATCTCCAGTTATATTTTATGCTAATGACAGTTCTCTGGATATTTGGTTGATAAACCAACAGAAAGTACATGCTTATGACAGATTCTGCTATTGCTTCTAATGAAAATCTTAATATATATATATATATATAAAATACATAGTGTGTGTGTGTGTGTGTGTGTGTGTGTGTGTTCCCTACACAAATCCACTCTTTCTTCGATTACTATGACATCTGTAATACTGTACTTACTCTTCGGGTCCCTGCAGAGGTTTATACTGTATACTCTTTACAACCACAAAGAGGCGGCTCAACATTTGTCTCACCACCTCCATGTGGTTCAAGCTAACAACATCAGTAATTGGTGGCCAAGAGTGGTTAGCACTATTGTGCGCAGGGGAAACGTATATTTAGGTGATGTGAAAGTTGTTGTGTTTGGTAGTTTTTATTTCAGTTAGTTAAAAAAAATGTGCCCAAAAGCGACCAACTACACGTAAATTAACATTTACACCATTTGCAGGAACACTAAGTACAAGGGCCTAGTATATTAAGATGATTAACTATATTGATATAACACACTGTTTCTGATGATTATTAATAATTTTAAATTGAGATATCAAAAGCAAAAGAAAGATTTCAAAGACAGATTTCAAAAGCAGATAAAAGACTTCAGAAGCAGAAAAGATTTAAAGAAGCAAAAGGAATATTACAGCAGAAGAAAAAGAATTTCAGAATTAAGATTTCAAAAGCTGAAATTAAAAAAAAGAGAGAGAGAGAGAGAGATTTTAAAATAAGCACAAGTAAACATTCAGAGGCAGAAGAGACAAAAGAGAAAGCACTTTCCAGAAGGGAAATTTGTAAATCTGCGGTTTAATATTTTTTACATCCAGTAATATTAATACACAGGTAAAGCAAACACGTCACAAAAAATGTAATCTAAACAGTTCATCTCTGTCCCAAACCACTAAACACTGACAAGAATTTAGAATATCCGTGAGCAACACTTACTAAGGCGCTGGTGTAGGTGGGGTCTGAGGTATCATCCTCCAGGAAGCGGGAAAGGCCAAAGTCAGACACTTTGCACACTAGATTGCTGTTGACCAAGATGTTGCGTGCAGCAAGGTCTCGGTGCACATAATTCATGTCACAAAGATATTTCATACCCGAAGCAATGCCACGCAGCATGCCAACCAGTTGAATCACTGTAAACTGCCCATCATTTTGCTGAAAAGGAAGCAAATTACAAAACATTACAGAGCTAAGGAAATAAAACAATAAAAAAATATGTTATTAAAACATTACATCTAAAAAGCTTTTTTTGGTTAACTACTTATAAAAGCTGAATTTGGGATAAACTTCTCATTGGCTTGTATATATGCTTATAAAGCCCAGAAGCTTGAACAATTAATGTCCCCTCGTCCAGCTGTGTCTCGTTTCAACTGCATCTGGGTCCAGTCAACAGGGACGCCAGACATTTGTCTAACAAAGGACTCCTGCACTGTAGGGGGCTGGAAAATTTAGCTGCATTATATTATCTATAGCTTAGTGTGAAGCGAAGTAGAAATTCAGCAGCTTGTCATGTTTAAGTAGTCTTACAAGGTTACAAAGACTTAGCACATTGGGACAAAAAGGAGGAATGAAACAAACTGTGTCATATATGAGACCCACCCTGAGAAAGGAATCCAATGAGCCATTTTCCATGAACTCTGTAATTATCATAACTGGACTGCTCTTAGTCACGACTCCCTCCAAGTGAATGATGTTGGGGTGATCAAACTGGCCCATGATGCTGGCTTCACTCAGAAAGTCCCGTCTTTGCTTCTCAGTGTAGCCTGACTTTAAAGTTTTAATGGCTACCAAAATCTCTCTTTTCCCGGGTTGGCGCAAGTTGCCACTACACACCTCTCCAAACTCACCTACAAGAGAATAAATGCTTTAAAATATATAACACAGAGGTGATAATAGGTCTGCTCTTAATTAGACAATAATCATCCAATTAAAAGTTGAGACAAAAATATTACACTTGTTAATTATTTATTGAGGCAAATGATTTAATATATAAACAAAAAGAAAGCAGTCAATATAAATGTTAAATTAGCGTCCAATGTTACAAAACCATCTTTGAAGTGGTTGGACTTTACATTCTGACATATTTTGTGAATATCAAGCATTTTTTACATGCCCAAGAAGTTGCTGATCAACAAATATTACACAAAGAGCAGCACCAGCAATAGTCATCAAGGTCACTTCCATTCAGCTTAAGGAGAAACGACATTCCAAGATAAGTACCCAATTCCATTTCTGAAACATGGCAATGGTAATATAACAGTTTGGGCCTGATTTACAGCATCTAGGCCAAGGACATCTTAGAAAATCAGTAAATTCCAAATAATACAAGCCAAACCTGAAGACTAAATGTCAAAACATCTGTTTGTGAACTGAATCTTAAGAGAATGTGAGTCATGAAGCAAGACACTGACCTTAGAATCACAAATTGTTTTTATTAAAGAAAGGTTAAAGAATAAAGTTAATGATGTGGAACGACTCTGACAAAGTCCTGACTTTAACCCAGTAGAAATGTAGTAAAAGTACCTGTAATGAATTTATGAAGCAACACAGCAACATCTCACTTTTATATTCGAAAAAATTGGCTAAAATTACTTCAAGCTGACGTGCAAGACTGTTTAACAATTAATCAAGACATTACAAAAGTTTATCCAATCTTACTGTTTAACTGGATTTATTTCATTTTAAACACGATTTTTAGCATTTCGCCCACAATTCAGGTTGATGAAAGTAATTAATATAATAATATAATAATAGTAATTAATGCATTTTAAGAACAAATTAGGCTCTCTAATTGAAGTGACGCTATGGTACTAATAAAAAGCACAAACTTTTTTATATTGGTGACAGTATGCACTCGTTCATGACCACAATTTACATTTCCGTTTTGCAATTAAATGTTTCTTTAACAGAGTAGTGAGTCCTGTGCACATTCCACAGACATCCATCATTATTCATTCATTCATTCATTATCTCCCGCTTAACCTCTATTAGGGTCGCGGTGGGGTTCCCCATGCCCATCCAGGGGAGAACATCTCGGGCGCTTGGCAGATAGACCCAGGACAGGGCGCCAATCCATCGCTGGGCACACACTCGCTCACACAGACACACTCTAAATGGGGCAATTTTGAGAACTCAATTAACTTGATCCATGTTTTTGGACTGTGGGAGGAAACCGGAGAACCCGGAGGAAACCCACGCAGACACGGGGAGAACATGGAAACTCCACCCAGATGGGGATTCGAACCGGGAATCCCTAGCGCTGAGAGGCGAACGTGCTAACCACTAAGCCACCGTGCCGCCCATCCATCATTACTTTACTTTAATTCCCTGCCTACGTTAACTTTCACTTACTAAGTTGGATTTTGGAATTTATTGAAATATTTTTATAAACCTCTTTGCATACATAGCTCAGTGCTAATTCAACCAAACAAATCACTAATTAAAAAATCTACATACAATATTTATTATTTCAATGTTTATTAAACCAATTTATTTTTGAGTACTAATGTTGGTGCTATTTTTATACATATAAAAATTACAAGACTTCTATTAAATTAAAGCAAACATTCAATTAAAAGTTTACAAACACATGTACCTGCTCCAATTACTTGTTCAATCTTCACACAGGACATATCTATTTCCTTTGCAAACTCTCTTACAGCCTCATTGGGGTCTTCATAAGTAAAAGGATCAATGTAGATCTTCATTCCTGGTGACACTTCAATATGAAAAATTAACAAAATACCATGGTACCTTGTAATATAATACAGTCAATTTAAAAAAGATAGTGTTAATGTTTGCATTTTGTTTAGTGCATGATAAATACTATCAATATTATTTAACAATATTAACAACAAAACAACAACAAAATTAACTAACAATATTAACTAGTTAACAAAATTAACTAACAATATTAAGTTTTAGCAATAAAGTACTGATAACATTTTTCAAGTCAGTAAAGCCATGAGCAGTTTTTGAAGCTTATAAGGTATACTGAGTTTATTTACACCATTATACACTGGCTATTTTAACAAATAAAATATGAAATAGACAAGAAAACATATCCCAAGTTATGGGTAGACTAGGTGTAAACATAACCTGATATTGCACAAATACTATGGATCTGCCAACTGGTTGCTGGATATTTACTATCCTTAGTTTTCATCACAATTTGTTATCTATTGTCCAATTAGAAGTCCACAAAGCTGTAGAGCAATACAACTTGTTTCAGATAACCACAGTTGTCATGTTGGTACCTGTCTATTTTTTAGGCATTTGGGTTAATATCTGGTTGGTCAACTAAAACAGAACCCAATATCAATAATTCTGAACAAAAAATGTTTCATAAATATGAAATGTAATAGGATTATATAGGGATAGGCTACTCACTGTGGCCACTTGTGTAGTGCTGAAGCTTGTCTGTAAACTCAGAATCAGTTCTGTCACTTCCTCTCCTAAGGAAAATATGAACACATGAACAACCAAACAAAAAGAAGAAAACATGCAGGATCATGTGGGGTGATGTGAATTTTTTATGACTTTGAGAAGTCCTTAAGAAGAATACAAGATGACTTACCGACTGCAGACAATGACAAGCACAACAACAGAGATGAGAAAAACAACGCCTGCAGCAGCGGATCCAATGATGAGAGGCAATTTCTCCTTCAGGCTAGAATCATACTCTTCTACACACACACACACACACACACACACACACACACACACACACACACACACACGAATACGAAACAATTACCTACCTGGAAAGCAAACTCTCTAAAAGTCAACACATTGCAGTACAAAAGGCCAACGTGGATAAGGTCGGCCTAAAGTGAAATCTGCTTAATGATCATTTATCTCCAGTCATCGGAGTGTTGGCAGTTAATCTTATTGCAAGGCACTCGATAAAATATTTTTATTAATGCTGTCAAGAGCTTTTCAAGTGCCAACTGGCACATCCTTCATTTCTGTGAGGTTACGAGGACTCTGTAAAGCAAATCTGAGAAAGCAAAGTTTGCCAGCAGGGGGTGCGACAGGTCACTTTTGGAAAAGCAGCAGCATGCTGGGATGAAAACTCTGACATCTCTTTTTGGCTTTGCTCTTGGCACAGAAGTGTATTGGCACACTCTCCAACTAAAAGAAAAGCCATTGTGGTACCCGGCAGAAATATAAAATAGAGATTTAATCTTGCATTATCAGTGCGTTTAGGAAAACCTTTGTGCTGTGATACAAAGACAAACGGGAATCAGTGCAATAAGGACAGTGTGGCACCATGTGACCGTCGTACCTTGTGATAGCAATTACAGAAAATCAACATACCACAATGAATTAAACTCTTACGAACTGGTAAAATAATAACCGCAAAAAATATTGTGTTTATGGATTATATCATAATTTTACACTTTACAATCTGTAGGACTTGGTTACAATAGGTCACTCGTACAGCTGTTTTCCAAAGTTTATTTGTTGACATTTATAACGGGGTCTCCATGTTAAAGGACCTAATGACTTTTCACACAGACCATGTTTATGCAAACCAAAGCACACTGTGAAATAAAGCATCACCATCATAGTTGTTCCTGGTTCTTCAAGCTATTCTTAGTTAAGGTTTTGTAACATGATTAAACAATTATTCCAGCACACAATGCAATGAAACCTTCAATTAGAGTATATTTAATAAAACAAAAATAATCAATTCATTGAGTTGCACTTTCATGTGTTTGTGTGAAAAAGGCTTTGAAGCCAACTAGAACGTCTTAATTCAATTGACAGTTACAGTCTAGACAGGCTTGGTTATTACTCTGGGCTGTTTCACATCTATGTAGGTCATCGGTTTGAAGAATACCCAAAATTATGGGATGCAGTACGAGTTCCTATTTATGTTCATAATAAATAGACTGAGTATAAAGTTTTTTTTATTCAAGCCCAATTTTTATACAAAAACCATACCTTCACTCATAGTTTGGAAGTACATTTTCCCACTGAAGCGTCCAAATCCTGCCACTGTCCGCGCTCGCACCTGAAACACATAGATGGTCCCTGGCTTTAAGCTTCGGATTACGACTGTATTGGTCTGGCTCCTTAGTACAGAAGAGTTTTGCTCAGCCATGGCCTGGAAGAGATCAATTTAATATTTAAAGAGACGCAAAGAACAGATATTGCAACATATGCACTACAACATAGATCCTTATACAAAATCAATACAACTACTTGAGTGTTGGATGCACAACAATGTGAGCAAAGGTGTGACCGACTGTACCTTCTCATAATACTGCACTTCATAGTCTAAAATGACTCCGTTGGGCTGGTCCGGCTGAGACCATGACAGCGTGATGCTGTCTGTGGTTCTGCTGACCTGATGCATGATAGACACCACTGATGGAGCTATACAGGTAAAGGCAAAAAGAAAATATTAAGATCAAAATATCTACAAGAGAAAATCAAAACAAACTTTGTTTTTTTGAAGTTATTAAAATTGACAGTAATGAAATTATAAGTTCGATATGAGCTGGGTCTAAGTTGAAGGCTTTGTCCAAATTAAATTGCAAAGCTTTCAATAAATGATTCAAGGACAAATTTTAGCTTAAATGGGTTGTGATACAAGTTTCAAGTGGTTATGCACCATCAATAGCTTCCATTGCACCAAACATGTAGTTTCATCTAAAATGATCTTAGAAATAATGCAATTTGTGTTCTATCAGAAAACAATTACACTGATCTGAAAGCCCAGGTGGCATAGCAACCACCCACCAATATTAATTGAATTCATTTTACAGAATAAATATTTATAGCTTCTAGAACTCTATACAAATTTTTCTAATTGTAGAAAACATTTTCAGAACATTGCATCAAATCATCACCCAACACAGCTCTGTCTGGGAAATTAAAAATGGACATACATCTCACATTAAATACAGCATCCATCCATCCATTGTCTTTCGCTTAATCTTATACTAGGGTGGGGGGGGGGTTTCTTTCGTGCTAACCACTAAGACACCGTGCCGCCCTTAATTACAACAGTCATGCTATTTGTAAGACTCTTACATATTAGCTGAAGTTTTGATTAGTTGATAGCTAGTTACAAATCCCTGCTTATAGACCTGCTTTTAGTTCATTAGGACACACCCCCTAATCATTCCTAATAATACAATATATAATATCAGGTACTTAGCCATGCCTTTTAGTCAACTGTTTGCTTCTAACTTTGTGGAAACAGATTGAGGAAGGCCCTTTCCCATACCTGTGCCCTAGTGGGACAATTTGAAGTCTGTAAAGGCATATTTAGTTAAGTCTGGGGTGAAAGGACCTGACTGGCTCACACTAAGCCCTGGTATTAGCCCCATCAAACACCTTTGGGATTAGAATAAGATTGCAAAACAGCCCCTTTTATCCAGCATCAGCATCATACCTCACAAATACGCTTTAAGATGAAGGGACTGAAATCTCCACAGTCACCCCAAAAGCCTTTCCAGAAATATGGAATTTATTTTAGCTTTGGAAGGAGGGGAGCGATTTAGAATGGATGTAATAAAAATGGGCGGCACGGTGACTTAGTGATTGGCATGTTCGCCTTTGAGTGCTAGGAATTTAGGTTCACATCGCGATTTGGGTGGAGTTTCTATGTTCTGCCTTTGTCTGCTTGGTTCTCCGGTTTTCTCTCACAGTCCAAAAATATGTATTCAAGGTAAACTGGCTGCTCTAAATAGCCACATATAGTGTGCATTATTTGTGTGTGATGTCCTGGGGGTATCTGCCCAGCGTATATATAACCCACGGCAATAGGATTATATAGGTATTAGTATAGGATTAAGCGGAAAACAATAGATCGATGCATGTAGTAAAAACTTGTGTAGGTGTAATGTATGCCTGTAATGTAATGCACTTTTGTTCTTATAGTGTACGAGTTAATGTGTGCAACATTTGCTTCTCAGAAATCACAGCTTATGCTGTTTCTTCTTGGCATGATGTGGGACACATTTGGAAAATGAAAACATTTTGTTCTAAAAGTGGTCACACTTGTGGATGATAATATTGTGCATTGATTAGTAAAACTTGGCTGCTGATTACTTTAAGGCTCTGTACACATGATGTCCAAATATGTTTGAATCAGTCGTCTTCTTCCACCCAACTGCAAATGAGTGAAAACACAGTAGAACCACAAAAAACAGCTATTTACAGCTATAGGTCCTTGAGCCCTCATTGCTCCAGGGCTGCTGTGACCAACTCTGTGCTTGCTTTGTAAGGAGCTTTGCATAAAAACGTCTGCTTACTGACCAAATGTATAAATGTTAAAATAATGTTTTATATTTAATTTTATGCTTAGTGTAAATTGGTTCATATTTTACTCAATTAACTATTAACTGTAACAAAAAATGTCTTAAACAAATATATGTTCAACCATAAATAAACTTCAGTTTGAATCAATTGTACCTCCAGCAAAAAGCAAAGCAGAGAAAGAAAGAGAAAATATGTTGAGAAACAGCATTTCTTATGCATTTCTTAGGTTTGGGTAATGACATGATTTGCTGTTACCCAAGTTATTACAAAATGTAATGCATGTTTTACTGCATAGTTACTATTAATCAAGCAATTTAATATATAAAACATAAAATACAAATATTTAAAAAAAATTCCCCTTGACATTGTATATTATGTAACCAGTATAATGGAAATTTCAATAAATTTTATTTAAAAAATGTTTTTCGTTTATTAATATTAATATTTGTTAGCTTTAAAATATGCATAGAGTCATAGTATTCATGCCGAGTAATGAGGACTCTCACCTAACAAATAAGAATGGGGTTTGTGAAATGACCCAAAGTATCTAATTTTCCTGATGCAATATTTTCACCTCCACTCATGCACAGGTCATTACGATCAATTAGCCAACAAAGGTATGAGATAGCAGCCAAAGCAAATATTAAAACCATGCTATGATGATCATAATGTAGGTTTGATGGGAAATAAAATACTACAATATGGATAAGGTAAAAACTTTAAAGCAGACCGAACTGCTCTCCAGGTTTTTGAAATGATGTGTAGTATAATAGCTAGACAAGGGACACAACCAAAGATTGCAGCCAAAATAGAGAACCAGTTTTCCAAGAATCGTTCTGCCCTGCCAATTCCGTGATTCATTTTCCACCCTACAAAGTGCTTTAAGCATTACTCCATCACTCAGCTCCTCACTGAGCCTTCAATTTATAAAAAACACAAACTCTGTTTTCAACCAAAAGCGCCCTTGAGGGTTTCTAGTTGACAACTCAAGGAACCAATTATGATATTTTTGGTGTGTAATGAATAGGGGAATCTATGTACCTGCCAAAAAGCCTTCCACTATGGAATATGACAAAGTGATATCCAAGTTAATCAACTTAGCACACACACTCCAACATTCCCACACACACTGACAGACAAACACTGACACACACACACACTACACTGAACTAAAAGATTTAGTAATATATGGGATTTGTTTAAAATACAGAAAACCAAGGGCTTAAATACATTAACTATGGCAAAACAAAAACTGAAGCTCAGAATTTGTGTGTATGATTTGCATCATAAATATTTATTAAAATATTGCCTGCTTTGTTTATTGTTTACTCTTCAAATGAATGTTTGAAGCCAAGCCATTTGATGGCAATGGGAGCAGTTCCGTATTGTGCATAAATACAGTAAATAAAGTAAAAGATAAAATTTTTATACGGACAAGTCAGTGCTATGTTATTGTTATATTATTACAGAGGCTGCTAACATGATAAAATTACAAATGATACGATTGTAAACTATAAATTTACAAAGAAATGCTAGAAAGTGTGTATTTTCTAATATTCAATTTATATTAATTATATATATCAACAAGTGTCATGTTTGGAAATGTTTTGATCCAGAGGTTTTCTCCAATAGTCTAAAAACATGGATTTAAGGTAAACTGGCTGCTCTTAAATTGTCACTATAAATTTCCTCTTTACAGTGTGAGTGTCTGTGCGAGTGAAATGTGATGGATTGACACCCTGTCCTGGGTATATCCATCATACGCCAGAAACGCCACCCTCCCCAATGACCCTAGTATAGGATTGAGTGGAAGACAATGAAATGAGGTGAGAATCATGTAATCATGCAGATTATTTAACAGTGTGCCAAAACAAAGATTCATTCCATAGATCTATACAACTTTACACGTTCTTATGGTATGAAGTTCAGTTTTTCTGGCTGGCTCTGACTTGGGCCATAACTCTATTTGCCCGAGCAGTGGTTGGCGAGACTTGGAATCGTGACAAACAAGCAAAATGTTACACTGATTGGCAGGTGAACCCCTGCCTAACCACCTTCACTTTGATAGAGAATAAAAGAGCCTCTGAAAGTTGTGTGGTACCATTTTTGCTGGATTGTTGTTAGAAGTGCAATTCCCAGATCTTACAGATGAACACAATTCTGGTTGTGTCAGTTAGGCAGTTTGTATGTAGATGACCAGCGGCTCCAAAAGTCACACTACAAGTCCATTTTGTATTCTGCTCGTTCCTTGTTAAGAAGAGATGTCTGTATGGTTCATTTCCAAAGGTTCTAATTCAAAAGTCGTTATCTTGCTACTCAGGAGCATAGCAGACATCCGATAGTGAGTAATTGATCAGAGTAGCTGATTTAGGATCAGAGCATCATCAGGACCAGGCATTTCTGTAAACTGTCCTCCATGAAATGCAGGAAATAAAGCAATTTCATTTCATACTATAATAAGATGCCATGGTACAAACAGTCAGAGCATTATCAGCTGCAGACTGTGAAACAGGCTTTACTAAAGTGTGAACAATTCCCCCCAGAGGCCCTGCCCTCAGCAAACACCTTGCTAAACAAGTTGGTAAATTGCTCATATGACTGTATCTCCTCCTGTGTTGTTCTCAGAAAGCTGTGGTCCAGTGATTTTCCAAAAAGCAGGGATAAAAAAAATAATCTTTGAGGCATCTGAGGCACACTTCGTAACAAAAGGTAAATACTGTAACAAACACAATAGCTAATTTTGCTATTGATCTCTTTTTAGATCATTTAAAGATCTTGCCATCAAGTCTACTCACGTTGCATGAAATCACAGATGGAGTTGACGCATCTGCAGCCAGGCACTGATTTCATGTTTGGAGCAGAAAATCAGCTCTTTGCTGCTGATGGGTTTGAATGAATTCTAGACTTGCTGCTTCCATTTATAAAATGGAATCCTTGCAGGATCCGTAATATGGTGGCAGAATATTCTGTGATGATGATTTGCACAACTGACAAGGTAAGGTGCTGTTTCAGTTTATGGTGAGTAAAACAAAGAAAAGCAACCAGAACAAAGTATAAGAGGGCCAACAGAAAAAAAAGCAACCAGCAAGGAAATCTAGAAATAAACATAATACATACAAATAGTGGTCAAGCAAAGAAAAAAAGAAAAGTGAGTTTATATTTAGCTAAACTGATGAGCAGACAGTGCACTACAGTAGGTGCAAGTACTCAGGCGAGGCAGAACATTGGGTTCTATTCCTGAGGGTTTGGTTTGCTGGCTCATTAACTCATTGTAACAAGCCACACAATAAGAACTGAAGAGACGATTTGCCAAATCCAAATACTGATTTGTTAATGAAGTTAGCTGGCTTGTGGAAATGCAGACCCACAGTATCACACGGCATACACTTTCCAGTGCTTTTTCTCTTTGTGTGCCTTAGCTAAGATTCTGTTTACCATCCTCCTCACTAAGGGATGCCCCCTTCTTATCTTCCTGCACAGACACTCAAGACAATTAACAAAGACAAGCCATAGGTGTATTCCAATATTTCACCTGCTTCCCTGGCTTTGCTTGTTATTTACAAATCAGTGCTTGTTCATAACCCTTCCATCACATTCTTCCTCTGCCAGATTTAGGTCGATATTTTGACCTGAAGCCAACATTCTTTTTGTGGAAAAAAGGAAGCTGTTCCCAGTTGGCAATCTGCTAAGAGATGAAAGACCTGGGCAAACATGATCGGATCATACTTACAACACTAACTTGGGCAGAGATTTACAATCACAGCCCCAACCACTGGTTTATTTTTGGTGTATCACCCTTTAATATACGTGGCCAAATTGCTTGGGACCATCAAATTTGTTTTCAAAAATCATCTTCCAGCCAACAAACTCCTGCTCGTTTTGGGTTTGGCACTTATTGCACAAAAACACTTTGCCATACTTCACATGTAAGACCAAGTAAAAAGCCCAGATCCTTTCTTCCCACACAGTCCCTTCTTCTCGGCCTGTCAACAGTGACACCAACATGGTACTTTTTGGCAAGGTGGGCACAGCTTCCATAAATACAGCTCAGCATTTTACAGTGTTAGCATTTAATTGTTTTATCAAAATCTTAGAGACATATACATCTATCATGTAAGAAATGTAAAACAGTCAGTGATATATTAATACAGTTCTTTTAGAACTTCTGTCCTTCTTTTGAAGCCTAGAGTCTCCTTATTTACACTAAGACCTTAAAATATTAAAGTATAAACCTGTTGCCTCGAAAATGTGCAGCACACATGAGCATTTTCTGTTGCATTAAACACAAGTACATTAATAAAGTATTGTTTTATTTGTTTATGGAAAAATTGTAAAGTTATATCTGGAAACAGAACTATGGCTGCAGCTCAAACCTTTATGTATTACTGCACTATTAAGCATAGTAAGCCACAAATCAACCACCATCTCTAGAGGTACAACATGCTGTTACCATTACTCTTTTTGTTCTTGCCCTCCAGAATGCACCACAGGTGCACTCCTCATCTCAGACTGAGCAGTAGTTTTTAATCCAGAGCCATAAATCTTATGAAGCAGACAAGAGCCGTTTCTCTCAGAAGGTGTGCAATGTTGCATCACAATACAAAATCCAACTGTACATTGTATAAATTTTTCTGCTTTTTGTTTAGTCAAATATGTTTTCATTCATTTATTCATTCATTATCTTCCACTTTATCCTACATTATAAATATATAAATATATATATATATATATATATATATATATATATATATATATATATATATATATATATATATACACACACATATATATATATATATATATATATATATATATATATATATATATATATATATATATATATATATATATATATGTATGTATATGTGTATATATATATACACATATATATATATACATGTATATATATACATACATATATATATATATATATATATACACATATACATACATACATATATATATATATATATATATATTTTAAACTATATATTTTTATATAGTTTTATAAATACAGGCACTTATGTGGCAAAGGTATAATGAAAATATACAATAACATAAAGCATATAAACATATCAATAAGATATAGTGTCATAGCATGGCCTGTTCTGCTAGGAAATCTATTGAATTATCACAACAGGTGTGTGGCAACTTTTAAAACTGTAGTAAAGTTTGAAATAGTCATAAAAATAAACCACTTCATTGACATTCAAAAATCACTTATTAACTTGTCCTTTGTTTTCACAAATAAAGAAAGTATTCACAAAAAACAGCTTAAGGGTCTACTTGAAACAAAGTGAAATAGTGTAAAGTAAGTAAGTATGTGTAAAGTAATATTATAAAACGTGTAGTGCCGGTCTTTAAATCTGTGATATCATTTATAATAAATCGATATCATGCATGTTATACAATACTTTATTTTTTATTTTAAATGTTCCATAAATGGAAATATAGATTAACAAAAACAGCAGGCCGATGCTTAATGAGCACTAAGTCTATTGCAGTTTATAAATTATGTTCTGTAATATGACTAGATGACATTTTTTTGATTGTTTAATGGAACTATTATCCTGGTACCTAACTCTAATTCTAGATTATGTCGCAGAACACCGGTTTATTAACAATAATGTTTTTAATAAACATTTATGACTTATTATTTTATTATATTGTGTTTGTAATAGTTTATAAAAACAATAATATACTTGAGAATTGTAAATATCCCCTCTTTAAGTCATGCCTAATAAAAGATATTTCCTGATTTATTCGGAATAATGCACATCCTTGAGTGGATGTCACCTTTAATAAGAATTACCAAGTAACATTACTATACATTATAAGATTGTAATTTACAAAAAGAAGAATGTATTTATTCATTGTGCAGAGTGTGGTCTCTTACCAGCTTGGTTGGTAGTGATGTTGACTGAGGCAAACTGGGGAGAGTATGGATTTTGGTCCGAAACACCATTTACTGCCTGGATCTCGAATGTGTATTGTGTGTGGGCGAGTAGCTCACTTATGTGCACTCGCGGCTCGGTGAGACCAAGTTGACGTGGCACGAACTGAACATTGTCTCCACAACGTGTGCAGGCACCTCGGCCTGAGCCACAGCTTTTGCAGATGATGTTGTACACAAGGTCATTGCGGCCTCCGCTGTCACGTGGGGGAATCCAATCGAGTCGCAGTGATGTCTCATTTACACTGGAGATCACCCTTTGAGGTGCAGAGGGTACAGCTGCAGGGAAAGCACAGCCACAATGCCATCTCAATTTCAATGTAAAAGGGAATCATACACAGAAAAAGACGGGCACACAGGTCATATGAACTATACATACACATGTTTAACTGGGCCAAACTACTCTATTTTTGTTGTGCTCCCTTTATTGACATATTGTTTACTTGTCCTCAGCAGCTGTAATTTCCTAACATGCTAGTTAACAGGCTTTGTGAAAATTCAGATGTTTCCCCAGTTTATATCCCCTCTATATCCTTAATTTAAATTCACCGCTATATCTTTATGTAAACTAAATGCAAAATAATCCACCTGAGGCTGTGCTGTTGTATAAAATATCAGTATGACTAAAGAAAGCCTTATGCCTGTAAGCAATCTGATGTCTCATATCATTTTATACCTGTGATGTATCTAAAATATACATAATACTGCAAAATTTGTTTTATTTGAAATATATATGGGTAAGCCAGGCTATAACTGTTCTTATACACTGAACACGGGGTCTTATTCTTTCTTATTAATTCAATCCGTTTTGCTCAATCTATTATAAAAAAAACATGTGACGTGATGAAAAGAGCATTGTATTTATTATAATGCAAAGCAAAGCTCAGAGGAATGTATGCCTAAAGCCTTCCAGTGGCCTAAAGCAGAATGCTACTCTTATTCACAAATGCCCGTCCTTCAAATAGGCGCAGGGAATTATGCAAATCAGATAGGCCTTGTTATTTCTCTGCTTCTTTTCACTAACACCAAAGAGTGACATGTTCATTCAGAGTATGCCACATCCAAAAACTACAGCTTGGAGAAGGTGCAACTTTATCTCAGTGTGAAACAGCAAAACGCTGCATGCTTATGCAAATGCAATGTGAATCACATGAGGATTCTGATTTTTACAACCAGAGATGAGGCTTCTTTTGATAAGACTGAGGACATAAATTATCATACTTGTGCATGGCATCTGAACAGGGTCTGAATCGGTGCGGTAATAGCCATTCCGGCAGACACAGGTGGTGGCTCCCTCGTTAGTGGTGCGGCTGTTCATAGGGCACTGCAGACATTGCTGATCTCCCTGGGACGGTTTGAAGAATCCTGAAGAGCATCCTATGGAAAATATAACATCAAGTAAAAGAAAATAAAAAAAAATCTATGCCATTATACATAGAATGGAAATGCCAGTAAATATTTAAAAACTTCAAGTACACCATCTTTGGTACTTTATTTAAGGACTCCAAATGTATTTATGGCCTGGGATAACCAAAAGCCTTACTAGCTGCTTTGATGGATAACTTTTTATCACTTCATAATTTATATTAGAATCAGAATTAGAATCATGTCTTTATTAGTAAGTATGCTTAAACATACAGGGAATTTTTCTTTGGTTGAAGTAGTTCTTAGTGCACAGAAACGCACACACACACACACACACACACCTGTAAACTTGTACACAGTATGTACAGTTAAAGTGAGAGTGAAAAAGTCATAAAGTGTCCAGTTGTTTTAAGTGACAATAACAGAACTGTAAAGGATAAAGATATGAGAAATATAGGAAACATAGACAAAAAGAAAGAAAAAAAAAGCAAGAAAAATAATACAAACCTGATTTTAAAGTTAGAACAATGTGTAAAATGCAATCAAATCATATTCGGTAATAGTCTTTATTAAAGTGACGATAGCCGTAGGAATGTGTTTCAAGAACAAGCTTTGAGATCTGAAGGTCCTGGTTCGATTCCTAGTACTATGGCTAAAGTGCCTTTGGGCAAGGCACCTAAACCCAATTGCCCTCGGGCGCTTTATACAAAACTTCTCACCACTCTGGCCACAGGTGCTCACTTCACTCGGTGTGTGTATATGTGCGTTTCAATGCACAGATAAGTTAAACGTGGAGGACAAATTCCTCTGTAAACACAGTAATAAAATTAGATCACTTAAAAACTATTTAAAAATTGTCTAATAAGTCTAATTTAATTGTCATGGTTGAACTCTGGAAATCAGACTTTTGACAATTAACAAAGCTTTATGGAATCTGTTTGTTAGTTTAAACACTTACTCATGAGTCAAGTGTCACAAGTACATAGTTAAGTGTGGAATGTATTGTTACTCATCATGTTGACCATGCTCAATCAGAATCAGATCTACTTGCTTATTGTAGCTTTTCAGTTTGACGAGCCTAATTCCCTTACTCATTAATTGGTGTGTTTTGGGTGTAACAAGCAAAAAAAAAAAAAGAACAATCAAAGTCCCTCTTGACATTTCTATAAAGAGTGAGACTGACTTTGGCTTATTGCTATTTCAACGCCCCAGCTACCTGGATTCATTGCACTGGCCGATGAGGGAGTGCATTTTACTGTGAATTAAGAATACACAGTATAGTGTAGACTATGTAAATGTACTTACTCTGCAAATGCAGTAATATTTACTAGTGTTTACTGGCTATTTAGCGTTCAGTGGCATTGAGCACATACCTTGTTGACAAGTTAACAGTCAAGATAGTAACAAATGACTGTTGACATCTGCCCAGGTCATTTCAGTCAGTGATGCATCTGTGTTTTCCATTGCCAAGAGAGCAATATGCCAGAAATTTACAATTAAATTTAGACCTAATTTTTAAGACAACCATGTGGTGGTACTGACCTTTACAAATTAGGTAACAAATTATGTAGAAAACATGGACTTTAGTCTATAATTGTTAAACTACAATAGGCATCTAAAACAGGGCCACCTATGCGGCCAGTGAATGTATTACAACTGAAATGCTTTAGAAATTCAACAGTGATTATGCTCATTTATCTTTCTTTTCCCTCTAAACTCCACAAGTTACATTCAAATGCTTTTATAATTAAGAAACAGGAAACAGATTACCCTGTCACCTTTGAAAATTAGTTTCCCCGGTGTATTCCAACTGCAATGGAGCAATATATCTAATTAATTAGATTAATGTGAGTTTGTTTTCGAATGATGTGGGGGAAAAAAGGGCATAAATCGAGATTAGTGCTTCCTCTGCTGTCACTCAGACACTAGCAGTGCATACAGTTCTCAGTAGTTACTGCCTCAACATCTTAGCTTTGGGATGGTTTTCTGTAAATCTTGCACAATTTTTTTTATTGTTATAAATGTTTAAAATTAGATTGGTGAAATGAGAAATGCTCGTCCTGTTCTGACCCAAAATACCTAAACCACAATGAACTGTTTTTTTTTCTGTATCTAATTTTGAAAATAATACATTATATTTAATTAAAATATATTTACGTTAATTGACGTAAATATCAAGATAAGTGAAAGGAATAGTTCCTGATTTAACAGAAAAAGATGGACATTTATCAGATGTGCACTTTTAGTAAAAGATCACATCATTGCAACACAAATGTCTCAGAAATCCAGTAATAAAAGAAGTTCAAAATTTGTAAACAAAACCAAAACAGTTAAACCCCATCTCACTTGTGGCTTTAGCTTCTGTCAGGCCAGTGTTACTAATTTTCACAGAATATTAAAAATTAACAATGTTACATAACAGGGCGGCACAGTGGCTTAGTGGTTAGCATGTTCTCCTCTCAGCACTAGGGATTCCCGGTTCGAATCCTAATCTGGGTGGAGTTTCCATGTTCTTCCCGTGTCCGCGTGGGTTTCCTCCGGGTTCTCCGGTTTCCTCCCACAGTCCAAATACATGGATTAAGTCAATTAAATTCTCTAAAATGCCCCATATAGAGTGTGTTTAAGTGAGTGAGTGTGTGCCCAGCGATAGATTGGCGCCCTGTCCTGGGTGTATCTGGCCAGTGCCTGAAACCTTCTCACCTGGATGGGCATGGGGAACCCCCGCCGCGACCCTAACAGAGGATAAAGCGGAAGATAATGAATGGATGGAATGTTACATAACCCATAACAAATAAATTACTGATTCATATTAGTGTGTTTGTTTAATGACAGTTATTACATATATTAAAGTACAAATATTAAAGTACAAATAATTAATATTTTTTAAATACAAGTTTCTAACGACTTTCTTGATATGATTGTTTACTCTATTAATGCTCAGAGTTGGACTTCTTTCTGTTCATTTTTTGTTGACACACCATAAAAAAGGCAGCCTCATAAATATCTTGCCAATATAAATTAGGAAATTCCACATTTATTTATTTTTTTAAAGCAATTTTCTTTTTCCTGAACATTCACCTTTTTTATTACTGCAGAGAGGCTTTGAAACAAAACTGTGCAAGTCCCTCACTCCTAATCAGTAGTAACTGAGTCGTGACATTAACCAGAACAGGCGAGAATGAACTGTAGTGATGGTAAAACATGAGTGGAGACTGATTTCCAACTGCAAAATTGCAACTTGACAGGTAATGAAGTGTTCATTGGATTTCCACATGTACCTCCCAGCTGGTAAGTGAAGTATATTGTCCTTGAATCTGCTCATTACAAATCAATCAACAGCTGCCAAGCACCCCCTCCACATCCCCACCTCCAGGCACAAATAGTATTGGTATACGGTCTTGTGTGAAATAGAGTGCTAATGAGCTGAGTCTGTCTGAAAGCTAGAAATGAGAAAGGGCAATCCAAAATGTTTTACACTTTCTGTAGGTGTGCAGCAGACTGCTTCCCAGAAAACATGTCAAGCATAAGTGAGCACAATGATGTTCATTCTGTTAGACTAATGTCTCATGGTGGGTTTGACAGAACCACATTAGTCTTGGTCGGATCTCAAGTCTGATCGATAACCCAGTTGGTTTCCAGCTAAGGAAAATATTAAAACTAGCCATTATAACAAGGCAGCTTAATAACATCCCAGAACAACATGTAAATAAAGGTTCTGAAAGTTGAAGGTTGAGCAGTGAAATGTTAATAGACAAGAATGGAGTTAAAAAGAATAGAATCCACAGAGAGCAACAAATCGAAAAACAAGAAGAGCAATATCCTGCCAATTCAGAAACCATGCACTACGTTACACAACCAAATTATTAAAGGAACAGATGGTAAAGGCTTTACAAAATAAGGGTGGTTGAGGTAAGACTTATTGCATCTCTGGTCATGATATAAATAAAAAGAAAAATATTACAAAGTAAATACTTTAATCTTATTTTCTGCATGTTTGGGTAATGTATTTTTTTATTATTTCTAAAACAGTGATGACATATTTACACAATTTCCAACAGAAAAAAATGTGACATGCTAGAAGACCACAGATGCTTAAAAGCTAGTACATAACTACAAGAAAACTGGGTTTGGAATTCATTCTGCACTCTCTGGCCTAGCAGCCTACTTCATGTGCACAACTGGATATGTTTAAATGAGAATTGTTCCTAAAGCCCAATGTGATACCCTCACCTAGCAGTTCTTGGTGCCCTTTTGAGACAAGGGAATGTGGGAGTCTGTAGTGTTGCTCCTCCCTGCATGGTCTATGACTACCTACAGATTCTTGCCATTAGCTGGTACAAAAAGTAAGCA
This sequence comes from Corydoras maculifer, assembly GCA_019802435.1. Taxonomy (NCBI): domain Eukaryota; kingdom Metazoa; phylum Chordata; class Actinopteri; order Siluriformes; family Callichthyidae; genus Corydoras; species Corydoras maculifer. Next base: position 997,297 of record JAFMOD010000550.1, on the reverse strand, counting down.
ATGCTGCAAAGCCGTTTGACAGCATTAAAAGAATGATGGTGCATAGAAACAGAAAAAAATATTTACTGGAAGGCAAAATCCAGTACAGTTAAAATGTAAGCTAGTCAGGAATGTTTGTTTTAAGGATTCTAGACCTTTTTATTTTAAATTGCATTATGGGATAACAAATTACACTCTCTTTCAATAGTTATTATTATATTACTTAGTATTACAAACTTAAAACAATTGTTTGATTTGGATTTAATGAAAACAATTTTTTCTGTACAGTAAGTGTATTTTGCTAGCTGGATAATCTGCAATGAATATTTTAGAAATTTTGTGAGAACTTTCATTAACACTCCAATGTACACCTTCATTATCTAACTGAC